>OX456986.1:66690520-67290520 GCA_949752695.1 Melanostoma scalare | reverse complement strand
TAAAGATATGTATATAAATGCAGAAAATAATAAAAGAAAATTAGTAAAGTACAAAATATTATGCAAAAATAATTATCTGATCTGATGAATTATCTGATTATCTTAAATGATTATAATCAATAATAAAAAGATAATATGTAAAATGAAAATAAGTTTTACAAGCTGTGTTATAGGTTGGTGTATAACATTTTGCGGCGATTCCATTAAGTTCCTCATTGTTTACAATTTGTATTGCATCTTCATCAGGTTGACGTCTTACACAAACAGCTCCCCTCAAGGTAAACACTGATGACAGCTTCTTTGCCTTCTTAAGACGAAGTGCATGCTGTAGTAACATGTGGTTCTTTTTTGTTAAGCATTCGCTAATAAAAATTGGTGTTTCTCGTTCAATTAGTGTTAATCCCACGTCGCACAGACACAGTTGTTTGATACTCGATTCGGTGCGATATTTGCTAATTGACTTCAAGGCGTGATTCTTATCAAACGGTGATGCAAACTTTATTAAAATAGTGTCATTGTTTCTGGTTGCCGAACGAATGCGAAACATGGCAAATAGTGAAGGTGGCTTGATGTTTATTGTGTGACACAGCTGATTGAAGTATGATTTGAGATTCTTATATTTATTGAATGGGATGCCATAGAGAACAGCGTTAGCGGCAATGTTTTTGTTGTCTTGTGTTTCTTGTGCGTTTTCCAGTGCGCGTGTATTTCCTTGTTCACCTCAGCTAATTCATTTTGGGAATCCTTGAACTGAGTGGTTGTATTTAAAAGTTTGCTTATTGTTTCCTGAAGTTCACTTTTTATTTCATTCATCGATGATTTAAGGCTGTTGAAATCGGTTTTTATTGCGTCCAATTCTAGGCTCGTTGTTGAATTTTTGCCTTCTAGTTGAATTACACGGTCGTTTATGCCGTTCATAGTATCTTTTATTTCGGCAATTTTGGTTTCAATGTTCTTCGAAACACTCTCTGCAGACTCTTTTATTTGTGTTGAAAGTAATGAAATAATTGACTTACTTTGTTTACCAAGTATGTTTTATAATTAGGCGAATAAAAAATAAAACTCGAATAGTTTTTGTACGAAAAGCGATTTAATTTAGTTTGATGTTAACGAGGCGAGATCATGTATTCGAATGAAAAAGAACAGCAATCCTTTTACTAGATGACAAAATATGACAGTAGGGTAGAGACGGCACCCTTCGACAGTGGGGCACCTTCGACAGTCACTATTATCTGTGTGTGTAGACCTTTAAAAATTCTGTAAAAAATTGTGGATGTGCCTTTAATCATGCCAAACATATGTCAAAAATTTCAGCAGTCTGGCTTCAAATCCCGCCAAGTTAGGATGTAAAGCATTTATTTGGACCACGTGCTATAATTTTCAGGGTAAGTTCTTAAGATTTTCGTAGTCGTGTTTTTAATTTTTTCTAGCAGTGAAGTTGTTTTTTATATACAATACTATGTGTTTATTTATATTTTCAAAGCTAATTTGATTAATCTTAATTTGGGAAATAATAAAAAAAAAAGTAAAATAACATCAAGTGGGGCACCTTCGACATTCTTGTCTGCGGCACCTCCGACAGACTGTTGAAGCTTCCCCTCCTATGTTTATCCATCACAAAAATTAATTAATCCTCAAAATATTTTTCGATTGCTAAAGAAAATGGTTCGAGTTTATAAAAAAAAAAGTACAAACACCTCCTGTGGATGAAGAGGCTACGAAAAAGGCACTTACAGATGTCATCAATAAGGTGGAATCACACAGTTCAGCAGCGGCAAAATATGGCGTAAAAAGGACTACCCTTATACCTCGCCTTAGGAAGGGAAAGGCAAGATTTCCAACTCCGACTGATGATTCCGGCCAAGAAGAATGTGAGGACGATATATATATCCTTATCAGAGTAAATATACGTCTCGTCAAGTGTTTACGACAAAACAAGAACAAGATTTAGCAATATATTTTAAAAACTGTTCCAACCTCCACTTTGGAATGACTTACCTCATGGCAAGGCACTTTGTATTTGAATTTGGAACTTTTTTAAAAGCCAAAATGCCAGAGCCTTGGGTCGAAAAAAAACAAGCTGGAAAAGATTGGATGAAAGGGTTCATGAAAAGAAACCCAATGGTAAGCTTACGAACCCCAGAAAACACGACACTCATGCGGATGAATGGATTCACCAAAAAAGCAGTTGAGGAGTTCCAAAACAATCTGTCAACAGTGTATGAAAAGCATACATTCTTAGCAAGAGACATATGGAATTAAGATGAAACCGGTATTTCAACTGTTTTAAATCCACCCAAGGTAAGTACATGCCTAATAGTAATTTATGTTAGTTTTTTTGTGTTACCTATAGTTTAAATTATTATTTGAAGGTGATAGCTGAAAAGGGTAAACGCATCGTATCTCAAGCTTCGTCTGCAGAAAGGGGATCCAACGTGACGATGGTTGGAATAATAAGCGCTGGTGGATCATTTATTCCACCAGTCTTCGTTTTCCCAAGAAAGCGTTTGAAACAGAGTTACATGAAAAATGCAGTCGAAGGCGCGATAGGCCTCGTTTCTCAAAAAGGATGGATGTGTTCTGAGCTGTTCATTGAAGTAAGTTCTCCTCATATAATACCTACCTTAGATACCTATGCAATAAACAAAAAAAAATTGATTCAGGTTCTCAGACATGTAAAAAATTACACTAAATGCTGTAAGGAAAATCCTATTGTTTTGAAAATGGATAATCACAGCTCTCATTGTAGCTTGGAAGCTATAATATTTTCTTGGAATAATGGAATTATTCTCATTACATTCCCACCTCATTCATCGCACCGACTTCAACCCTTGGATGTGTCTGTCTTCGGTCCATTTAAACGGTTCTGCAAACAAGCATACAATGACTTCATGGTCAATAATCGAGGCCAAAATAGTATAACCATTGACTATATACCGGAGCTAACTAAACAACCATTTCTCAAAAGCTTTACTCCCGAAAATATCCAAAAAGCATTCCAAGTTACTGGAATATATCCGTTAAACAAAAATGCTTTTACGGATTATGACTTTCTTTTAGATGAATGTGAGAATCCAAAAGATGGGACTGATAACCCAGTTTTTGTAGAGTCCTCAGGAATAGGTAGGTGATGATCATATTTTTCTTTACCTACCATATGTTTTTTTTTTAAATTAATCTTCAAATGTGTTTCACCTAGATAATGTGGAGACTCTAGAAATTCATCCTGAAATTGGAGAGAAGAATGTTTCTGGACGGCCAACCCTTGAAGACACTAATACCCAACTTCTAGACCCACTCTGCATAACTGAAATGGTCCAGAGAAGTCCGAAAAAGTCTTCCATATTGTCACCGGAAATACTTCGTCCCCTTCCCAAACTTATAAAAAAGATTGGGCAGAAGACGAGGAAAAATAAGGGAAAATCAAGGATTTTTACGGATACTCCTGAAAAGGATCGAGTGGAGGAATTGTCAAAAGAAAGAGCTGCAAGAGCAACAAAGTTTGTAAAAGGAAAACAAATGCAGGGGAAAAATAAAAAGGGGGATAAGCTGAAACCGGCGACTAATAAAGCTAAAAAACCTAAAAAAGCAAAGGATGAAGAATTTTCGTCGACAGATGAGTCGTCCTATACAGTTGCCGATAGCGATAGGTCTACTGGAGAAATACTCGAAGATTATGACAGTGCAATAAGCGATGAATTTAATAACGATGATAATTGCTCTTTTAACAAGATTTTGGTGAAGTTCTTTGATAAAAAAAACATATTTTTTGTTGCCGAAATAGAAGAAGTCCAAGGTCATAACACATTTAATGTGTCCTTTCTGCGGAAATGACTAACTCTTGGACATTCATCAATCCAAATGTCCCCGACATAAGCATGATCTTAAGGAGCGATATTTATGCTAAAATGCCTAAACCGACGCATCCTCCCGGCACATCAAGGTCCCAAAGGAAGAGTATCTTTAACATCGATTTAAAAAATCTTAACGTTCGTTAGATACTTATTTATGATTTATTTATGTGATCTTATAACATTTCTTATGAATCAATTATTTTTTTTTTACTGTTTTTGATACCAATCTATTTATTTATTTTTTGTTAAAACTATTTTTTAAATAAAAATAATTTAAAAATGAACTGAATTCTTATAGCAAACTATATCATGACTTTTATTTAAAAAAACTAACATTATAATGCATTAATTTTAAAGAATGTGCATTGCTGTCGAAGGTGTCCCACTCGTTGTCGAAGGTGCCCCACCCTGGGGCACATTCGACAATTTTCTACTTTTTTTTTAAATATTTAAATAAAAAAAAAATAGTAAACATTTTTTTTTAAATCTAAGGTTCCGCCAATATGTTGATAAAATCATAAGTTTAATAAAATAAAATAAAAAAAAACTATGTTTTTATGTATTTTCTGTTAAGGTGTCGAAGGGTGCCGACTCTACCCTAATCTACTTTGACATTTCATGCCTCTTAACGGCTGTTTGAATTTATTTTAACTAAAGAAGATAAGCAATAGTAAGAGAGAATAGAGATAAGAATTTACAGGTTGATTATGGTTCTGTAAGTAAATCCTTACTAATATTATAAATGTGAAAGTCACTCTGTCTGTCCGACTTTCTATGTTACCGTCTCCCGCCCAAACTACTAAACTGATTGATATGAAATTTTGTACAGTGATAGTCTAGAACCTGAGGAAGGACATAGGCTATATATTTTATCCCTAAATTCCCACGGGAACGGGAACGTATACGGGAACTTAAAAGCTACAGTGCCGATTTCAAAAATTCTTCCAACGTAAGAATGCTACACTATCCTCGAGTAACATAAACATAAATTCATCCCCATATTCCTACGGGAACGGGAGTCCTTACTTATATAATAAGTGCGAAAGAAGCTCTGTCTGTTCGTCTTTCTATGTTACCATCTCTCGCCCAAGCTACAGAACCGATTTAATTGAAATTCTATTCAGAGATGATCTGGAACCTGAAGAAGGACATAGGATACATTTCATTCAAATATTCCCACGGGAACCGTTCTTCACTAATATTATAAATGCAAAAGTAGCTCTTTCTGTTCACCTTTCTATGTTACCATCTCCCGCCCAAACTAATAAACAGATATAAATGAAATTTTGTACAAAGAAAGTCTAGAACCTGAGGAAGGACATAGGCTATATATTTTATCCCTATATTCCCACGGGAATGGGAACGTATACGAGAACTTTGAAGCTACAGCACCGATTTCAAAAATTCTTCCACCGGTAGAATGCTACACTATCCCTGAGTAACATCAACTGTAAGTCATCCCCATATTCCTTCGGGAACAATCACCATATTCCCATGAGAATGGGATTCTTTACTAATATCATAAGTCTGAAATGAAATCTGTCTGTCTAATTTTATTTGTAATCAAAAACCGCCCAAACTATTAAATTTATTTATACGAATTTTGGTACAGAGTCATAGTCTTGAGCCTGAAGATGGACATAGGCTATATGTAAGTATATGTTATCCCTGTATTCCTACAAGAATGCAAACGTAAACGGGGCCCTACAGAACTGATTTCAAGAATTATTTCCCCGTTAGAATGCTACACTATCTCAAAGTAACATTAACTTCAATTTATCCCCATATTCCCATGGGAACGGAAATACTTACTAATATTATAGATCCAAATCAACTCCGTCTGTCTGTTTTACTTTGTTACCATCTACCGCCCATACTATTGAACCTATTTGTATGAATTTTGGTGCAGAGATAGTCTTGACATGGGCTGTATTTGTTTTCCCAACATTCCTGTGGGAACGGCAACGTAAACGGGAACCTTGAAGATACTGGACCGATTTCAAAAGTTCTTTCACCGTGAGGTGATTTCTGTCAAATTGTTGATTACACAGTTGACCTGAGAAGAAATTTTTATCTTGATATTCAAATAAGTATTGGCAATCGGTAATGACTGTGTGGAAAGTCGATTTTGGCGCCGACTAATGAGATAGTTATTAGTTAACCATATAAGCGAATGTTTGACGTATTGGGGGATGTTGTCGAATGTCTATCAATAGACAATATTATGGACACTGAGCAAGTCACATCATACCCTATAGAGTTTCTCAATTCCTTAGAATTATGAGCAGTGGCTGCAAGTTGGTGTTCCAGTGCCAATAATGAGTATTCTAGAATTGTACACAGCTACAAATTACACATCTGGGATGGGACATTATAAAAGTTTTAATAATGACTGGCACAGCGTAATTAGAAAACTATTGATTCCCCGTATTTCTTTAATTCCCACTGATTTGACACTTTAGTTTAAAAGAGTGTATCAAACTCGCAAAACCTTTTTAATTGACAAAAAAAAGGAAAAAGTAAGAACGTCGTGTGCAAAGATGTACTGAAATAAAATAATATAAAAATAATTTACTAAAACGCATGAATATGTCTTATTTGCAAAATAAGTATTCCAAAAAATTAAAAAAGCTGCCGAAAGTCACTATCAAGTAACGCGGACGAAGTCGCGGGCACAGCTAGTAGAATATATGAAACATTAGAACATTGAGCATGAGAACTTAGCGATAAAACATAGGGTAAATTTAACATTGTTTGGCAAAGAAATTATAAATGCAAATAATTTTACGAAGGTTATTAGCTTGTGATATATAGTAATAAAATATTCTCAAACAAAGTATCTCATCCATTTTTTCCCACATAGAGTTGTCATCATCAGTGACAGTGACAGAATCGGTGTAAACTTTCAAAGTTCTCGGTGAATTTTTTAATGTAGCAAGAGAGCAACTAGGTTTTGCCGCTTTATTAGTTCCACTTCCAGACATGATTAACTCGTTTGGGTGGGTTAAACTTATTTTTTAAAAAGCTTTATTTAGCGTTACACAAAAAAAAAAAACTGTCTTTTCAGAGTGAGATTCAATTATTCAATTTAACTAAAATAATCACTTTGGTAAATTAAACTTCACTTATTTAGTACTTATTATTGAAAGAAACAGTTTCAAAAGACTATTGATACAACTTGATGAACATATCCTGTGTTTATAGGTAATAAAACTTAGATGAAACAGCCGCAAAAAAAAACACGTCTACTCAGTTGCTAATGACATGATATTAATGTTTGACTCGGAGGAAGGGAATGAATTAGTTTTTACTCCCGCACGAAAGTGGTCTCTTTTTAAAAATTAAAATGAAAGAAATTCCACAAACAGCCTTTCTGAAGGCTTTGGCAACAGCGACACATCACAGACTCCTCGTCAAAAGAGGATGAGGCCAGAAGAAGCCTCGGCCAGATTTGAGGTAAGCACTATTAGATTTAACTAATAATTAATTTGAAATAAATGTATTGTTTCGTTAAAATGCTTATGGGTGCTGATTGCTGTGCAGGGCATAGTCAACGAAAAGACTGAAGAAAAAAGCAGAAATGGAGACCATCTCAAGACACTCGATTCATAGGGGGCATTCAGGATTCTAGTCACTACGTAGTAGAAAGTCGACTAGCTTTGTGAATGCAAAATGCACTAAAAATGTAGTCAACCCTGAACTGTCACAAAATACGAAACCATTGCGTTTTAGGAACTGTAAATAATCTTGTCTTTTAAATTAAGTAACTTTAATTACATATCTCTTCACTGCTTTCAATTTGATAAAAATTGTCGAAACAATTTTGTTTTGCACTTTGTAATCTTTCGTGTGTTAACCCAACAGCTGATTCTGAAACGTCAGACTAGCTTTGTAGCTGAAATTTTTCAACTACGTTGAAGGGGAAATTTTAACTCGTTTTGTAGTCGATTCTAACCAATCAGAAGTGTTCACTACGTAGTGACTAGATTTCTGAATGCCACCATATTTGTTACAATTGCCTGCTAGTCACCAAGACCGGTTAAGGCTGATATGGTCGGAAAAGAAATAGATGAAAATGAAAGTGGATTTTTTTGAGTGATGAACCTTAATGTATATAGATTACTTTGTAATATAGATTACTGTAATATAGATTACTTTGTTGACTGAATTGTTAATTATTGATTTGTTTTTATTTACTTGCTTCCACATTTAGGTTAAGATTTTGAAGGACTAGCAGAGTAAGTATTTGAGTTTAACATCTCAACCAACATGTTTTTGTGCAAGTAAAGACCTCCTCGCATGTGTTGTGTTGCCGGAAAAATAGTATCTACCTTCTGTTCAGCCAAATGAATTTTGAAGGTTGGTTTGTATTTGTACCAGCTATGTGCCATCACGTGGAATTGTGGCTTTGCTTTCAATTGAAGTACAGATTACAGATGGTACTCAATCTACTCTGTGAATAACATCAATGCAAAGCAATGTTATCGGAACCATTGAACCTGTTGAAGGATGAAACGAAAAATGATAAACAACTTTTTCATTAAACGTTTTTTTAGATCGTTGATTGGAAAGAACAACGTTACAAAATCAATAGTTAAGAAGGTAGTCTTTCAATTGGTCTCTTAATTTAAAAGCATATTTTGATGCATTGTTAGAAAAAATCCTTTTTGTCCTTTGAAGTGGAGAAGCTTCTTTTCGCCACAGGCCATTTATAACATTTTCGTCTTGGTAACTATCAAGGTACACTTTTGGTATATAGCTACCATCGTTAATTTTTACAAAATTATGCAGCAATACAGCTGCTTTGACCATTTTTTCTGCAGATTTCGGGCTCATTTGAAGAGGATTGAGAAGAATACGCCACGAGACACCAGAATCCCAAATGCATTTTCAATTACTCGCCTGGCTCTTGAAAGGCGCTTATTAAAATTTTCTCGATCAAACGGTAGGTGATCTCCTATTAAAATAGAGGGATATTGATAAAAGTTCAATTGAATTTGTAAGTGTTACCTGAATCATCAAAATCAAAAATGATTTTAATGGGACAGCTCCATCAACCAGCGAAGTAGTGCGGGAATTTTACGTTTGAGTTTGGTTGAATATCATCCTCTGGTACCTACTTCCAAATTTCCACTGAACAACTTTTGGCCAAAATCAGAGTGCCAGAGAATTCCACCATCACTTTGTGATCCATATGCTCCAAGGTCCAAAACCAGTGAAGGTGTAGTTAGGATCCCAAATTCCTAACAAAGCTATAGAGTAGGTGCCCTTATAATTATAGAACAATGATCGAGAATTCGGCGGGGACGTCATGTTAATATGCTTTCCGTCAATGGCTCCCAAACAGTTTGGTAAGTTCCACATCGTATCGAAATTCCGGGATATACAACTCCATTCCGATTGGCTTGGGACTGACAAATAAATGTGACCAAGTGAAAGCACATCACAAGTTTCGTTCACAATTCTATTCATACTTGTCAGTCCCATTCTAATACCATGGAAAACATTTGCTTTGAACCTCCATGAGCCAAATAACTGCAAGAATTTATAAAAATCATTTGGTTTTAGGACTTTCCAGGTTGCAAAAAAGTAAAACTTACATTAAGGTCAAAAAAACCTGCACTTTGCTGGTATAACTTATAGTGCTTTATTAAAAAGTAGATCGAACACATCCTTGTTCATTCGAACAGCAAAACTCACAGTTGTCAGTTGAATCCGGCAGCGAACGGACGCAACGGATTCTATGGGTCGGGGCCTTTAGGCTTATCATCATCCACAATCATAAGAATTTGAAATATTTGATTTGACCCACTCTGTCTCAATGCCAATATTTCGATCTTCGTTTTTTCTGTGACGTGATCATTGATGGTCAAATGCTTAGATTTAAAACGGGGATCCATAAGTGTGGTAATCAATAAATGCTGGGTATTTTCCGCATAAGAAAATCTTCTATTCAGCCCTATCACAGATTCCATCGTAGAAAAGTTCCACACGGAGAACTACGCTCCGATCAACGAAAATTTGTGTTCACAAAATCCGAGTGGAATCGAACAAACCATTGTCACACTGAATGCCGTCATTCTTGTTTTCGAAATCAGCTGTTTTATGTCAAATGTGCAAGACTAAAGTGAAAAAGTAGATTGTGGTTCGGTTCTTTTATTTTTTATTGTTTTAAAAAAAGCATTTCTTTAAGTTGGAGTTTACTTTTAATTGAAATAATATAAAATCGGAATGGATTTTATATTATAGGCATTTGCCTTTGCAATTACTGCCAGCCATCAACAAGCTGCTAGAAGGAAACAAAACTTGAAAATTCAAAGGAAAATACTACGAGACGCATGTGATCCATTTGAGTTGAATGATCAAATGTATGCTATGAAAAACTTCATATTTAAAAATGATTCAATTTAATAATACTTTCAGATTTGTCAAAAATTTTCGTCTCAACAAACCAGCGTTCAAGTACGTTTTGGAGGAACTGAAGCATGAGTATGACCCAGGTGTTTTTTCTTCATCAATCGGCTTGATTTGTCGGCTTGCATCAGTCCTAAGATTTTTGGGAGAAGGTGGGTACCAACTTGGGGTTGGTAACGACTACGAAGTTGGTATGGCACAGTCTACATTTTCCTCAACCCTGGCAAAAGTTTTCAATGCACTGGAGAGACGATTATGTCCGTTGTGGATACAAATCGAAATGAGCGAACTAGAAAAGCAACAAGCAAGGAGGGACTTCTTTTCCAAGGCGAATTTTCCATGTGTGGTTATGTGCGTCGATGGAACTCACATCAATATTGTTGCTCCATCGGAAGAAAAAGCATTGTACTATAACCGAAAGGGAAATTTTAGTATAAATGCTATGTTGGTGAGTCAATTACAAACACTTCAAACTACATACATATTTACAATTGATTGTTTATTTTGTTATAGATTTGTGACAACAAACTGAAAATAAGATGTGTTGACGCACGATATCCTGGATCAAACCATGATTCACACATATGGAATTTGAGTAGCGCAAGAGAATTTTATAGAAGAAAATATCAGGAAGGCGACAGAAACTCTTTTGTTCTTGGTATGTGAAGTTGTTCATAGTTTTAACACATGATGAAAGTTTATACTGTTATTTATGAAGGTGATGCTGGATATCCACTGGAACCATGGTTGATGACACCATATCGCTCTGCTGAAGCAGGGAGTGACAAAAGCATTTACAACATAAGGCACAGCAAAACTCGCAACGTTGTAGAGAGGGCTATCGGAGTTCTAAAAAACAGATTTCGGTGCACACTGGGTGCACGTCAACTGCACTATAGTCCACAAAAATGTGCCCAGATTGTTAATGTGGTTTGCGCGTTACATAACATCTGCATTCACTATCGCGTTGAAGATTATGCAAATGTTCCTCTGCTTGATTTGGAAAACCCAGAAGATGATCCAAACTATTTCCATGTAGAGGATTCCAATGATCATCGGAACAACCGAGCTAAAACCATTCGAGATAATATTAAAAACACCTTCGTTTGACTGGATTAATAAAAAGTCAAAACAACTTATTTATAAATACATTCATTTATTCTTTATTATAAAAAAATAAGGCACTTTGAATTCAAAAAAACAAGATAAATAAATAAATAAGCATAACTTAAAGAACATAGAACATTAATCTAAATTTTGGGAGTTTGACGAATCAAGGTTCAGCTTCGATTCTTCAATGCGAAGCATCCTCATTTTTATTTCTATTTTTTTTTGAAGAAGTTCTTCTTACACAGTAGTGTGTCTTTGTTCTTCTTCGATTTTTGATTTCATTAAGTCGTTAGATTTGTCGAAGGCTCTATATATACGTTTTGCATTGAATACAAGTTCTTCGGTGAGTTTTTTCTGGTCAATGTAAAATTGTTTTTGCAATGTTAATTGCTGCCTGAGTAGATTTGCAGTATCTTCACCGTTTCTATTTTGACTTGGACGTCTTGCTCTTCGTTCCGATGCCATGGACACATCAAGATTTTCTTCAGTTTCGATGTTTTCAATCTGAGTCCCATCTGTAGCCTCTCTTTCAACCTGGGCAGAGGTTCCACATCCAAAAGAAAGGGTATTTGATATACCTGAAGTAGACGTACGGAGTCCAGTGAGCTTTATAACTCCTTCTTCCAATTTCGAAAACGTATGCTGCTTATATTCCCCACCGCCAGTTGCCCTCACTTTTGTTTTCCACCAACTTTCGTTTTATATAACTCTTCCAATCCTGCCACACCTAAACATAAAAAGAAAATCATAAATTGAACCAAACTCTTAAATCAAATATTTTACGCACCTTTCTCCAAACCGAAGCATCCTTAGAAGGAGGTCCCAGACTGTTAAGCTCAACTTTTACGGTTTCCCAAAAAGCATTAACATCTTCTTTTGAAAGTTTGGTAAAACCTTGAGCAACATCCGATTTTTCGTTCACCAGCTCATACAGCCTTTCATATTGTGCCTTGTTTGTTGTTTTAGCCCTTAAAAAACACAATACAATTATTTAAAATCAAAATATTTTGAAAGTACTCACATTTTTCTTCAAACACAACTGCTTTCGTACAAGCTCTACGACGCGAATAGTTTGTCGTAGAAAAAGATGGCGAACTTACATTCCACTCGAAATTGGTGATGCCACATCTACGAATTTCGAAAATCATACCATGTGTTCCACTCCGAGTGGATTTTGTGATAGTTACATCGTGAAACTTAGACTTTTTTCGATTACGATGGAATCTGTGATAGGGCTGATTAACAGATTCGCTCAACTGACTTTTAAGTCATTTTAAATATTCGGGATCTTTATCTCTCAAAGATAGTTTCAAATTTAGCGACTATCAGTGGAATAATTAAGGATACTGATGAAGAGTCGCTGGAAATATCAAGTATAGCTTGATAAAAACACTTTAGTGCTGATATACATATAACAGCTTATTTGAACCCATTCTTCTGCAGTTGGTACTAATATGCCACCGTGTTCCGCCATGTACAAATTGACAGCAGTTTTTCGTTCAGGGAGTCTTTCCAACATTAGATACGTGCTATTCGAACGGGTTTCAATATCTTGTATTAAAGCGTGTCTGGGAAGGTCGCATGTTTCTTTAAATATTTACAAGCATGCTCACTTTTTTAAGGTGCCCAACAATTATTATGTATTCCAAGAAATGAGTTAACAAGTACAGGGGCGAACGCAGAAAAATTTTTCGGGGGGGGTTTTGAAAAAATATATTAAATATTAACGAACAATTTGTTTTTAACATTTTTATGCTTTTTTTTTACTCTGTATTGATTCGTAAAATACATTGCTAGAAGGAATCCTAACAAATGTTATAAATGTGTAATGTGTAATTCTGTCTGTCCAGCTTTCTATGTTACCGTCACCCGTTAAACTACTCAACCGATTTGAATGAAATTTGGTACATAGATAGCCTAGAACCTGAGAAAGGACATAGGTTATGCATTTTATCCCTTTATTCTAATGAGAACGGGAACGTATACAGGAACCTAGAAACTACAGCACCGATTTTAATAATTCTTCCACCGCCTTACTTATCCTCAAGTAACATAAACTTCAACTCATCCCCATATTCCTACAGGAACAAGAGTCCTTACTACTATAACAAATACGAAAGAATCTGCCGCCCAAACCACTAAGTCGATTTAAGTAAAATTTTATACAGAGATGATCTAGAAGGACATAGACTTCAATTCATCCGAATATTCCCACGGGAACCGGTTCTTACTAATATTATAAATGCAAAAGTAGCTCTGTCTGGTCATCCCGCCCAAACAACTGAACCAATTCAAATAAAATTTTGTACAGAGGTAGTCTAAGACCTCAGGAAAGACATAGACATTATGTCTTATCCCAATTTCTACGGAAACGTAAACGAGAACTTGGAAACTACTGCACCGAATTCAAAAATTCTTCCACCTTTAAAATGCTCTACTATCCCCGAGCGAGTAACATAAGCTTTAACTCATTCCCATATTCCTATGAGAACAATCACCATATTCCCTCGGGAACGGGAGTCGTTACTAATATTCCAAATATTCCAAAATTAAATCTGTCTGTTTTTTTTCTTTGTTTCATTATTCTCATGGGACTTACTTGTACTTACTACTTGTAAGTAAACAATACTATTTGGCAAAATATAAGAAAAGTAAGAAGATAGGTTACTGAAAAATTCAAATTGCTGCCGAAAGTCAGTATTTTATAAAATTAAATCAATGCGCCTTGGAACTTTTGCCATTTTTATATTTATAAAGTCCTCATAGTGAGCCTCAATACTTTTATAGATGTTCAGCAACAGCAAAACGTTCAATTGCTCCTCGCTGGTTCTTCCTCGCAGATAAATGAAAAAGATCGCTCGCTTGAAGCTACGGATACCGGAAGTGTGGCACCGATCTGCATAAAATAATGAACTGTTTTATATAGGGACGAATCGCACACATTTAAGGTGTCTGTAAAGTTGCTGGGGTATTTTCATTTTGGCATACTCAAGCAATGTTCATTGGTATGCATATTCTGCTTTATTCATACACAAGTATACCCTTTCCTAGTTGCCATTGTCGATCCCATTCTTATACAGAGCCAGAGCGACTGCTTTTTAGTATGTGTGATAAAATTTTAATTTTCGTTAGTTTTGAAGCGACTAATGCGATGTGTTTGCAAATATAAGTAGGAAAGTGAATTTTCATATACAGTGAAATCTCCCTTTACGGACACCTCCTTTAGGCGGACACTTCCCTTAGACGGACAAATCTTTTTGCACGGAAATTGCTCCATATAAGTTTCATTGTTTTCAGTTTCCTTTAGACGGACACCCTCTTGGACGGACGCGGACAGAAATTTAACGTATGAAAGACAAAATGTTTTCTCTTAGACGTACACCAGAGCAGGATTGAACATGGCATCACGCTGATAATTTTGGCAGTGGTATTTTTTTTTAAATTGCAGTTTTCAGCGAGCATAAAATTCTTTGAAAAATATGTACATACGTGCCAGTTGCGAGTCCAGAAACTCTATTATGTATGTGTTAATTTTGTGTAACTGTTGAATGAGTATTTGATTTGAAGGCATGTATGTGTTGGATATTTTAATATATTTATTCTCTCATTCTCTCATTCATTTATTTCGTCAAACTGCCTTGATAAAAATGTTTTCGAGTGGTTCAATGCATTACGAAACAAAAGGTTTAAGATATCTGGAAGAGCAATTCGACATCAGACAACAGAAGTTGCAACGCGCTTAGGAATCACAGATTTCAAAGCATCAGCAAATTATATTTAAAATTTTGTGTTTTAGTTTGATTTCCCTTAAAAGGACAACTCTCTTAGGCGGACAAAAACTTCTGCACCATGGCTGTCCGCCCAAGGGAGATTTCACTGTATTTCTATCGCAGGTCCCATTTTATACGACCCAATACTACCTCCACATCAACATATGAAATTTACTTACCCTAGAAAAGGGTGATCATGCTAAAAACATACCAAAACCAAAAAGTCATTCCAAAACATATGAACTACCTGCAAATTAACTTATCGATAGAAATGGATTCCGCATTTGGAAGGATTTTTTCAAAAATTTTTGATAGAATGAAATTTTCAGATGAATTTTATGCTTCCATGTTTTAAATTTTGATTTTTGTTTTAAAAAAACTAGTGGTTATTTTTTATTTCAAAAATTTCGGGGGGGGTTTCAACCCCCAAAACCCCCCCCCTGCGTTCGCCCCTGAACAAGTAACAAGAGATTTAGTTTACTTCAGTTTACTTTAATATAGTTATTCTTAAGGTTAATACATTTCTTAAATGAGATATAGGTAATTTACGAAGGTTAAACGAAGAATGTTTGAATCCACGCCTCGTGGGTTATCCAGAGACAGCTGTCATATCGACAGTTATCACATTAAGTTGGTATCAATTGTTGGTATCATATTACACGGTGCGTATGCAACACCTCCTCGCCCAAAGATGAAACTACTTCTGAGGCCTGAGTCTTTTTTCGAAGCCAATCGGATCGGGAAAGCTCCTGCTGTTGCACTGGTTGCTTGGTCGTTGGTGTATGAAGCGGAAGCCTTTCTGCTGTAGAACTGGCAATGCTCTGGTCCATAGATCTACGGCGGACTTGATCTGCATGACGATGAATTTCTTTCATTGTCTGAAACAATGACATCAGGTAAACCATGCGTAGCGAACAGTTGATATCAAAAATGGTCTGCCGTACAAATATTCATGAAATTTCTTAACACTTGCAATTATTGCTAACGCTTCCTTGTCTATTTGCGCATAATTGCGTTCGCTTTTTGTTAGAGTCTTTGAATAGTATGAAATCGGACGCTCAGATATATCTGTCAATAAACGCACCAAAACCGAACCAACTACGTGATCCGGTAGTTTCTCATAAAATGATATTTACACGATGTCTGACGATAGAAGATTTTTAGCTTTCCAAAAGAAGTTTAATGAGCCTTGGTTCACTTCTATGGTGAATAATTATCTAAGAGCCTGTAAAGAGGTTCTCTCAAAGTAACTTTTGAACGAAAAAAGGAATGGTAAAAATTTACGAGCCCTTTGAACGCTTGTAGCTCACTCTTATTTTTTGGTGGTGGTACATTTTGTATGGCAAGAATTTTTTCTTGAAGAGGGTGTATTCCATCTGCATCTATGCGAAAACCCAAGAAATTAATAAAGGAAACATCGAACATACACTTGTCTTTTTTTAATTTCAAGCCCGCTGTTTGAATTCGCTTTAAAACTAATCGAAGTTTTTTAGCTAAACCTTCCGAGTTTTCAGCAACAACAACAATATAATTCAAATAGCACACACCACCATCTATTCTACGCAATATCCCTGACATGCATTTTTGAAATACGCCTGGTGCACAAGAAATTCCGAATTGTGTAGTCTTTTGACTTTGAATGCTCCCTTATGTGTTATTACCGTTTGAGCTTCAGACGTTTCGTCATCGACGGTAAGCTGCTGATATGCCTGGTCTAAATCCAACTTGGAAAGTGCTGCACCGCTTGGCAGCTCCTTGTGCTGGTCATTCAATGAATTTGGTCGGGATTCACGCAGTCGAAAGTACCCCCGATTCAGCATCTTATTTCAACACAGTCCAAGCATTGTACAACTTTTTTACTGCATCTACATCGCTGGGAAATTCTACAAACTCATGCAGGAAAGAAGATTGCTTTGAAATCATAGTCAGCAGCAAGATGGTCAGCTCGTCACGAAGCAGTTAAAGTGCTTAACAAGTTCTGTGGTGAGATAATTGAAACTCTAATAACCATTGAAGAAGATATCACTGAGAACGCGATCACGAGGCAAGAAGCAAAAGGACTTCGCATTCAACTTGAACGACTGGAAACAACATTCATGCAGATTCTTTGGCATTTATTACTTTCAAGATTCGATGCTGTCAGCCAAAGGTTGCAAAAGGTTGATATCAGCATAACTGATGTGATTGATGACTATCGTGGACTGATCAAAGTAGTAGCTGATGCACGAATGGAATTCGAAGTTCATGAACAGAAAGCGTTAGAAATCTCAGAGAGTCAAGAGTACCAGACAAGTGTTTCTAGAAGAAGAAGGAGAAAGTTGCAGGCTGATGAATCACAAGATGGAGATGTTCAATTGACAGGAAGGGATAATTTTCGAGTCAACACTTTCAACGTAATTCTTGACAATCTTGATTCTGAACTGCGAAGACGATGCCAAGCATATGAAGAAATTCATGGAAAGTTTTCAGTTATCACTGAATTTGGAGATTTGAATTCCTGCGAAATTCGTAAGAAGTCGGAACATCTAAGGACAATTTATACCTCGGACCTCGAACCTTCATTGGATGACGAATTGGTGCACTTCCACGCGTATTGCTCCGAGAAAAAATTAGAACGTGATTCACCATCCAAGCTATTAAAATTCTTGAAAACGAACGACTTATATACCGAGTTCCCAAACGTTGAAATAGCATATCGTATATTTATGACGTTAGCAGTGACGAATTGCAGCGCAGAACGTTCATTTTCATGTTTGAAAAGAGTCAAAAACTATTTTCGTTCAACTTTGACGGGCAGTCGGTTAAATAGTCTAGCGATTCTGTGCATCGAGTCGGATTTGCTTGAACGCTTGAATTGTGAAGAACTAATAGATCAGTTCGCGGTAATGAAAGTAAGGCGTGTTAGCATTTGAAAACGAAAACGATTATAAACATCCGTAATTATCTTGTGTGTCAACTTTGAGTTTTATTTTCTTATAAAAAAGCCTTATGTGATTATTCTTTTACTGTGAAACAATAAATGAATTCAAACCTTACATTTTTGAGTCATTTCATTCGTTAATTATATTGTTAACGATCTTACTAACATTTCAATTATTTATAAGTCAATAATAAAGGCGGCATTTTTTAAGGTGCACAGGGCGGCATTTTAATGAAATCCGGCCCTGGCGGCAAATTCAAATTTTAGAACATTGTTTTGTTAATTCACAATAGTTATTTTAAAGTTATTTAGTTATTAGTCGTTTGTCGAAACACCGGCCGCGTTGAAAGCCTGCACGGCTTCAAGATTCTTCTTCTGGAAGTAGAGCCAATTTAACAATTGGGCGTCTTAGTATTCCGTTGCGAGTTTTGACGTCTGCGACCCTAACCCTTCCGTCCTGCCCTTCGACGACCGCCACGACTCTGCCCATTTGCCACTGTTGTGGAGAGGTGTTGTCCTCGTGAATGAGGACGAGTTTTCCCACGATGAGATTGGGCTGCTCGCGTATCCATTTGGAGCGACCCTGAAGGCCAAGCAGATACTCCCTTGACCACTTCTGCCAGAACTGCTGCTTGAGCCAGCATAGAAGCTGCCATCTTCTCAAGCAGGACGTCTGCTGTTCCGGGACAATCTCTGGAGGTAGTGACCGCAAGGGGCTGTCTATTAGCAGGTGCGCTGGGGTAAGTGCTGCTCCGTCGTTGGGGTCTGCGCTTAGCGGGGAGATTGGCCTTGAATTCAGGATTGCCTCGACCTCGATTAGAATGGTGAGCAGCTCTTCTGCTGTTAGGAGTGTGTTCGCCACGGTACGTTGTAACAGCGTCTTTGCGGATTTCACTGCTGCCTCCCACAGACCTCCGAAATGGGGGGCTCTTGGAGGTATGAAGACGAAACTGAACCCTTCGTCTGCGGCGTATTGGTGAATGGCTTCTTTCCCTCTCTCGAACTCTTCTCCAACCTCCTTCAAGATCCTCTGTGCTCCCACGAAGTTCGTCCCGTTGTCGCAGTGAATCGTCTTCGGAATTCCTCGGCGACCAATAAACCTTTTGAGAGCAAGAATAAAACATTCGGAAGAAAGATTAGAAGCTAATTCAAAATGTACAGCTTTGGAAGTGAAACAGACAAAAACAACTATGTATGTGTAAATCTACACCACATATCAAAAATGGTCTTTGTGCCCGTAATCGGTCAGCTGGTAGATTTCCCATGATTTGTTGGAGTAACTTTGGTCTGTATCTAAAGCATTGCACACATTTTCGTACAACTTTCTGACATGCCTCTTTGGCACTTATTAACCAAACTTTTTGTCGAAGGAGTGCTACCATTGCTTGAGGTCCAGCATGACAATTTTTCTTATGCAAATTCGTTAAGTATACTTTTATGAACTGCGAGTTTTTTGTCAATAGCAATGGAAATTTGGCGTCGTCTCTCGCCCCCCTACTCGAATTAGTGAAAATGACCAATTGTCACCGTTGAATTCGTGTATAAATGGATTAAGTTTTTGAATATGATTCGGCAATGTCACTTTTCTTTCTAGTTTTTGGATCTCGTCGGAAAATTCAGTGTTTTGGACAATTTGAGCTATTTTAAGGAATGCTAAGTGTAACTCATTTGCCGTGGATGATTTTTCAAATACTTTTGTCTTGTCTTTTAAAACGGCAAAGAAACGCATGATATGTACAAATGTTTTAACTAATTGTATGTAAGAAGTTTCCTCTTCAATTAGTTGCATAAGTTTTGGTTGAGGATTTTCAACTGCTACAAGCGAAACATTAGTTTTTCGCTTTTCTAAGGCTTCGTCGTCTAAAGACAACTGAAAATTAACATTAACTGGCCATAAACCTGGGTCTTTCAGTAAGAATGGTGGAAAATTAAACCATATTGAACTATTAAGTTCGTCTACGTTACATCCTCTAGACACAATATCTGCAGGATTCTCATTTGTTGGGACATGTTTCCATGAAACATTATTCGTCCACTCTTGGATTTCCGAAACTCTGTTCGCAACAAAAGTTGTAAGTGAAGTTGGATGGGTTTTTATCCAATGCAAAGTTATTTCTGAGTCAGTCCAAAAAATAACTTGGTCGACGTCAAGATTCAACATTGCCGATACTCGTAACCATAATTTAGAAAGAGTATGCGCTGCGCAAAGCTCTAATCGCGGTAGCGATTTTGTTTTCAAAGGGGCCACTTTGGACTTTGCAGTTAATAGCGTCGACTTGATACCTGCTTTGCTTTGACTTCGGATGTAAATGCAACATCCGTAAGCTCTCATAGACGCATCAGCGAACCCATGAACTTGAATTTTTGCATCCGAATGGGTCTCAACAAATCTTGGTATTTTTATCTCGGGAAGCTGAGATAGATTTGATTTGAAAGTTTGCCAGCTAGATTTAGATTTAGATTTAGATTTAGATTTATTTCAAAAACAGTGGCTATGTACAGTAAGATGAATCTTATAACGTACAATTTTCTTAAAGTTTATAGATAACAATAAATCATTAACAATTTAATTTCAAAGTTTTTATAATGCTTATTCTATCAATTAAGTAAGTAAATTTGAGAACTTTTATTTGAAAAGATATATTCAAAAAACTGACGCATGAAAGCGAATAGAAAAAGAAAATAGAACAGGAAAAAAAGAGGTAAATATAGGAATATAGATAAAAAGAGAAAAGAAAGAATATTAAGAACAAGAAAAATAACTTTTTAAAAGATTGCTGAAGTCTTTGATGTTTTGAGTCTGTTTTATATAAGTTGGGAGCGAGTTCCAAAGAATCACCGTATGCACAAAAAACATTCTTCTACTGTTCAAAAAGTTAAATTGCGGTATCAATAAATTGCCTGTCCTCACAGAAGAGCAATGTTGAATTTTATTAAATAAATATTTCGGTTTCTTGAACAGTAGGAGTTTCTTAAGAAAAATACAATTTCGAATATCAATATAAGTCTGGACTGAGAAACCAAGAAGATTAGTGCTTATATCCGAAATATGATCAAATTTACGACGACAGTAGATATATCTAAGAATAGAATTATGTGCCAGTTCTAGCTTGCGACGGCTATTAGAGTCTGGATAGGGAAAAATGTTTTCTGCGAAAAAAAGGATTGGCTTTAACATGGAATTTGCCAATCTTAAACGAACATTTTGATTAGTAAAGGTGCTACTTGACCAAAGTAGACGAAGAACTCCATACACCTTAGAAATAACATTGTTTATATGATCCAAGGCTGACAAATCACTGTTAATAATTACACCTGAATTGCGGACTTTATTATAAAAAGGAACGATATTATTATTTAATAACACTTGAGGAAGCTCACTAAACTCCAATGAAGATTTCCTAATTACTAAGCATTGCGACTTATCTGGATTAAGTACTAACCAATTCTTTTTTGCCCAAGCCGATATGTTTTGGAGATCCTCATTCAGTCTACAAACAGCATCAGTTAGCAGCCCAACTCCTCGCGAAATATAAATTTGTACGTCATCAGCATACATATGAATACTTACAGACTTACAAACAGAAACTATATCATTGATAAACAATGAAAAAAGCAATGGTCCCAAGATAGAACCCTGGGGGATTCCCGAAGATAAATGCAATAGTCCTGAATACCCTTCTTTTGTTTTAGTTCTTTGTGTCCTTCCAGATAAAAAATTTAGTATGAGCAGAGCCGCAGATGAACTAAAACCATACTGTGTTATGAGTTTGTTATGCATGATATTAAAATCTATGGAATTAAACGCCTTCGAAAAATCTAAGAGGCATAAAAAGGTAATTTCGTTTTTATCAAAGCGTTCACGTATATCATCAGTTATTTTTAAAAGTGCTGTATTACAACTATGATACTTACGAAAACCCGATTGAAAAGGTGTAAGCAGGTTATTATTTTCGATATGGTTGACAGTCTGTTTCTTTATAATAATTTCAGTTATTTTTGAGAGGCATGGAAGAATGCTTATAGGACGAAAATCCTCACATTTCATATTAACTCGAATCTTTTTAGGAATTGGATGTACAATCGATGATTTCCATCCACAAGGAAAGATTGAAGTAGTTAATATATGGTTAATAATATGGGTTAAAGATTTTATTGCAAAAGGCAGCACATATTTAAGAAATTTTAAAGATATCCCATCAGAACCAATAGAAGAAGGCTTCACTTCTTTAACTGCAAAAATAATATCAAAATCGGTAACATGCAAAAATTTAAAACTGTTTGAAGGCTGCACATCTATTTCGAGTGGTTCATTTGACGAAGAATTGCAGCATGTTTCAACAAAGAATTTGTTGAGTTCGTCCGAGCTAGAATTACATGCGGGCTCAGATCTCGATATAACATTGTATTTTTTAAGATTTTTCCAAAGCTCAGATGAAGAGAGCTTAATATCAAACTTTTTTGCGAAAAATTTTGTTTTTCTGATTTTAAGGCTGCAGTAACAAGATTTCTTATGTGCACAAAATTGCCTCTTGAAATTACATTTCGATTAGATTTCCACTTTGCATACGCCTTATCACGGAGGTTCATAAGCTTACGAATTCGGGGTGTAAACCACGGTTTTCTGTTATTTGAGAACACTATTCTTTTTATAGGAACATGTGTGTCAAACAAAGTATTTATTATATTTGAAAAATGGTTACATTTTTCATCCACACTAGAAAAATACTCGCAGCCTACCCAATTTGCAGATTGCGCATCATAATACAAATGATCAAAACTTATACCATTGTAGTTCCTAAACTCAAAAAGTGTATCTGTTGGTTTGTCACAGAAAACAAAATTATACGTTAAAAAAATTAAGTCATGAGCCGAAATGCCAGGGGTTGACAATTGGGCAAACTGCACTACATTATTTATATTAAATACCATAAAATTATTAATTAAGGTAGGGCAGTGAATAGAAAAATGTGTAGGATACATAGTATTAACAATATCATGTCCTATAGAGGCTACGTAATCACGAAAAGATCTACTAGCGCTATTATCAGTAAGTAAGTTACTGTTGAAGTCTCCGCAAATAATTATATCCGAATATTGTGTACAAACGCTAGTTAGATTGGTGAACAAGTCGTACATATCATTGCTACGATGTGGGTTGTAAACACAACCAATCAGACATTTTTGGAGCGAATTATATATCTCAATAAACAGATATTCAACTCGAGAACCAGATGATCGCAAAATAATCTTTGACTTTAAGAAAGATCTAAAGTATATTCCAACACCACCACCTCTAATATCCAACCTATCATTCCGAAGAAATGAATAACCATCCAAACGAAAGCTGTCATCCGAATCGTTTTCTTTTAGCCATGTTTCGGATATGCACAACACATCACATAACTTATCACTTACCATATGAGAAAATTCGTCAAAACTCGATCTCAAACTACAGACATTTAAATGACAAATCTTTAGACCAGCACATTGATTGCAAATCACATTGAAAAGGGTTCGAGGGCAAATAGTGTTTGGGCTAGTCATGAAGGCTAAATGTTAAAGAGGATACAAAATCCTGCGCTGAACCTACATAATCTAGCCGAGCACAAAACTCGCAAAGTGAACCATATCCAATGAACTGCGATCAATACAATATTAATATAGTACAGTACAGAATTATCAGCAAATATTTTTCTTGTTAAGAGAGAAAAAGGAGATAGAAAGAGAAAATTAAAATATGAATAGAGAAATAAAAAGATAAATAGTGAAGAAATATGAATATGTATATACATGTATAGTTTTACAATAAACCAAAACCGGAATTCACAAATATAATATGATGTAGAAAAACTAATTACAATTTTGAAAATAATAAAAGAAATTTTAGGCTGCTTCATTGCTGCGTACGATGTCCTCCAGTTGCCTTATAGAATTTACGTATGTTTTTGACACTTTCTCAGTTGGTTGAACACAAATTTTGCCTTGGAACGAATAGACTTTCAGCAGTTTCTTCTCCCTGCGTAGTTTAAGAGCCATATTTAGGATAGATCTGTCATGGTCACAAAGGCTTTCGGTGAGGTAGATGGGGCGATTCACTGCGTTAGTAATACCATCAGTTTCAATGTCATTCAGGAACAAGCTACGTTTATTTTGTTTAATGTGGGCAAACATTTTCGCCAAAACTGTTTGCCTCTGAGATGAGCTCGAGAGCTTAATAACAATCGGAGGTGATGTATTTTTCGCTCCATTGACGGTGGTGTTAATGGGTAACCTGAACACAGCTGATGGTAAAATGTCCTCGCATTGAATTAGTTTTGTGATGCCATAGAAAATATTTTTCAGGTTCTCAGACGGATTGCAGGGAACATTTTTCAAAATTAGATCACGAGAAAATTGTTTTCGCTCGCAACTTAGTGACTTGGAGCTAATAACTTCTAACTGCGTATTCACTACTGCCAATTGTTGTTCAAGGTCAGACTATTTCTTGTCAAACGCTGCGCTTACAACAGTTATTTTATTATCAGAGTCAGTGCACTTTTTCTCCAAATCACGTATTTTAATATCAAATTTCGCTGATATTTTTTTATGTAGATTGTTTACTTTCTCGTCAATTAATTTACTTAAATTTTTTTCAGTACACTTGATGAGATTTGCCAGATCTACGAGTGACAGTGTTATCTACTCGCAGTTTGACATTTGACCCTAAGTATCAGATCGATAAGAGCCAAACTAGTCTACTTGTTGCTGAAAAAACTGCAGTCGTTGGTAATGATTCGACTATTTTACCAAATGGGCAAATTGCTGTTGAAAGAAATTGTGATGTTGTTGTTGCTGACGATGACTGTGAAGGTGTTGTTGCTGTTGAAGGTGGATATGGCGTAGCTCCTGCTGCAATTAATAGAAGTAGCACATTTGTAGGTGCTCAGGTTGATCTTGATGACATTGAATCCGACATTATCACAAAGGTACGACACAATGAAATGGGTACCATTAATGACAATCGAAACAAAAACAATTCTTATTCGGAGGTTGCGAGAAAAAAAGAAATTAATATTCAAAGCAATAATAATGTAATCACAGGAAGTGGTAAAAGTGATTTAAATGCTGTAACTCCTACAGTTTGGCTGCATGTTTCAAAATTTAAAGTGGATACTGTACCTGAGCAAATTATAAACCATATCTCAACTCAGACTGATATTCCTTCTAATTTGTTTAAATGCTACAAGCTGACTAAAAAACGAATTGCCCAATCGGATATTACTCATGTAAATTTTAAACTGAGTGTTCCTGCAAAAAGTTATAATCAACTGATGAGTGACGCTTCCATCTGGCCAATGTACGTTAAGGTAAAAAAATTCGTTAATCATTCAAAAAACGACTTTGTGCTACAAACCGAGAACTCAACATAACACCAATCAATGGTAATGCTGCGGCATTGATCCACAATGAAGTTAACACTGCTGATACCTCATCTATATCTACCGCAACATCAAGTAACTTATTATTATACTATCAGAACGTAGGAGGCATAAGAACTAAGCTAGATTATTTATATCTTGTTTTTTCATCCTGTTTTTATGACATTATTATACTAACGGAAACATGGTTAACTGAAAACCAATTAACAACAGAATTATTCAACTCAAAATATACAGTTTTTAGAAAAGACAGATCAAAAATTTTAACAGGTATGGATAGAGGCGGAGGTGTATTGATTGCTATTCGATCATCCCTCCCTGTAGGGAAATTGAACTTAAATCTAATACTATAAATTTGTCATCTAATTTTGATATTGATCAATTAATTATTTGTTTAACTTTGAATGATAATACTGAATTGTTCATCATATATAATTATATCCCACCAAATAGTTCTCTTGAATATTATAATATATATTTTGATAACTGTAATAGTATTTTAGAAAATCTAAACAGCTCTCAACTCAACATATAATTTGTATTGGCGATTTTAATCAAGGGTATATAAAGTGGGTAATGGACAAAGATGATAAATATTTAATTCCATTTGAGGTATCAACTGATGTTGAAATAAATTTGATTGATTTCTTTAGTCAGTTTGACCTGATACAAATTAATCCTATTAGCAATCAATTAAATCGATTTCTCGATCTGATCTTTGTCGATAAGGAATTCAATTTTTATGTTGAAATGTCTCCAACCCCTATTGTCCCAAACAGAATTCATCACACTGCACTTGAAGGAACTATTAATTTTTATAGCTATATGCATTGTGATCATAATAAAAATAATTTCTTTGTACCAAACTTTAGGAAAGCGAACTTTGATGCAATGAACGACTATCTTTCTTCTTTTCCGTGGGATACATGTATCTCAAAAGCTAATTTAAAAATCGCAAACGAATCTTTCACATCTATTTATCAATGAAGCTGTGCGTCGGTTTGTTCCACTTAAGAAGTCCCTATCTAGTTCTAACCCAGCCTGGTTTAATAAAAGGTTGATTAATTTAAAAAATAGAAAAAACAAAGCGTTCAAATTATTCAATAAGAACCGTGAAAATGAAGAACTTCGGTCGGTGTACTTGAGAAGTCAAAAAGAATTTGATATGCTCAACAAATTTTTGTATCGGTCCTATATGTTTACTATGGAGTCTAATATTAAAAATAATTGTAAAAGCTTTTGGAATTTCATAAATTCTAAACGTAAATCTAACGGTTATCCAAGCTGTATGAAGTACCAGAATACATCAACAAGTGACTTAACTACAATCTGCAATCTTTTTGCTGTATATTTTCATTCTGTTTACTCCTCTGAATCTCCTTCAAGTTTTGAATTACCACAAGTCCAGGCGTCTGTTAATATAGGTTCAATGATATTGCAGGCTTCAGAAGTTATGAAAGCCCTGCTTGATTTAGACATAACTAAAGCTGATGGTCCCGACGGGATTCCACCCATCTTATTGTTAAAATGTGCATCTTCCCTAGCCAGACCGTTGACAACTATCTTTAATTTGTCGCTTTCTCAGGGTCAGTTTCTTGATTGTTGGAAATTATCTTACATAACTCCAGTATTTAAGTCGGGATCTAAGCATGATGTTACTAATTATAGACCTATCTGTAAGATTTCAGCATTGCCAAAGTTATTTGAGAAGATAGTCTTCGATAAACTATCTTTTCAAATAAAAGACTTTATTTCTATCTACCAGCATGGTTTTATATCTGGTAGATCTACGGTAACAAATCTTTCGTAAATGAATAATTATATAATCAATAACTTTGAATCAAGTTTCCAAACGGATATAATATTTACCGACTTTGCTAAAGCCTTTGATCGCGTAAATCATAAGGTTCTTATGAATAAGCTTTCTCAGTTTGGTTTTCATTCAAACCTTCTCGACTGGCTGAATTCCTATCTAACTAATAGGGTTCAAATAGTTAAAATTGATGACATTTTATCAAAACAAATCTTAGTGCCTTCTGGTGTCCCTCAGGGAAGCCACCTAGGCCCGCTATTGTTCCTCTTATTTATTAATGACGTTCCCGATATATTCAAGAATTCATTATGTCTTCTTTTTGCGGATGACCTCAAACTTTATCGGATCATACAATCTACACTTAAATGTATCAAAGTGTCAAGTTATGTCCTGTTTCCGTCATTCTTTACCGATACATTTCAATTATACAATAAAAAATTCAGAATTGGAACGAGTGTTCCAGAAAAAAGATCTAGGAGTTGTTTTAGATAGAAAGCTTTCCTTCTTGCCACACATTGATTATGTGGTCAATAAATCAAACCAGATGCTTGGATTTATTAAGAGGAACACTAAAGACTTTAATGACCCATACACACTTAAGTCGCTTTTTAATTCTTTAGTTAGATCAATGCTTGAGTACTGCAGTACAATTTGGAACCCCCAGTATAAAAACTCGTGTGGTAGAATTGAAAAAATACAAAGGAATTTTACAAGGTACGCATTTTTTAAATTGAATTGGAGAATTGTAACTCCATCTTATAAAACCAGGTGCCAGTTATTTGGAATGCTTAATTTGGAGCAGCGGCGTACATACTCCGAGATAATGTTTGTCAGAGATATAATTTCTTACCATATTAAATGTCCTCCATTGCTATCATTAATTAATATACGTGTACCCAGAATCAATTCTCGAGATTCCACTTTGTTTCATGAGTGTTTTCATAGAACGAACTATGGTCGTAATAAAACGATCTCTCGTTGCATCAGGGAAGCCAACTTGGTTTGCAATAGATTGGATTTTTTTGAACACTGTAAAAGAGATTCTTTTGAATTGTATGTATTTAATTTATTGTATTTCCCACCATTGTGATAAAAAAAATCCTTTCAATAGTTTCATAAAATTTGTTTAATTTAAGGAAGATTGCCTTCTATTTTAATTTTTTCCTTTTTTCTTTTTATTTTATGAATAACAAATGTATTAGTCTGTAAGAGAAATTCTTCTCTGTTTGATGAAGTGAATAAATAAATAAATAAATAAATATATAAGAGGGTCAAACAGACGAGCAGAAACTGAAAGAATATTCCGCTTGGTGGCTCGCAGATCATGGAAAGTATCTTCTAAATTGAAAGAAAATGCATCTTCTTTGGGATGCCAACAAATGCCCAAAGTTTTTGTAGACTCTGAGTCGTTGAATTTTATTGATTTTTCTTCACTTTCAGCATTGTACAATTCTGGATGATTAGAGTACCATTTTGCTAACTGGAATCCACCTTTTTTCAGTATTTCTTGTATCTCCGGTATATTTTCGCAATATCAGCCTTAATGGCATATTTATGAGTGCGAAAACGGAGCAATGTCGAAAACAGCTCCTCTTGAATAGTTGGCCCTACCATCAAGATGTCATTCAAAGAAACTTGAGTAGATGTTTTGCATGAAGCATCGAAAACTACTCGAAGTTTTGTGCTTGTACTTTGCGGTCGCAAAATGCACTGGTGTGGAATGAAATAGTGCGGGTTTTTGGGAATTTCGTTGTTCGTAGGCGACATACATATGTCCCAATAATAGATACTCATTCATGAAATCCATGTACATTGCTCTCAACTCATCATCTCTAGAAATTTTACGTTCAAGTGCAAGGAATCTGCGTTTAGCAGCTTCGAACGATGATCCAAGTGAATTCGGAGAAGATTTAAATGGCAATTTTACCTTGAAACGGTTTATTGGTAAAAGTTTTGTATTTTCTTCTTCTCATTTTTTGTATTTTCTTCGCACATTTTTTGTTCGGGAGTATAAATCTTGTTTGCCTCTCCCGGAACTTCTTCCATTAACCAAAATTTTTGTACGATTTGATCTAGGTCTGGCAGTTCGTCAGACTGGTGTACCAAATTACATTGTCTGGTATTTGAATTTGTACACGTAGGATATTTTCCAGATACTATCCAACCAAGCAGAGTTTTTTGAATGGTTGGGTATTCAAGGCCTTGTTTTATTTGACCGACAGATAGCAACTCGAAAAAGGTTTCCGCTCCTATTAACAGATCAATTTTCTGAAGCTTATTGAAATAAGGATCAGCCAATGAAATTTTTGATGGGATATTCCAACTCGCTGTATTGATAGCCTTATCGGGTTGATATTTTGAAATCGAATTCATGACCCAATAGTCGGCAGGGAATGAATAGTCACTAAATCGAGAATGAACTTCTGCAGTTTACTTTTTGTTGACTGTGGTACTTGCTTTCCCAATGCCAAGTAGACTCAAAGACCTTTCCTCTTTACGAAGTTTCAATCTTTGTGCAAGCTCTTCAGTTATGAAGTTAACTTGTGACCCAGAATCTAATAACGCGCGAGCAGGCATATACTCGCCGGTGATACTCTTTATTTTTACAATGGCAGTAGCAAGAATGACCTGATCACATAAACCCGAAGCATGCATGGCTTGAAAACTACTTGCGGAAGGTAGAGTAGAAGTACCATTGAAAGTCGTTTCATCATACTGATGCAATAAAGTATGATGTGAGCGATTACACACATTGCACCGACTCAATTTGCATTTCGAAACTGTATGTCCTTTCCGAAGGCAGTTAATACAAATCGGAACACCCTTAGCGTATTCAAACCGTTGCAAAACAGGCAGCGTTGCGAAGGTTTGACATGTCGTTATAAAATGTTCATTTGATTTGCAATACAAACATTTCGGCTTAGTTTGTTGTGAGTTCACGCAAGCAAACGACAACTTTTGATTTCGATGACGACTTGAGTCGTGTTTCGGTTTGGAGAACTTTTCAACGGCTTTGAATTTCGAACTTGAAGCTTCTTCAGCAGAAAGATGCTGGTATCTTTTATTAAGTGCTTCTTCGATATCTTTCCACAGAGGAAGAGTGCTGAAATCTAATTGTTCTTCCCATTTAGACCTCGTGACTGCATCAACTTTCGACATTACAAAATGTATAAGGATTGCATTAGAAATATTCTTTTTGTCACCCAACGAAAGAAGCGAATCGTAAATTGCAGAAACTGTATCTATCATGCTTCGCAATGAGGACGCGGATGGTTTAGAAATCTCATTCAACTCAAAAAGTGTCGCAATATTGTCAAAAAATATCAAACAATTGTTATCATATACTTTCTTCAAACTTGCAAGCGCCTTGGGATAGTTCTGTTCCGTAATTTGGAATGCCTTTACTGTTCCCAAGGCTTCACCTGATAAACATGAAATAAGGTGATTGAATTTTTCAATATCTGGCAACATAGGATCATTATCAACTAAGTTTTCAAACAAACTGATAAAATTTTAATACTCTCAATATTTGCCACTGAATTTCGGAAGAGACATTTTAGGAAGTCGAGACCGATGAGAATTACTGAAGGAATAATCAACAGCATTAGAACACCTCCTTGCATTTATGTGTGACATGAGTAGAGACTTTGCACCTACACAAATGTCTTCTAATTCTCCACGAACTGTATCCCCACGATCTTCTGTTTCAATTTCAGTGTCAATCTGCATAATTTGGTCAATGTATGAATTGAGCATATCTAAACGACATTCTAATTCTAATGGATTAAGCGATATAGTCTTTTGTTCTAATCCCGTTTTAATACGGATTATGTTAGTTTTGATTACAAGCCGCTGATGTTTCAAATGATCAAGGTTTCTTTCCTTGTTTGGAGAAGGTTGCCTTTTCTTACCAGTCATTTTAATTTTATGAATTAAATTTACAAAAATGAAATTTAGGTTTGGAAATAGTTTGTCCAAATTATACGGTTGCACTAGTAGCGATTTTTAACTATCGGAATTATTTGAAAAATTAGTTTATTCCCATACGAACAATCCGATAAAAAATATTTTAACTGCAACTGTAGTGCACCAAAGAGTTCCTTGAATTAAATAATTCTTGAAGTGAATCACTTCACAAATTTTGAAAAGAAAATACTGGTTAGCTAAACACACTCTTTCGCTACTAAAAACCTTTGCTTCGCTGAATACAGTCAACAACTGACATATGAAACTTGACGAAAGTGGAACTCAACGAAAGATGAGAGAGTGACGGACCTGTAACTTTAAATGTCAATTCACTTGCAATATTATGCGATGTAAAAAGTAAACAAATATTTATTTTCGTCAGTTCGGTCGGTTTAATTAATTAAATCACTCACTTTATATTAATTAATTAACTCAATGATTATTTAAATAAAGCGTAATAAAATTTCATTTGAATGTTATAAAGTGGTGATGCGAAAAGAGTGACAACAGCGGCGGGCGGCTCGGCGGAATTACTTGTTAATTTTTTACTTTAAGTTCACTTTAATCATGTTTAGTTTCCAATATCTTTATTTAGTTCAATAAAAACTACTAAATTTATTTTGTTGTTTTTGTCTTATTGTTTTCCCACCAATATAGTTTAAATGACTAAAGTTTAAATTTGAAAGTGACAAAATTGAAAGTATTTAATGTGCAAATAGTTCTTGTTTCTTATTTTTATATATAGGTATATATAGATATGTATATATTAGAGTGGGTCAAAAAAATCGATTATTTTTTTTTTTTTACAAATGCTACGGAAAAATGGGTTCCTAGACTCCTTAAAAAAATTCTCAAAAATTATGAGCTCTTAATTTTCATATTTAGGTCCTCCGCATCGCAGTTTTGTATATTTTTCTCAGTCCAATAGAAAAAAATTCATACCTCATCATTTATCGATTGAACAGAAAAATGTTCCAAAAGAATCTTTTAGGAAATTTAACGCTCTACAAAAAAGGTATTTTGTGTTTTTTCCGTAAACCTCACCATTTGAAAGATATTAAGGATTTAATTTTGATTATTTTAAGACAAATTTCATTTTTGTTTATGAATTTTATAACTCGACAATAAATGACTTTTAAAAAATGAGCAATGCAAATTTTAGTTGGAAATTAACTGCTCTATAAAAATGGTATTTAATGTTTTGGCGATGAAATTAACCGTTCAAAAGTTATTCATCATCAAACTTTCATGTGTACGGATTTTTAAAGTTTTTGATGAGATATTCGAAAAATTTCAATTTAATTTATGAATTTTATATGAATTTCATTTCTTGTCATTTATATAAGTATTGTTTGAGTTTTATTTTCGAAATTATCAAAATTTTTCTTCAATTATTCTAAACATTTTATTTTTAATCATTAGAAATCACGATCCTGGGAAAAATGTCTCTTCTAGAGAATTTCTGTTTTGTATTTCATTTCATCTGTTTGAATTGTGAAAATAAAACTCAAATAATACTTATATTAATGACAAGAAATGAAATTCATACAAAATTCATAAATTAAATTGAAATTTTTCGAATATCTCATCAAAAACTTTAAAAATCCGTACACATGAAAGTTTGATGATGAATAACTTTTGAACGGTTAATTTCATCGGCAAAACATTAAATACCATTTTTATAGAGCAGTTAATTTCCAACTAAAATTTGCATTGCTCATTTTTTAAAAGTCATTTATTGTCGAGTTATAAAATTCATAAACAAAAATGAAATTTGTCTTAAAATAATCAAAATTAAATCCTTAATATCTTTCAAATGGTGAGGTTTACGGAAAAAACACAAAAACCTTTTTTGTAGAGCGTTAAATTTCCTAAAAGATTCTTTTGGAACATTTTTCTGTTCAATCGATAAATGATGAGGTATGAATTTTTTTCTATTGGACTGAGAAAAATATACAAAACTGCGATGCGGAGGACTTAAATATGAAAATTAAGAGCTCATAATTTTTGAGAATTTTTTTAAGGAGTCTAGGAACCCATTTTTCCGTAGCATTTGTAAAAAAAAAAATAATCGATTTTTTTGACCCACTCTAGTATATATACATATATACACTTAGTGAATACTATGCACTTTAAATTTTGTGAATACCTCTTTATTTGATGTATCTTCTTTGGAATGCACTTCCCTCTTACAATCCTCACATATGCAATTTTCGTGCATTGGGTTAGCGATGGAGTCCTAGCGCTTCGGGGGTGCTTCGGTGGTGATTTGGTGATGAACGATGTACGATGGGGTTTTTCCTTTTGGCGCAGAACTATTGACTTATTAGATTTAAATCACTCGCGCACGATTGAATTGATTTAACCGGCTTTAAATTAATTTTATTGATGTTTTTATGTACATATATAATAGGTATAGGTAGCGTAACGCATGGATATATGTTGCGTATACGTAATACGAAATACGTAACCCGCGAAATTAACACAAATTCAATATAACTTTATTAAATCTGTCCCTGCTCGGGCGCCATGAATTTTCGCAATGGTTTTTGCGAATTGAACTTTCAATATTAAAGTCTGAAAAATCGTACTTAGGTGTACACCGAGCGGTTAAAAAATATCAATCTGCAGTAAAAAACGTGTGTTCAACTTGATTCTTGACAAAGGAATGATAAATTCTATTTTATTTTGCTATTCTTTCTTTCCACTTTTCGAATTACAAAATAAATATGGCCGAAAGGGCGGCAAATTCAAATTTTAAAACATTGTTTTGTTAATTCACAATAGTTATTTTAAAGTTATTTACAGTATCTCACACTCAAAGTGGGACACCTAAGAAATAAAATCTTCAATAAACTTCTTTAAGAAAAAAAATCCAGAGTTGCTCACTTTTTTAAATAATTTTTATTTTTATTGCTTAATATTGACCTCAAATTATTATAAAATAAAAAAAAATATCAAAAAACGACCCCGATTTGTTTAAAAAAAAGATGAAAATGATCTGTCTAGAATTTTTTTTTTAATGCAGGTCACACTCAAAGTGGGACACCTGCTGTTTTCTAAGAAAACTAACTGTAATTGCCACGTTATCTATATTATTTAGTTGCAGTTTTTGTAGAGCTTTCATTGTGATAGCATTAAAAAAAAAAAATCGAAATGTCAAGGCAAACAACCTTGGAAGAAAGGCAAATTGTGATTTTCAATTACCAAAAAGGAAAATCCGTTCGCAAAATAAGTGAAGTTGTTAAAAAAGTAAATCTATGGTGTTTAGTGTAATAAAACGGTTTCGGGAAGGTCGAATAGAAAATAAACCAAAAAGTGTTGAAAGCAAAACAAAAATTTGCGATAGAAATGTGCGGTTTCTCTTAAGAAAAATAAGAAGTGATTCTTTGCTGTCCGCCATTGGCCTTTAAAAAATGTTAAAGGACACTTAAAATGTTGACTTATGGGCAGAAAGAGTTCGCCAGTTTGTTAGGAGAAACGAATTGAGTGGCTGAGTTGCGCACAAAATGCCGTTAATATCAGAAAAGAATAGTCGTTTAAGAATGCAATTCGCCAAAGAGCATGTGACATCAGAATCAAAAAGATTAGTTTTGGTTTCGTCCGTAAAAAAACTTTTAATGAATTGACCGAATTATGATTGAAGTTGGAAAACAAAATGCGACTTACCTTTGACCAGAAACTCATATCCTTTGTCACATTTTCTTTGGCGAATTGCATTCTTAAACGACTATTCTTTTCTGATATTTCTTTGGCCAATTGCATTCTTAAACGACGATTCTTTTCTTATACTAACGGTTTTTTGGACGCAACTCAGCCGCTCAATTCGTTTCTCCTTAGAAACGGGCAAACTGTTTCTGCACTTAAATCAACATTTTCAGTGTCCCTTAACATTTTTTAAAGGTCAATGGCGGCCAGAAAGGGATCACTTCTTATTTTTCTTAAAAGAAACCACCCACCTCTATCGCTAATTTTTTTTTTTTGTACTTTCAACATTTTTTGGTTTATTTCCTATTCGACCTTCCGAAACCGTTTTATTACATTAAACACCATGGATTTACTTTTTTAAACGCTTCACTTATTTTGCGAACGGATTTCCCTTTTTGGTAATTGAAAATCACAATTTGCCTTTCTTCCAAGGTTGTTTGCTTTGACATTTCGATTTTTTTTTTTAATGCTATCACAATGAAAGCTCTACAAAAACTGCAACTAAATAATATAGATAACGTGGCAATTACAGTTAGTTTTCTTAGAAAACAGCAGGTGTCCCACTTTGAGTGTGACCTGCATTAAAAAAAAAATTCTAGACAGATCATTTTCATTTTTTTTTTTAAACAAATCGGAGTCGTTTTTTTATCTTTTTTTTTTTTATTTTATAATAATTTGAAGTCAATATTAAGCAATAAAAATAAAAATTATTTAAAAAAGTGAGCAACTCTGGATTTTTTTTCTTAAAGAAGTTTATTGAAGATTTTATTTCTTAGGTGTCCCACTTTGAGTGTGAGTGACTGTAGTTATTAGTTGTTTGTCGAAACAGAACCATTTGGTTTTGAAACGGGTACAATCGATGTTGCCCATTTTTAGTAATTCACAGGTTCGAGAATGCTCTGTGACACCATACGGTCGAATTCCGCTTCTACTTTTGTTCGTATCGTAAAAGGAATTCTTCTAGCAGGTAAATGAATTTGTGCAACTTCTGGGTTCACCGAAAGAGATAAAGCTGGTCCTGTAAAAACTCCTAATTCAACGGAGAATAAATCATGAAAGTCATTAACCAAACCACTTCGCTAACGTTTGAATTCAACTGAACCGAGTGAACACCTTGAATGGAGATTCCTAACGGCGCGGCGCAAACCAATTGCATCCTGAAATGTATGTACGTGTACCAGCGGCAATGAGAAGCGATGAATATCAAATTCCTCGTCGTTTATACCAGATGTTCACTTGGCATTCTCCTTTGAAAGTAATCGCATTTCCTTGAAAATCCATTAGTTTTGTAGTTACGTGTGATAGCTTTGGTTTGAAGAGCGGCCATACCCTATCAAAACTAGAATCTAAAATGATTGTGAAGTACGAGCCTGAGTCGACTTCGAACTCGCATTTACGCCCCTTAAGAATTATGTTTGTTTGTTGCTTCAGATTGGGAACACATGAAATCTGATTTACTATGGAGGATGGAGTTTGCCGCTCTCTTAAAACCAGTTTGAATCTGACTCTCTCTTTTCCCACCCTTACATACCTTCTTTATGTGACCGGTTTTGCCACAGTAGTTGCAGTTTGCAGATAGACGTGCGAAACCTGCAGGCTCAACGTTGCGTTGCCGTTGGTGTGAACCTCCACAACTATAACACGCACCAGACTGAAAATTGTTTTTTCTGCAGAACTGTTTTTTCTGTTTTTACGTGTTTAGATTTCTCCTTAGCAAAATTATTCCTAACCGCGTTCATTTACTCATCGTTTATGCATTATGAAGGTGTATTTGCTTTGAGCGATGGAATTATTCATAACCGCGTTTATTTACTCATCGTTTATGCATTATGAAGGTGTATTTGCTTTGAGCGCTTGTGGGCTGCGGATTCCTGCTTCAGCCGCTGCTGCCTTTACTTGAGCAGCTTGAAATGTAAGTTCTCATGAGGATGATGAGTTGTCATATCACAAATAATAACGATACTATTGCTGACGTTATTGCTGGTGGTTTTTTTGGTGTTGTTAATGATCATGGTGTTGCTGATGTTCCTGATGTTGATGATATTCCTGGTGTTGCAGTTATTCCTGATGTTGTTAATCCTCGATATGACAGTTTCAATATTTACTACCAAAATGTAGGAGGTGTAAGATCATAACTGAATAATTTATATTTGTATTTTGCATCTAATGATTATGATATCATTGTTTTAACGGAAAACTGGCTGAATGACAGTCATTTTACTAGTGAAATTTTTAATACTCGCCAGTATACAGTATATCGTAACGATCGTTGTGCGACAACAACGGGGTATGATAGAGGTGGTGGTGTTTTAAATGCAATTCAATCTAAATTTATTTCTTCCCAATTAGACATTTTATCAAATAACTTTACTCATAATTTTGATGTTGATCAATTGATTGTCAAAGTATCATTAGGAAAAAAAACTGATTTGTATTTATGTGCGAGCTACATTCGGTCAGGTGCTTCTTTAGAGCTTTACAATCTGTATTTGAACAATTGTAGAGATTTATTATGTAACTTGGTTCCATCTGACCACGTTATTTGCTTGGGTGATTACAATATTGGAATATTATTTGGAAGTTTGATACTGATGATAATTGCTTAGTCCCATTTAATGTTACTACAGATATTGAGAGCTCAGTTATTGATTTGTATAGTCAGTTTAACCTAACGCAATTAAATTATATTCTGAATATGCTTAATCGGATTCTTGATTTAGTTTTTGTTAATAAAGAACTTGAAGTCTATCTAGATAGACTAAGTTTTCCAGTTGTAGATAACACTACCCATCACCTTTGTCTATCTATTGATAGTAAAATATTGTCATATATCCCAAACTCTCATGACATTATTGAATTTTATGATTTTAAACAAGGAAACTTGCGATGAATCCATTTCTTAGTTCTATTGATTGGGAGACAATCTTTTTAGATCTTGAATTAACTCAAGCGTTTGAGATACTCAAATTGTATTTAAAACAAGCCTCTGATGGTTACATCCAAAAAAAAATCTTTAAACAAAACTCGAATCCCCCTTGGTTTAATAAAACACTCTCAAACCTTAAGAATAGGAAAAAAAAGCTTATAAGATTTATAAAAAAAATAGAAATGTCCTGGCCAATTATCAGAACTACCTTTCTTTACAGAAAGAGTTTGATGTGCTCAATAAATTCTTATATAATGATTTTATCTTAGATGCTGAATCCCAAATCAAAGCTGATAGTGAACATTTTTGGAGTTTTATTAACACTAAGAAAAATACTACTGGATTACCCAATTACATAGAGTTCTCCGACAGTACTTCCAGTGATCTATCAACAATCTGTAATCTTTTTGCAGATCATTTTAAATCAGTGTATTCTCTTACGTCATCTACTGTTCTCCTAATTTTCAAATCTGGATCCAGACAAAAAGTTTGCAATTATAGACCAATTTGTAAGCTTTCTGTTATTCCGAAAATCATCGAAAATATTGTCTGTGATAAACTTTACTTTCTTACCAAAAATGTTATTGCAGAATCTCAGCATGGTTCTGTGTCAGGTAGATCAACAGCTTCCAATCTCACTGTTTTATGTAACTCCATTGTCAAAGGATTTGAAAAGGGGCTTCAGACTGACATTGTTTTCACTGAATTTGCTAAGGCCTTTGATAGGGTTGATCATGAAATACTTTTTCATAAACTCTCACTGCTGGGATTCCATTCACATTATTTAAAATGGATACGCTCGTATTTATATAATCGGATCCAACTCGTTAAAATTAAAAGGTTCAAATCCAAAACAATCAAAGTAACCTCTGGTGTTCCACAGGGAAGCCATATTGGACCCTTATTGTTTTTACTATTCATAAATGATATTCCTAATGTTTTGAATTCTTCCAATTATTTGCTCTATGCCGATGATGTTAAAATTTTTAAAACTATAAAATCTGTTGATGATTGCATATTATTGCAAGAAGATCTGAACAAATTGGCGTTGTGGTGTAATATGAACTTACTTTCCTTGAATGTCTCTAAATGTCAAAGTTTTACCTGTTATAGGAAAAACTCACCAATTTTGTTGGATTATTCAATAGATGATATTGTTTTAGAAAAGGTTAATCAAAAGAAAGAACTTGGAGTCATATTGGACTGTAAACTTTCATTCAAATCTCATATTGCCTATATAGTAAATAAAGCCTATAAGATGCTCGGATCTGTAAGAAGGAACACAAAAGAATTCTGTGATCCTTATGCGCTCAAATGCCTTTACTCAGCTTTTCTCAGATCTAATCTGGAGTATTGTAGTGTTGTTTGGAATCCGTATTACAATACTCACTCATTAAGGATTGAAAGAGTACAGAAATCTTTTACTAGATACGCTTTCTATAAACTAAATTGGAACATTGATAGTCCTCCTTACTCTGCTGTTTGGTATGCAAACGCTTGAATTAAGAAGAAGATACTTTTCAATTATGATGATCAAAGATATCTTAAGTAATCACATAAATTGTTCTTATTTGCTTGAGGTAGAAGCCTTCGCACGGGCTTCTACCTAGGTTTTTTTTTTGTCAGGAGGAAATCTTCAAAAGACACTTGGCAAAAGACTCTACCTACGTGATGAGTTTTCTAGAAATAATTACTGAAGAAACGAACCCATCTCACGTTGCATCAAAGTGACGAATAGTATTTTATCCTTTGTAGATATTTTTCAACTCTGTGCAACAGTTAGTTAAAAAAAAATGTCATGATTGTGTTGATATCAAATCCAAACATAATATCATAATGCATACACATATATCAATATCTATTCGTTTACATATTTATACTATTGTCATTATTATATTTAGTATGTAAGTCGTAATATGTAAGAGAATGTAAGACTCTGATTGATGAAATGAAATAAATAAAAATAAAAAATAAAAAATGATGCTGTCAGTTCCTGTTGTAACTGGCTGTCACGGAGACCACACACAAAACGATCTCGGAGCATGCGGTCCAATGAAGAGCCGAAATTACACTGGCTTGCAATTTTCCTTAAATCCTTGGTCGCGCTTGAAAAAATTGTAAAATGATGTAATCTCGGAAGGTGGTGGAGAGAAGTGATCTGTCAGAGTCTTGCAAATTAAATCGTAATCGATTTGGTTTTACCTTTTTTGGAGAAATAAGAGATTCTAATAGATCAAACAGTGGTGCTCCGCAAACAGTGAGGAAAGTTGCTCGCTTAAGAGTTAAGACTAGCAGATGTGATTCCATTTGCTTCAAGGAAATTATCGCGTCGTTTGTATGAACCCCAAGTAGACTGCTTTGCTATATCGAACGTTTCCATATGTCCGATGGAAATTGAGGTTTTTTCATTAGCCATTGTATTAGATTTTTCGTTTTTTACTGTAAAAACTTTTCCCTCGAGATCGCTGGTATGATCTTCTTCGGATGAATCGGCCATTTGCGATTACAACTAAATTTCCAACGATCCCATCCTGGTCGCCACTATTATGTATTCCAAGAAATGTTTTAACAAATAACAAGGGATTTAGTTTAGGTTTGGTTAGGTGGAAGTGGCTGTCAGCCAATGAGTACATTGCCTGGCACACTTAGGCCTCAGGGGCCCATTGTGATACCACAGAGATCAGCAAGTTAATCACCTACTGATCTCAGAAACCCGATGTAAGAGTAACGAGTTGATCACTTATTAATCTTCCATTACGGGACTAACCGGTTAATCACCTGCTAGTCGAACCACGTGGAACTTTTAATGTATTTAGAAAGACTTTTAGGGTCTATGTAAGCTAAGCCGCTAGTATCATCGAAGAAGAATTCACCGAGATGAGTTTTCCTCCTATGAAGTAGTGCAGGGCATGAGCAAAGAAGGTGTTGAACGGTTTCTTCCTCCTCCTCGTCCATGCAGCTTCTGCAGAAATCATTGGAAAACACACCAAGTCTTTTGGCGTGTCTCCCTATTAGACAGTCCCGTAAGAACACATATGGTAGAACCTAGATACAGGCGGTTCAAGGCTAACAAACTCTTCGAGCGTTTTGAGTCTACGGCCAAACTTTTTTGGTTGCAAAGCAGTTGTTACTCTCAGTCCATCTAGTGTTTGTTATCCTTGAAGCGTCTTTTCTAAGTAGGAGTTTACATGTAGCGATAGGTACACCTATGTTGTTCCATTCTGAGCGTAGGGAAGTGGTCGTGCCCTTTTTGGCTAGTTCGTCTGCCATACAGTTGCCTGGTATGTCCCTATGCCCTGGCACCCATGAAAGGTGAATGTTAAACTGATTTGACATCTCCCTCAGAGACATCTGACAATTTTGGACCCTGATGGATTTTGTAGAGACAGAGGCAAGAGATTTAGGGGCAGCTTGGCTGTCTGAGAAGATTCGAATATCCGTGGAGGATATGACGTTTTCTTTGAGCCAAGACAGCACCTCCTTAATCGCCAGAATTTCCGCTTGGAACACACTACAATGATCGGTAGGCTTCTTCTTCGAGTAGGTTCAGTTTTTCTGAGTAGATTCCACTTCCCACACCTCCGCTGGTTTTTGAACCATCGGTGTAAAATGGTATTGCTTCATTTTCCAAAAGAGTGCCATTTTCCCAAGCTTCTCTTGAAGGTATGGTTACTTGGAAATTATTGTCAAACACCAACTTGGGGGTGGTGTAGTCGTATCGATTCGGTAGGAATCTAAAGTTATCTAGAATGGTAGTGTGGCCGATTTGATTATTGGTCCACTGTGATGTAGCTCTGAGTCGAGTAGCTGAGCTAGCTGCGACTTGTTTGCTGAAGATATCTAGGGGTGTGAGATCTAGTAGTACATTGAGGGCGTCCGATGGGGTTGTCCTCAGTGCGCCACTAGTACATAGACTAGCCGTTCTTTGAACTTTGGTCAGCTTGTTATAGTAGATCATCTTGTCTAGTGCTGTCCACCAGACTATCACCCCGTATGTGAGTATCGGTCTAATTACCGAGGTAAACAGCCAATGGGTGATTTGGGGGGAGAAACCCCATTTCCCGCCAATGGCTTTCTTACAGGAGAAGAGGGCCACGTTGGCTTTATTTACTCTTTTCTCAATATTGGTTTTCCAGGTCAGTTTTTTGACAAAAATGAGACCTAGATATTTAGCCTGATTTGACAGTGTGAGAGTTACCCCTTTAATAGTTGGGGGTCTGAAGTCCGGAATTTTGTATTTCCTCGTAAAGAGAACTAATTCCGTTTTGTGTGGATTGATGTTCAGACCACATTCTACAGCCCAATTGTTAAGCTTGTTAAGTGCTGTTTGTAGCAGCTCAGCTAGGGTTTGTGGGTGCTTGCCTGAAACGGCAATTGCTACATCATCGGCATAGGCTATGGTTTTGAAACCTTCGTCTTCTAGGTCGATTAACAATTTGTTAACGACCAGGGCCCTATTTCATAAACATTGACAGGTGAGAATTCTACAAATTTGTCGCAGTTATCTGACAAATTTCCATTTCATATCGTATTGACAGGTCGTATATGACAATTTTGTAGTGACAAATTTGTCGCTGTCAGACAGTGATCAATTTGTCATGACAATTTTGTCACTGTCAAATAATGATATAATTGTCGTGACATTTTTGTCACTGTCTGACAAATTTGTCTTGACAATTTTGTCACTGTCATATATTTTGACAAATTTCTTGCAATGTATAGAAGAGACTGAACTTAGCTACAATATTATTTATCTTTGACTACCAACCTTGGTGTTGATTAATACAGATAAAACTCCTATGAGAAAATATATGCGTACATAATATGTATTCATGTATCTATGTGTAGTAACTGTTTTTCTCTTTCATTAAATTTTTTACCTCGCTTACAAGTCGATCCAGAGAAATATAATATAATATTGTGAATTCCAGTGCTTTCAGATTAAAATGAATAATATTCTGAAATTTCATTAAATTGAAAATCATTTAATGCACCAAAATCATTGTTAATTCTGTCCTTAAAAATTCGAGGACGACGTATTTCGCGAACTTGTATCTCAGACTCATTATCGCTTTCACTTGAAAAAATAATATTCGACATTTTTAATTTAACTTGTCACTTTTCGACCGAAACTCAGTTGCCTGTCACAATTGTCAATTACATACTGACAAAATTGTAATTTGTATAACTTTTTCTGTTCCATAAAAAATTGTCACTATAAATTTGTCGGGGAATTTATGACAATTTTAAAAAATTCCCTGACAATTCATTGTCATGACAATTTTTTTATGAAACGAAATTACGACAATTGTCGCAGAATTCCCGACAATTCTACAAAATTGTCAATTTTTCTATGGTACAGAATATAGACAATTTCCCAGTTGTCACTTACAAATTGTCGCCTGTCACCTGTCGCTATTGTCAATTTTTATGAAATAAGGCCCAAGTTCCACAGTAGGGGAGATAAAACTCCTACCTGCGGGGTTCCTCTATTGGCCATTCTGCTTGTTTTGTAGTTCCCCATTTCGGAACTAATGATTCTTCTGCTGAGCATTGTTGTTATCATGTTCTTGATGTGTTCCTCTATGAGCAGGCCATCAAGAGCATTAGTGATTGCTGTATAGTTAACATTGCTAAATGCACCCTCTATGTCTAGGAATGCGACGAGAGAATATTCTTTTTAGTGCAGGGATTTTTCAATGGTGCAAACCAGAAAGGGGAGTGCAGTTTCCACTGATTTACCTTTTGTATAGGCATGTTGCGCCGTTGAGATCAGACTAGGTTTAATTTCTTGTCTTAAGTGTATGTCAATCATTCTTTCCAGTATTTTAAGGAGGAAGGATGATAGACTAATAGGTCTTAAATCTTTTGGATTTACATGGGAGCTTTTGCCGGCTTTAGGTATGAAGACGACCCTAGCTTCTCTCCAGGCCTTGTGAATATAGGCGTAGCTGATGCATCCTTTCATGATCATCTCTAAGTTATAGATGATGATGTCTGAAACCTGCTGCAGCTCCGCAGGGATGATTCCGTCAGGCCCTGGTGATTTATAAGGGTCAAAGCTGTTTATTGCCCATAACAGTATATCTCTAGAGATAAGACCTTTACCTGATTGGTTTGCGAGTCGAGGCAAGTGCTCCTCGTCTGTTATTGTCAACGAGCTACCAGGGAAATGAGTATCCAGTAGCAAGTTTAGTGTTTCTTCATATGAGTTGGTCCAGTTGCCGTGTTCATCTTTTATAGAACTTGGCATGTTTGGACTCGTTGATTGGATTTTCCTAAGTCTGGATGCCTCTGAGGAGTCTTCAATTTTATTGCAGAATTCTCTCCAAGAGGATCTTTTGCTTATTCGTAACCTCTTTTTGTAAATCTTAAGGGAAGATTTGGCTCGATTGAAAAGCTTCGCACAACTTTTCTTGAGCGGTTCTAGCTCTTTGTTCCATCAGTATGGTTTCTTCTTCCTTCTTACTATGGTGAGAGGACAGGAGTTACACAAGACATGGTTTAGAGCACTAGATAGATCGTCGATTTTGCTGTCCAGATTCTTGGGGTTTGAACGAAAGCTGTTATTATTGTAGTTGTAACAATGTTTGAAGGTTTCCCTGAATTTTACCCAGTCAGTTTTCCTATAATTACGGAAGCCTATGGGTTTTGGTGTGTCATCTGTTAGACTAAATTGGATGTATCTGTGATCAGAGAAGGAGTGATCCTTAGATACAGCCCAATTTTTAATGTTGTTATAGATTGATTGAGATACAAAGGTGACATCTAAAACCTCTTGTCTGTTTTTTGTGACAAAGGTTGGTTCGTTATCGATATTGCAAATAAGAAGGTTAGTACTTAGTATAAAATTAAAAAGAGACTCACCCCTTTCATTTACATCCGTACTATTATGAGACCCGCTTTGAGTTTTGTTGCGCTTTTTATTACGCACTCGAGCGTCTCTCCTGGTAGCGGCCCCGGTTGGTCATGGCCTAGATAGGCGGACGTGAGCCAGTTCGTCCCACTGGTGGTCTGCAGTTTTACTGTTGTGGTGTCGCAATTGCTGTAATTAGGTAGTAAAAATACGTTAAGTGTTTTCTTTGCCAGTATGCAGGATCTTGGTTCACCTTTGTCCGTCACATACAGCAGAGAATAATCTTTCGTCCTGAGTCCTTTTACCACGGATTTATTAATCCATCATAAGCAAGTCCGGCGAGGATTAATGCAATCCTCGCCGGACTTAATGTAAGGCCGGTACCAAGGCACGAGCTCTCGGTCTGCTTGGGATATTCTCCCTTGCCACAACCTCTAGCTTAGCACCTGGCCAGATCTCACCTAAACCGCTGACAGCAAGTTTATATAGATGAAGCGATCTCTGGTCTTGGCAGGCGATCAGCTTGACGCGGTTTTGATGCCAGTCAGCGTCGCTAATTCTTGGGAGGGGTCCCGGATTCGCCTCGATAACAGGTATAAACCTGAAAGCGAGGTGAGCCTTGACGTCCACCCACCTGTCGGCAGAGATGTTTCCATCCATATTGCTCCCGTCGATGACCGCGACAACAATCTGTCACTTTACCACGTCACCAAAAGATTGCCCCGGCACCAGTGTCGATGGAACGCTAACCCCGACTCTTGGCTTTTTGGGTTGAGGTTTTTCAACCTCAAACGACCTGTTTCGCTTCGACGTTGAGTCTTGGCTGATCTCATTTGCAATTTTACTTGCCCACTTTAATTTTTCAACCTCACCCGGGGTTCTCTCCACTGCGGGTTTACCACCCACCGTTTCAATTACCCTTCTGGCTTGGCGACGTATCTGAGCGGGCGTTTTTTTTTATCTGAGTCCCCCCCTTGGCCGAGCTGGAGTTGTTAATCACCTCTCCCACTCCACCAATTGGAGGATTCATTGTACTCGACGAGGGTACGTACCGACCCGCAGGGGTAGGGTTGCTAATCGCCTCTCCAACCCTGCCAGTCTGGACGGCCCTCCCCGTGTCCTTTATTTTAAGGGCATTCAAGGTGGAGACGGAGTCGTTGATCACCCCTCCATTTCCCCTCTTTGTAGGTTTCACCTCGTCCGGTCTTGATGGTAGCACCAAAGGAGGCGAATTGTTTTCAAAGCTAATATTGGGGACTTCATCCCCTCTATTAGCAGTGGCGGTCCGTTTGCCCTCCGATTCACTTGCTAAAACTAGCTTTGCAGCCTGCTCTTGTTTCCAGCGGGCTGTGCTGCTCGCCAGAATCGGGATTCTTGGTTCCCACTGCACAGACCTGAACTGGCTTTGCAGCTGGTTCAGAGCCTGTGTGCGAACCATGTATCCCACTGGTGGAAGGTTTGTCCGTTAGCTCACATTCCTGCTTCGACTTTGCAGCCAAATCGGAGAATGTGTACAACTTTCGTTGCCTCCCCCCAGTTTTCTTTTTTGTCTTTTTGTTCGTTTTTTTGTCTGTTTGTTTGTTTGTTTGTTTGTTTGTTTTTAAAAATTCCATAAAAAGTCCCACGAGTAACTACGGAAGGAGAAGGTCAGCCCCGGCAGAGCCGTGTACCGGGGTAAGGCTAGTCTATTCTGGATCCTGCCAAGCATCCAGAAGAGCTCGTTATTGATTGGTTTATCCCCCAACCTTTAATTTTTCGGCACGGATTATAAATGCTCACACCACCACTGAAACTAGGAACCTCGTATCTATGGTGAGATTGGATTTCTAAGGATTGTGCTATTGAGAAGTCACAACCACCCAGCGATCCAACCTAACCTTGGCTGTCACCGTCTGACATCGTACAGACACTGATAAGTATATGTAGTGAACATTGCCCGCCCGGCACCCACTTGGAGGGTTCGATCGAGGATTTTTGCCAAGCAGGGATTTAGTTTACTTCAGTTTACTTTAATATATGTAGTTATTCTTAAGGTTAATACATTTCTTAAATGAGAGATATGCAAATTACAATGACTTGATTCGGTTGAGGTTTAACGAAGAATGGTCGAATCCACGCCTCGTGAGTTATCCAGAGACAGCTGTCATATCGACAGTCATCACATTAAGTTGGTATCAATTGCTGGTATCATATTACACGGTGCGTATGCAACACAATTTTGCTACATTTTCACGGAAAATTGTCACGGAAAACCATGTGAATTTTGTTGGTCAAATTGAATTCGGTAATGGTTTGGTTAAGCGTTTCTGAAATATGCTGTAGAGTATGATTTTGTTGAAGTACACTAGCTGCCAATTAACCTTTTGCCTTTTGGACGCTTAAATGAAGTGAGCTCTGCAGCTCAGCAATGAACAAGTCTTCGCTGTATTAGACCATATATCGGTAGTAAGGCTGACCCATTCAGCCTTTTCCAAGAGAAGTACGACTTTCCCTTTTATTTTTTCATATGTCGGCGTCGCTGGCATTAAAGTCGTTCTAAAGTATTTTTCAGACTTTTTCTTGTACCTAAATGGAATGTCAGGGTCACCCATGTTGAGAATTCCAAATGCTTCTCCTTAAACCAGGTTGTATGGCATCATGTCGACGATAATGAAATCTATAATACTTTTATCGAATCGTAACGATATGGAATGATTATTATCAGAATAAGGCGGAGAATTTTTTCTCAACTATATCTTGTAAAGCTCATTGTTTGAGTTCATTTTTATCTTGTGAAGGTTTAAACGTGACTGTTTTCTTTTTCGTCAAAGCATGTTGTTGTTCATTTATCTTACAACTAGTTGTCCGTTAATTTTTATGTTTTTTCGACAAATGGTTCTTAATATTTGTCGTGGTCTGCTTTTTTGGTATGACACTACCAAGAGACAATTCTTTTTTACATTTTTGCAAATGGCTTTATCATTAGGTCTGTTTGATGTGCAGTGCTCCAGTCAACGCACTGAAATTATCCTCCATTTGGCAATAAATATGGTTACATTCTTTTTTTTCTTTTTTTTTTCTATATATACTAGCTGAACCGGCAAACGTTGTTTTGCCTTATAAATTATTTCTAGTTTCTAGATAAGTTCTAGTGTAGACAAAAAGTAACTTACATATTTTAAGTGCATGAGTATGTGGTATATGCGTGAAATAGGCATTGAGCGCTATGAACGATAAGGGAATATAAAAATAACAAACGCCAAACAATATTATTTTTAAGTTATTATAGTTAATTTCTTAAAATTACATATCACATATTACCACTTTTGAATGAGCATAATATTTAATATCGGGCTCATACTGGAATGCTAGACGCAAAAATGAATCAGATATAAATGCACGATGTATACCTGTTGGCGTTCGGTGCGGGGACATAAGGCCACGGGAAGTAACCCCACTGATGGTTTTACTTCCCACTATGTGAGAAATAAGCACACTTTGATGAAGTGGACCTAGTTCCCACGACCGGTGGGAAATAAGTCCACTTTCTTATGGGAATTAAACTCACATGAAGAAATTCGAAGAGCGACCAAATTTAACTGAATGAAACGTTGTAAACAACCGTTGGTTATTATAAATATGAACACAAACATTTCCATTATGCAATGACAAAAACTATTGGAAACTTAAATAATTCAAAACAACGAAAATATAAACCATGAAACCATGTCTAAGAGTTCTACAAATTGTTTTTATATTAAAAAAAAGTTCTTCAAGAGCTTTAATTAAAATTGTGAAAAATAGGAACAAATAAAAAATTGATAATTATTTTTTTAGTAGTTTATAAAACTATAGTGTGAAATTCGCGTTACGGACTTTGAATTTTCTTTGCGTGCGACATTGTATTTTGTACCGGAGATAAAGCAAAAAGCGAAGCGGAAAAAAATTTTGGTCGCGAATTTTCAATTTTCACATCACAAATCCATATTCCCCTGACCAAAATTTTTTTCCGCTTCGCTTTTTGCTTTATCTCCGGTACAAAATACAATGTCACACGCAAAGAAAATCCAAAGTCCGTAACGCGAATTTCACACTATAGTTTTATAAACTACTAAAAAACTAATTATCAATTTTTTATTTGTTCCTATTTTTCACAATTTTAATTAAAGCTCTTAAAGAACTTTTTTTTAATATAAAAACAATTTGTAGAACTCTTAGACATGGTTTCATGGTTTATATTTTCGTTGTTTTGAATTATTTAAGTTTCCAATAGTTTTTGTCATTGCATAATGGAAATGTTTGTGTTCATATTTATACCTTTGATCCGAAATGTTTATAATTTTGTTGATTAAATTTGGTATTATTTATCTATTTTTTCTTGCAATTTAATTATTATTATTATTTGTATATATAATAAAATTAAAAACATGCTTAAATGTTAGTTTGATTTTTTGTTCAAGGGTTAAAATTTCTTCAAACTTGATGGGAAATAAAACCACACAGATATTTTGGGACTTATTTCCCACCTTGCATGGGAATTAAGTCCACTTCATGAAAGTGTGCTTATTTCCCACTTAGAGGGAAGTAAAACCATCAGTGGGGTTATTTCCCGTGGCCTTATGTCCCCGCACCTTGGCGTTCTTGGTCGTTTGTTTTGAGTCTATTAACCGTGAAAATGCGTAATTGTCGTTGTTCTAAACGTATAACTTCATTGCGCTCAGATCGTGTATCATTTGATTGTCTTGACGCAATTGCTGCCTGCTCACACGTGCATCAGCATCTTGTTGCTGGATTTGGTCTTCGGTCTTCCCACTGAATTCTCTGATAAAACGGTAATTCTATTTCAATTGACAAATCTATGTTCCAAATGGTTCACTAAAATTTAATAAATAATATTCCAATTTAATTCTAAAAATTCATTATTTCTCGAAACAAATGGAGCAAATTATTGAAAAATGAAATAAAATATGTTCGAATATGTGTCAACGCACAGTATTTTTGTATTCCGATACACCAACACTATATTTTAAAATTATTTTCACTTTACTTGACTAGCCAATGTATAGAAATGGAAACAAAAAATCACACCACAAAGCACCGCTGTTAGGTTTTCAAGTATAAAACTTTTAACTATCAACCACAAAATTGATCAAACATAATTCGATTTATTTGATAATGGGAACTTGATCATATATTTAATTTGTGAGAAATTTTTGTTTTTTGGGCTATTTATGATCATTAGGTTGGTTTATATAGTGTTGCCATACACTAGTATTTAAATATTGTGATCAGGAGTGGCTGCAAGTTGGTGTTCCAGTGCCAATAATGAGTAATCTAGAATTGCACACAGCTACAAATTACACATCTGGGCTGCGGCATATAAAACTTCTAATAATTACTGGAAAAGCGAAAGGAGAAAATTATTGATTCCCCGTATTTCTTTAATTCTCACTGATTTGTCATTTTAGTTTAAAAGAGTGTATCAAAGTCGCAAAACCTTTTTATTTGACAAAAGATGGAAAAAGTAAGAACGTCGTGTGCAAAAATTTACTTCAATAAAATATAACAATAGTTTACTAAAACGCATGAATGTGTCTTATTTGCAAAATAAGTAGCCTAAAAAAATTTAAAATGCCGCCGAAAATCATTCCACGCGGACGAAATCGCGGGCACAGCTAGTAGTAAATAATTTTCGAAAGCTCGAAAACTGAATTTCGAAATGAACAAGATTTCGAAAATATGCACTTTTCGAGTTTTCTAAAGTAATCAAATAGTATCGAAAAGGTATAGGTACTTACAGGTTCTGCATAAGCGAAATGAATAATAATTAGTTGATTGTATCCACATGATGTGGGCACAACATTGAACGTCCCATCTACAAAATAACGTTTTTAAAATGTGGCGAGCATTTCTTGTACTAATCTTGTTATTCTTTTAGCCATAAAAATGGTGTATGCAAAGTCATTTCCCAAATCCGTGTGTTGGTAGAATGGAGCTTTATCGCTTAATTTAGAAATTCCGTAGTTTGCCATGAAGGTTTCATTTTGATAGCACATAAAAACGTCAATTGGACTCGATGGGCATTTTGGTAAGCTTTGTTTTTTTTATTTTATTAAGTACCCTTTTAACATTATTGAAATTTATTTTTATTGTTTCATCATTAAACTTACCGCGGTTGTCGTCAAAAATCGCTAGTTGTAAGGCACCGTTTTAAAGGTGCATTAACACTATCTTCTTCCATGGCATTTATAATTTTCATTTTTTTCATTGTTTTCTCTTGGTTTACATGAGGATGATGAGCTTCATTTGGTTAATTTAGTTTTTTAGTGTTTTAATGAATTATTAAGCTGCCTTTGCAATATATTATGTATATCGCTCCTGAACTTTACACTGTTTTCATGAATATTCAAACAACAAATGACATATTGAATATCGACTGTAACATACTCGTACTTATCGTGATAAGTTTAAGAAAACATAAAAAATTTTCTAAGAACTAACAGTAGTTTCTCTCTTTAGTTTTTGTGGTTGGAAATTCATTCTCACTTTATACTTCCGAGTTAGTACTAATTTCCCATAAGGAAGTGGTACGGGTTCTCATTTAATGGGAACAAAGGCCACTTTAGTAAAGTGGAATTCGTTCCCATTAAGTGAGAACTTAGTCCCTCAGTGAACCTAGTTTCTCTTGACTTATTTTCATGCACAATTGAGAATTTAGTCCCTCAGTGGACTTAGTTCCTGTGGACTTATTTCCCCGCACCTCGTCATAGCCCAGCGTCTCAGGTTTGATTAACAGCCATGACATCCATTTTTTTATTTATTCAAAGTGAAAAGATAAATAAAAATTGATCGCTACGGCTGAGATTCGAACATGAGACCCTGAAATTAAGAGGCAACGATTCTACCGTTGAGCATCATTACATAGTAATTCTACTTACAGACTCGGAGAAATACACTCAGAGAAAAAACAACATGGAATCAAAAAAAAACACTTTGAATCAAACTAAAATCTTTATATAATAGGACTAAACACGAAATTTTGAAAATCAAAATAGCCCAACCTCAAAACCATTTAACAAAGTAACTTTAAATCAAGATTGCAGGATGCATGTATTTAAATGTTTAAATTAACAAATTCAAAACGCGATTGCTTTTCTTTTGATCATGTTCAACATTATATTAAATCTCATGAAAGTTTGTTTCAAATACTCACTATACTACAAATTAATATCGAGGCCATTATACGATGGAAGTGTTATAGACTTTGAAATAAGACGTTGTCTTATTAAATCAAAAAACAAGGTTTTTTCTTTCAAAATGTAAGAGTAGCTTGAAACTCATATAATGTGCAATTGATTTGATTCTGTTTCAACATTGAATCAAAAACATTACTTCTATAAAATTATCATTTGTATTTTTAAAAACAAAATGTGAAGCAAACGAATTATAGTCACAAGTACTTCGATTTTATAACGCATTCATACTATTTTCAAGGCCGAAATATATAATTGTAGGTGGTTTCGATATTAATTTGTAGTATAGTGAGTATTTGAAACAAACTTTCATGAGATTTAATATAATGTTGAACATGATCAAAAGAAAAGCAATCGCGTTTTGAATTTGTTAATTTAAACATTTAAATACATGCATCCTGCAATCTTGATTTAAAGTTACTTTGTCAAATGGTTTTGAGGTTGGGCTATTTTGATTTTCAAAATTTCGTGTTTAGTCCTATTATATAAAGATTTTAGTTTGATTCAAAGTGTTTTTTTTTGATTCCATGTTGTTTTATCTTTGAGCATCCGGCTTTCAAAAAAAAAAAAAAAAACAGTAACCTATTCCTTTGCCTTCCGTTATTGGTTTTAATATATCCTTAAAAAATTAAACACAAACTTCAAGTTTTAATAATGTTTAAATTAATTTATTATGTAGTTGTGTTTTTTAACTGTCTTAAAGATACTTATTTTTTACAAACGTCTTTCCGTTGTTTATCGAATACAAATTTAGGGGCGGACTCGTAAATTCGTCAATTTTTTTTAATAAAATAATGTTTAAATTTTCTCCAACTTCATAAGCTTGAAAATGACTGTCAAATCTTCTTATATTTATCTGGGTACAAACAATATGAATAATTTTTTGTATGCATAGAATATCAATTATCTTATACAATTCAAAACTTAAATTCTTGAAAGCTAAATATGCATGGTTTTTGTACATGATTCCCTTATACGTCACTTGATTTGCATTTTTAATATGAGGTAGATCCAATTTCGGTAAATTTAGTTTTGAAAAATAATGTTTCTCTAGAAAGTCCGTTTTAAAATCACTAAGATTTAGATCCAAATCAGGGGAAATTCCATGTTTATATTTAGTTAGGAAATAGGAATACTGTAATGAAGTTTTTATGGCGAGAGATTGTGGTGGATTTAGTCTAGACGCTATGGTATTAAAATATGCTTTGTTTTCTTTGTGTTTTGCTTCAAAACGCATAACCCAAACATATTTTAATGGACCACACATTTCTACTGCTCTAGTATAGTGCACCAAAAAGTGGTGTTTAGGTTTCAGAGTCGGACCATACAACTCCACATAGAGAATATGATGCTTGGCTATAAGTTTCGTTAAAATTTTTAAATCATTTTCAGAATATTCGGGTTTAAAAATAAATTCAATAATTTTTAGCAGGAAAGTCAGTAAAAGCCAGTGCTTGTTCTGTGAATCGATTAAATCTCCTATCATAAGCGGCAAAAAATTAACAAAACACAGACTTTCGCTAGCAGTCATTTTTAAATTGAAAGACTTTAATCGGTGCATATCAATTGGTTGAGAAGAGTTACCTACTTCATATTCACCCAGAGGAAAAAACTCTTTTCTGCTGTTCAAAATGTCAAGTGTGATATGGTTTTCATTAATTAAATGTGTCAATATATTGCACAGGTCGTAAACAACAACACCCTCTAAAACGTCATGCATTATATCAAAATAAATATTATCACAAACGTGAAAAGTTTGCAATGCATGGAAAACACAATCGTTTTTTAAACCTGTTTCCAAATAATCATTCTTTAAAAGGTCTTCTTCATATTTCTGTTTTGTTCTTATGTACTCAGATCGTTCTTTACAGTCAGCTTTCATTTCACTTCGGATTCTAGTACAACAACGACAGAATCTTTTAGAATTAAAAGACTTTACAAACCCAAATATACTATTAAGACCGAGGTTATCTCCAACTATCAAACCAAGAACAAAATGTACGCGTTTAGTTTCTTTATTTGTTGTTATATCTATACCGTTTTCTAATAGTTTAAGTTCTTCAACTAGATGGTGGAATGAAACTTCGTTTCCACAGATTTTTAAATTATCGGATAATATGAAAGCACCATGAAACAAGAAATCTAATTTTGATAATAAATTTTGTGGAAGAGTTGGAAATGAATAATAACATGCGCATATCGATGTTGTATGGGTACCCAAGGCGTTATTTATTTGAAAATCGTCGAAATATAACAAAAAAGGAATAACTACAGCGCTAGGCTCGAAGTGGCTTCTTTTGATTTCAAATGTTTTACTATTTACAAAATTTTTTAAATTTCCTTGACTTAAATACATCTCTTGGTTTTCAAGGGTTAAATCAAGGACTCCCGGCAGTTGAAAAAATGATTTAAATTGAAATGTCATAGCCAACAAATAAACATTTATTGGATTTTCAGCAAAAGATGGAATTCCTTTCTTAATTTTACGAGAAATGGTGTTATTAATAAGGAATGTTTTTGGTGCTTCATAAATACCTATTTCTGTCAGAGTTTTTAGCATACGGTATTCCGTTTTAATTTGTTGAAATGGCTCATTACAAAACTCTATGACAGATGTAAGATCTTTTTGAACTTCTTCCGGAATTTTATTTGAAGTAATAAGCTTAATAGAATTTGTAATGGTTTTTAACAAGATGGAAATAATTTTTTGAATTTCCAATACTTCTTTTCTTGGCATAAATGTTCGAGCATATAGTTTTAATGTCAAATCAATTGCTTCTATTTTTAAATCGCTTACGATATCCGAAATTGCATATTCAGGAGCTGTACTTAAAACTGTAGTGTGCGTGTAGCTTGCCTGAATTTTATCAACATTTTCTAAAGAATGATTACTCGTAAGCTTTGAATCTAAATTACTATTACATTCAATTTCAGGACACTGGTGCAATTTGTTTAAATGCCGACGGAATACTTTAAAAGTCGAAAATACTTGATTACAGTTATCTTGTTTGCAAGTAATATCAGTGTTATCTTTTATCATATGCATAAATTTAAAGTGACGTATAAGGAGATCAATTGTTTCATTTTTTTTGGAACACTTAAAACAAATATACATGTTTGTTGGGTTTATTCAAAGGAATTCAAAAAACTTAAAAGCGAAGTTATTCTTGGCGAATGTAAATCGAAAGCAGTTTGAATGTTATAAAAATATTTTTGAATGAAAACCCAACAGGGTTGGCAAGCTAAAGGATATCTTAGCGAAAGAACTTGAAATACTTTAAAGCATTTGTCAAGTGCTTCTATAAAAGAATCGAATTTATATAACGTTTTGTCCAAAAATATAAAATAGCTATTTAGGTTAAACTCATCCGCCCCAACAACAATTATAAATGGCTGAATTGTTAACTTTATATTGTAATATTTATTTACCAACTCTTGGATTTTTTCGTTATATCCATTAATGGCAGGGAGCAAGAGGACAAAACTTTCTTGGGCGTCATTGATTGTCACTTTGCGCTTGTTGCTGCCAGCTTTGTCCTTGAATCTTGAAACCGGTTGTACTACAGAGTTGAGCAACGTTGCTAATAAGAAGTCTTCGGAATCTATGAATTGAATTAAAAGCATGTTTATTTTTGAATGCTTTAACAAAGTATTTTTAAGTTTACCTTTTGAAATATCAGGTGTAGCTTTTAATTGTAAAAGCTTTTTTTTACAACCTTCATTATGGATATTAATGTCATAATATTTCTTTATATTTTGCTTGAAATTTTCCCACTTGGCGAATAACAGATGGCTTTTTGAGGGAAATAAGAAATCAAAATCGATTTCAAACTGCAAATAAAATTATATAAGCCTCTATTTAGATTTATCCATGTATTTACAAAGATATATAAACAGTTATACATATAATAAACAACGTTACCAGTTCAGGTGCTCTGGCATCTAAAAGTTTTGGCCAAGATTTTAAAAAATCTGTGTTTGTCAACGATTTTATGTCCTTTTGTCGGAAGGTAAACGTTTTTATCCAGTTTTCCTTAACTCTGTCCCAGTCTGAGGAGTCTCGTTGTAAGCTTGTTTTTAAAGCTTCGCAAATTGATAAATCGACTTCATTATCTGGCTCTTCATTTATTGTTTCAATCGGTGGTGTTGGTGTTAAAGATTTTGAACGTTTGGCTCTGCTGTTGACGTACTTAGAGTACAACCGCCCAGATGGATTTTTCTTTTTTTCCCTGGGGATGAAATAAAAGTCCTGAAAATGAAATAAAAAGAAAGGACTACTTTAAGTAAAAGATAAATTCGACCAAATTTTAAAGTCTTTACGGAAGATTCTTTTTCAGTCGGAAATAAATGAACTATCTGATCCACAATGCCAGGAAAATCGGATGGTTTCAGATCTGTTTTGGCGAATATAATCTCCTCCGTTATAATTTGCACCAGTCCCTCCCTGTGCAAATTTTCAAACCTCTTTTTTTCTTCGTAAACTTGAATCAAACTTCTTCCTTTTGACGACGATGTAAGAATCTGTGCAAGGTTCTTAAATAGATATAGAAAAATAGTTTGAATGCATCAAATTTTTTTGTTTGTAATAAGATTAGTTTACATACAAGTGGTAAGCTTCTTTCACTCAGGCTTTTCTTGGAAGAAAAAGTTTCTCTCCAGTGCTCTACTTTGGAATTGCAGGAAATTGTTTCTTCATCTTTTTCAAACTAGTGTATAAAAAAAGTATTTTTCAAATTTTGTATGCAGTTGATGATTAACGAAAGATTTAGGGCCAGTTGCTCAATCGAATTATAACTTTAAGTCCCACTTGGGTGGTACATTAGGCCTCAAAAAATTGGGCAATTTTTTACTTAATTACCTGTTGTTTTCTCCAAACCAGAAGTTTTTCTCTGAATTCGGCCCTCAAACCAATATTGGAGATGGCGTCCCTTATATCTTCCTTTGCGAGATATCGAAGGCTATGGTATGTAATATTTTTTTCTGTAACGAAAACAAAGTCGTTAGACCATTAAAAACGTCGTGTTCACCAAACAACACACATTGTTTGTTCTGTTTTTTTTTTTTTCGGAAAGAAGTACGACAAAACGTACTGTTTTCATTCGTTCAAAAAAAAAAAAAACATGACAGATTCCACCACATAACGGAGTCGAACAAAAAGTATTTGTATTCTTGTGGTCCTGGGTGTATGTTGGAATCCAAAAAAATAGGTAATAATCGAAAATTATGATGGGTTCAAATTTACGTTTCCCTGGGCATTTTTCTTTTGAATTATAGTGTATTTCTTAAGCTTTGAAATATCTCTTGAGGTCGGATTCTTTTGGCTCTTGATTTCTTCGAGAATTTTATTGAAACTTGAAAAAATTAGAAATCGGAAAAAAAGAACAAAGCATTCCACACAAAAAAAATTAAATTTTCGATACAATTCAAAAAATGAGAAATACACTGCAATCCACAAAAACAAAATTCTCAGGAAAACAAAAATTTTACTATGAGCAACACAAGATGATATTCAACAAACATCCAGGACGACAACGAAAAGAACAAGAAATAAAATTATTGTCTTACCTTTCAAAATTGGCAGGAGCGAAGAAAGATTAAATTGTTCGAGAACTCCTCTTAGCTGCTTTTCGTCTTCCGATATATCGTTATCGTATAAAATAAGCACTTCACTATTTTCTAAATTTAAGAATGAATTGTCCACTTCACTATTTTCTAAATTCAAGAATGAATTGTCCATATCCACGTTTATTATATTTTCCATGCTTCTACCGCGATCACGAACCGACCAACTAACGCGACGACAACACAATACAAATACACAACACAATTTAAGAGGAAATGATTTGCAAATTGCGATCCAGCTGCAATACTGCAAGCAACAAACAACGATTCCGATTACAGTTAGTTACCTACACTCACACATTTTTAGGCTCTTACGGTTGCGTACGTGAGAGAAGTAAAACGTCTCAATTTTGATTTCACGTAGTTCTGTTTGTTTCAAAAAACATAGAACATTGATTTAAGAGGGTGCAACTTTGCTTTCAGACATTTTGTTTGATTCAAGACATGTATTAAATTGAATTGTATACAGTGCAATTTTGATTCAAACAATGCACCCATTTGAAATTAGAAATAACAATTATTTATTATGGTCATGCTGCTAATGCCGTTGTACGGTAGTTTGTAGATTTTTGCCCCCTGTTTGAAGTACAATCGGAACATGCTTAAAATAAAACTGGTCACTTTTGTTTTCAACCGTTTCTCCTAATAAATAACAGATCGGTTAGTTTTCAAATCAAATGTCTTATATTTTGATTTAAATCTGTTTAATAAAAATGTACACAAAATAAAATTTAATACATACACCTACTGAAATCAAAGGGATAACGTTTTGTTTCGATCCTTTTTTGTAATATAATTATCTTTCAAGAGCTGTCACTTTAAAATAAAGTTATTTAGTGTTTGATTTAAAGCTGTTTTGTTCAAAATCTCGCAACTTAGAATTGAATACATTGTTATGAAATTCTATGATGTGATTTTTCTCTGAGTGTACAGAGAAGAACGAACTTTACAACAAATTAAAAGAGATCAACAACTCATCGCGATGATTTATATAGAATTGAAACGGTTGCATGAAAATAGCTTGAAACCCATTACTCTAATATTAATTAATTTCGTTTCTAAAATTGATGCATTGTCCTTTTTTCATTTTATTGACAAAGTTTACAAGCGCAGTTACAAGGTCTATGGACACTTAAAAAAATGAATGTATTAATTTCAACAGAAACTCACATGGGTGACGAAGAAATATATGATATTCCTGATTTCAATTTAGTTGCTAGTTTCAGAAGGAACGATCGTCCAGCAACAGGAGTAGCTATCTATAAAAAGTTGTCTGATACAATTGCCATATTTTGCGCAAATCATATGGATTTGCATACGAGGATCTATGTATGTGTTTGTCGTTTCGTTGCCACTCTGAAAATGGACAGCGAGTTATAATAGTTGGCATTTATATTTCACCGAATACGACAGTTCTTATATAAAAATTTATTTATTTATTCTGAAGACGCGTCTGCATACCTAAACTGTAAAATTGGGGTGATTTGATGATTTGAAAATGATTTTGAGTGTTCATTTTAACACCAAATTCGCCGATGCTACAAATTTGCCCTTTTTCAATTTTTAAAAGAATATTATATAACAATGACGAATGGCCGCAGCCTTAGTACACCAAAATATAAATCGACAATTGATGCAGTCTTTGCGATATACTGGGTGTTCCGTAATACCGTAATTCGTGTTACACAATCAAAATGTTTAAACTATGAAATCTTGGAAAACTACTCTTATTGCAAGCTGTGGCAATTAAAATTTGTAAAAAACCAAAAAATTGATTTCTTTCCCGTTTTAGATTTTCCCAAGTATCATAAAATGTATGGGTTTTTGAGGGAACTTTTTATTTTTATTGTTTTGTTCATCTGTAAAAAATAAAGAAACTCTATGTTTAGCAGGCATTTTCGGAAAAGAAATGGCCTCAAAGTCAAAACTTTGCTGGGGGAAGAAAATTTGAACAGAATTTAAAGTTGAAAATCAGGCAACCCTAAGTCAATAGGAGTCTAAATTAAATACAGTTTTAAGGATTATTATTTCTAAAAAATATTAAGTCTAAAATCAGGTCGTTACTCCAAAACAATATTTTTCTTAGAATATGACTAAGAATCATATCCCAAAGTATGTAACACGAATTACGGAACACATTGTACTCGTATTTAAATAGAGTCGAGTCAAAATTGTTCGTTTCCTATTTTAGTTACCATAGACCTATTATTTCAGTATTGGAATGGAATACGACGATTGTAGAGATGATAATGGAAGAGATGAAATTGTGAATGAAAACTCATATATATATATATATTTTATTTTTCGTTTAATATTTTTACAAAGGTTTGTCACCGCACATTTTACAATAAATAGATATGATAGCTGTTATCTTTCTTCTTAAATATTATCTTTTACTATTTTTAAATTTACGAGTTAGATATTTAATATAATCTTGAAGGAAACACGAGCAAAACCTTCATACAAAAAAAAAAAAAAAAGTTATATGTGCTTACACATACATAAATATGGAATATGTCTATACAGGGTGTCCCGTACTTCGTGTACCATCCTTTGGGGTGTGATTCTTGGTCATATTCTAAGAAAAAAAATGTATGACAGTAAAGCTCAATTCTCAACTTTGACATCACTTTTTGACAATTTAAGAAAAGGCTAACTTTGGTGTACCCTGACCTATGTTAAATTCAATATCTCTGTCAATACTGGTGATAGAGACCTGATCTTAGACTTAATTTTTTGTAAAAATAACAGCCTTTAAGACTGTATTTAAGTTTATTTAAGTCATATTCTAAGAAAAAAAATGTATGACAGTAAAGCTCAATTCTCAACTTTGACATCACTTTTTGACAATTTAAGAAAAGGCTAACTTTGGTGTACCCTGACCTATGTTAAATTCAATATCTCTGTCAATACTGGTGATAGAGACCTGATCTTAGACTTAATTTTTTGTAAAAATAACAGCCTTTAAGACTGTATTTAAGTTTAGCTTCCAAAGGTTAAGGGTTGCCAGATTTTCAATTTTAAGTGCTGTTCAAATTTTCTTCCCGAAACAAAGTTTTGACTTTGAGGTCTTTTTTTTGCAGAAAATACCTGATAAACATGGAGTTTCTTTATTTTTTACAGATGTACTAAATAATAATAAAAAAAAAACTCATTAGTAAGTGCACCTAAAAACCCATAGATTTTATGATATTTGAAAAAATACAAAATGGGTAAAATTAAAAAAAAAAAAAAAAAAAGTTCTTGCTTTGAGGTTTGTTTGAATAAAACAATAATATGATCACTTTTAGTAGTTTTTTTATGTATTTAATACAAATACAATTATAACAAGTGCTCAAAGCCCCATCCTTCGTTTTGAATCCATGCCAGAGCCCGTTTTTGGATTTCATTGTGGATGTTTGCTTTAAATTTGGGGTATGAATGTTCAATAGGTAAATAAGTCGTATAAAAGAATAAGAAAACAAATTTGTTCATTAGTTTGTCAAATTAAGTCACGATTGCAGTTTGATCAGAGAGTTTTTTGACATGCTTTCATTTACGAGAGAAGAATACGCAGACATTTTTTTTCTTATATGAGTTTTTAAATGGAAATTGAAGAAAAGCACAACAAAGGATACCAGGAACTTTATACTAACTGAAAATCTGGCAACCCTTAGCCTATAGGAGTCAAATTTAAATACAGTTTCAAAGATTACAAGACTACAAGTAAGACAAGCGTTATCGACAGCAAACACCCACACTGAAATCCAAAAACGGGCTCTGGCATGGATTCAAAACGAAGGATGGGGCTTTGAGCACTTGTTATAACTGTATTTGTATTAAATACATAAAAAAACTACTAAAAGTGATCATATTATTGTTTTATTCAAACAAACCTCAAAGCAAGAACTTTTTTTTATTTTTTTTTAAATTTTTCCCATTTCGTATTTTTCTTAGTATCATAAAATGTATGTGTTTTTGAGCTAACTTAATGCTGAGTTTTTTCTTTATTATTGTTTTGTTCATCTGTAAAAAATAAAAAAATTCTATGTTTATCAGGCCTTTTCTCCAAAAAAATGACCTCAAAGTCAAAACTTTGTTTTGGGAAGAAAATTTGAACAGCACTTAAAATTGAAAATCTGGCAACCCTTAACCTTTGGAAGCTAAACTTAAATACAGTCTTAAAGGCTGTTATTTTTACAAAAAATTAAGTCTAAGATCAGGTCTCTATCACCAGTATTGACAGAGATATTGAATTTAACATAGGTCAGGGTACACCAAAGTTAGCCTTTTCTTAAATTGTCAAAAAGTGATGTCAAAGTTGAGAATTGAGCTTTACTGTCATACATTTTTTTTCTTAGAATATGACCAAGAATCACACCCCAAAGGATGGTACACGAAGTACGGGACACCCGTATATTCAGTTAAATGAACTCATAGAGATGAATTTAATAATCACAAAATTGTCCTACTGTTATATGAACCAAAGTATAAGAATAAATGATTACAAATGAAAATAAGTTACAAAGAATTCAAGTAAAATGGATTGAATTATCACAGATCAGTTGATAATAATAAATAATAAATAATAAATAATAAATAATAAATAGTAAATAATAAATAATAAATAATAAATAATAAATAATAAATAATAAATAATAAATAATAAATAATAAATAATAAATAATAAATAATAAATAATAAATAATAAATAATAAATAAAAAATAATAAATAATAAATAATAAATAATAAATAATAAATAATAAATAATAAATAATAAATAATAAATAATAAATAATAAATAATAAATAATAAATAATAAATAATAAATAATAAATAATAAATAATAAATAATAAATAATAAATAATAAATAATAAATAATAAATAATAAATAATAAATAATAAATAATAAATAATAAATAATAAATAATAAATAAAAAATAATAATAATAAATAATAAATAATAAATAATAAATAATAAATAACAAATAACAAATAACAAATAACAAATAACAAAAAACAAATAATAAATAATATGTTTTAAATAATATTTGTATCACAGATCAAGAGTATAGATTTTTAATAAGTGAGTTATCGGAAGTTTGACAGTTTTGAATGAATTTTGTGTTCAGTTTTAGAATTCGTTCAGCAATTAATTCGACATTCGCTCTAATGTGGAGGTCAGAAGTAGAATGATGCCAAGGAAGTCTTAACATCATTTTTAGTAGCTTATTTTGAGAAGTTTGAAGTTTTTTCAAATGACATTTAGCAGCGCTACCCCATACGGGACATCCGTACAAAAGTATAGCTTGAAATACAACTTTGTGGATAATGATTTTATTATCGTTACTTAAGTGCGAGTTGCGGCAGATGAAGGGGTAAAGCATTTTTAAAGCTATTCCAACTTCTTGAGGGTTGGATGTATATGCTCGTTAAAGGTGAGTTTTGAGTCGAGATAAATACCGAGGTATTTCACAGTGGTATCCCACGGTATATTGGTTCCACTAACTTGGAGCTGATTGATTTGAAGATAGCAAGGTTTTCTTTTCCTCGAGAAAAAGATGGCTTGAGTTTTTCCAGTGTTCAGTTTGATTTTCCATCTGTGATAATATGCGTTCAATACATCTAAAGCATTTTTAAGGTTACTCTCAATGTTGAGAGCGAACTTATGCGACGATATTATTGCTGTATCATCAGCAAAGATGGCTGACTCGCAGCCTGGAAGACTAGGAAAGTCTGAAGTGTATATATTATACAAGTGTGGTCCCAAGACTGACCCCTGGGGAACACCAAAACTAAAAAATACTATGTTCGAACTCATTAGTTTCATTGATATTCTTCCATATGTTCATGAACATATGTATATTATAAGACATTGAATAAAATTTTGACATTATTTTTCTATTTTTATAATAAGCAATAAGAAAAAACATTTCAATTAAAAGATTTTCCTTATCCAGCAGTTCGACTTAACACTCGATATGGTGACGCCCCAGCTAATTGAATAGCTGGATCCCCCTTGGATTGGCTGATTGATTTTCTCAATCTTGGTGTTAAGTATTGTAAGTACCGGCTTCCATTGATGGAGAGGGATGCATACGATACACGCTTCCAGCAACCGGAATCGGCGTACACCACCACTATATATGTATTACTTTGTGAGCAATGCCTTTACGAACGAAGATCGCAACCCTACCCGCTAAAGTCGAGTTGGGTCGGTCCCTACTTACGATAATGTAATTGTTATCCGTCAATTTATGATGCTAGTTAAGCCTAGCTTCGCTTTCCGTTCACATGACCTGGGATACTAACTTTGGAAATGAGCTAAATTGGCAAAATGTGGTTTTTTCTGACGAAAAAATAATCATGGAAATAGTGGTTATATCCATAAGGACCATCCAGGTTAATTTTTTTCGTCAGAAAAAACCACATTTTTCCAATTTAGCTCATTTTCAAATTTAGTATCCCAGGTCATGTGAACGCGTGCGAGCTCCAACCGCTGTTCGCTCTTATGGCGTTTAGTGGAGTTTTTTTAATTGAAGATGGTCTGCACTTAAAATAGCTCGACGAACATTTAATGTGCTGGCTGTTACCCTCGCTTTTTTCATTATTTTTCTGGTAGAGAGAGCTGAATTTGATGCAGTTTTTAAAATTTTTCTCTTATCCTGAGGAGTTAAAGCCGTTTTTGTAATTCCTTTGCAATTTTTATCGTATGAATCACTGTTTTTAATATAATTCCTCACAACATAGTCACATTGGCCTATTTTTTTGAAATTCATCTCATTTAAAACTCTTCGGATTGCAACACGTCAATTTTCTCTTTTTCTTCTGCAGTTAAAACTATTTTTTCCAACATTTTGGACTAAAATCTGTGGCAAAAACTTTATTATTGCTTAAAATTTACAAACAACTAACTAATTTTAAAGGTGCGTCTAATCATGTGAACAAAAAAAAACTGTACTTTTTCTTCTTTGAGCATAGACAAAAGAGAGAAAAAATTTCCGTTTACTTCCACTCACCTTGGATTGTTAGTGTTATTTCGTGGAGAATTCAATAAGCTTTTAAATCAATGCAATTGGTAGACAATTGCTACCCAAACTTACAAAAAAATTAGGTTTATGTAAAAAAAAAATTGTGCGTCTAATTAAATAAAGAGCACTGTACATCTGAACATTAGTCTTTTAACAACTTAAAGAAGTTGGCTCGTCGTTCTACCTTAACAAGCAAATTCACATTCACGGCTAGGATCTTAAAAGGCCTCTCCGGCAGCGAAGCCGTTAACCCAAAAATTGCGCAAGCGAAGGCACTACACGGTAGATTACATCCACCGTACGAGCTTGCTCACTTATTTGCGGTGATAGTTTACTCATTTGTGCCTGAATGACACGCAGAGCGACCATCACCTCGGACTCCGTAGCAGCAGCATTTGACTTAGATGGCTGTGCGGCCGCTTTCTGGGGAGGCTGTACCGTTTTCCCAGTCCCCCACGCCATTTGGGCGTAACAGACTTCGGGAACGACGTCGACGGCCCTTGGAATTGGTCTGGTTTTGTTTGTCTTTCCTCATCCTTAGTTGCTGTTGGAGCAGCTTTTTTTTTGATTTTATAATTGCGTGGTATCGAGGACAACCCCGATAATAAGCAGGGCTCCCATTTCAACCACAGAGAATGCACTTCAGTAGGGTCTTGTCTTCGACCTTTGTCTCATGAGCTTACACTCTTTGTCGTTGTAATTCTCTCTACACTTGACGCACCTCGACTGCATTTGGCAGTTGAATGCGGCCGGCGTGACCGAACCGTTGGCAACGAAGACATTGTAAAATGTCCCCGTGCCTGTATAATTTTTCCATCTGATAGTCCAGGACGGAAATTTTCCTTAGACTCTCCAGACGGCTATTTAGTGATAAGGTGACGAGGAACATCGGCAATAGCTATTTCTTCCGTGTTGACTTGGCCGTGGTGAACGACTTGACCCCGATGAACTCGAGATCGTCGTCCGCCAACCTACGGAGTTCAGCTAAGAGCTCCTCTGGGTCAGAGGTAGGCTCTAACACTTTTAGTAACATGCTTTTGGGTTTCTCCTCTTTGGGAGTAAAAGTAAAATGTTCGGTGGTTGTCTTTTTCAACAACTCCCGAACGATCTTATGGTCACCAATGTTTTCACATTGGATCGCATGCCGATCCTGACCTAATTGCTTTAAAGTAAATTTATCGCCAATGGCGGACTTACATATGTTTTAATTTGATTGCAACTCCATTTTTAGGGTGTCAATTGAAAGCACTCTGCTTTTTTTTGGTTCTTTTGTTGTGCTGGCTTATGCTGTTGTTCTGCTGGCTGCTTCTGCTGCTTCTAGGACTGACTCTGGCTCGTTGTCGCAGTCCCCTGTGGCTGCTCATCGGTAGCAGTTTTTTGATTTGCAGCTTTTTCTGCTGCTGCTAGTCGCTGTTGTTTCAGTGCATCAGTTTTTGGTGGCGAATGTTGTTGATGCACCTCCCTCTCCGCTCGCCTACGAGCCTCTTGCCTTTCTTTAATTTCGGCAATTTCATTATTTAGCTTTTCCAGTGTCTCGCTGATAGACTGGATCTGCTCTACGTCTTCGTCATTTTCGACGTTATTGTCTGCCAAGAAGGCGAACGAATTACCGCTACCTGTATAACGGCCCTCGCCATCTTTTGACTCGTAATCGTAAGTCGAATTGAGACTTACGATGCTTTCTCTGCTGGTCGACATTCCATCGTCGTCGACCTCCTCTGTCGCTCCCTTCGCCTGCTGCTTTCGGGGCACTTAATTTGGCATTACGTTTAGGGACCGCCTCCTTTCAACTGCAGTTGCCTCTGCTGTTGTTGCGGTTGTTGCCGCTATTGATTTTGCTGTTGTTTCCGCTGCTGTGGTGTTTGTTGTTGTTGCTTCCAACAATCTTTCATCTATATGTATATATAAAAATGTATTGCTGTTCGTTAGTCTGGCTAAAACTCGAAAACGTCTGAACGGAATTATCTTATCTTGATCTTAAAATGTTCGTGTAGGTCTAGGGAAGGTTTAAAAGCTTTTATTTCATCGCTATAATCCCACGGGAACAGAAACAGGAACGAGAACGGAAACCTTAAAGTTACTTGACAGATTCCAAAAATTCTTTCAACTCTAGGATGTTACATTATCCCTCAGTGACATAGACTTATATTTAATTCACATATTTCTACGGGAACGGAAGATTCCCTCAGGAACGTGGTTTTAAATGGAAACTTAGAAACTACTGGACAGATTTCAAAAATTCTTTCGGCACTGGGATGCCACATAATCCCTCAGTAACTTAGCGTAGATTTCATCCCTATAATCCCACGGGAACCGAAACAGGAACGAGAACGGAAACCTTAAAGTTACTTGACCGATTCCAAAAATTCTTTCAATTCTAGTATGTTACATTATCCCTCAGTGACATAGACTTATATTTAATTCACATATTTCCACGGGAACGGGAGATTCTCTCAGGAACGGGGTTTTAAATGGAAACTTAGAAACTATTGGACAGATTTTAAAAATTCTTTCATCACTGGGATGCCACATAATCCCTCAGTAACTTAACGTAGATTTCATGTCTATAATCCCACGGAAAACAGAAATAGGAACGAGAACGGGAACTTTAAAGTTACTTATCAGATTTCAAAAACTCTTTCAACTCTAGGATGTTAGATTATCCCTCAGTGACATAGACTTATATTTCATTCACATATTTCCACGGGAACGGAAGAATCCCTAAGGAACGGGGTCTTAAATGGAAACTTAGATACTACTGGACAGATTTCAAAAATCCTTTCGGCACTGGGATGCCACTTAATCCCTCAGTAACTTAGCGTAGATTTTATCCCTATAATCCCACTGGAACAGAAACAGGGATGAGCACGGGAGCCTTAAAACTACAGACCCGAGCAACGCCAGGCGGCTCAGCTAATTAAATAACAAATAGTAAGATTATTGGATTTTTTGTTTTTAAGAACTCTTTTGATTTTCGCCTGGTAAGAATAAAGATTTAAATTTTTTTTAGTTAAAAGTGTTACTTTTACAATAATCCTAACCATTTTTTTCATATGAAATGACCGCACATTGAACTTTATTTACATTTGCAAAACAAACCGAATTGATTTAAAGTGACACTATACACTTTGACCTAAGCAATGACAGCGTCTCCTATTCCTTTGGTAGAGATTAGGATCTCGAAGGGGTATAGGGTTCGAAATGAAATGGAAGTTTTTTGGTTATTATGTAGTCAAGAAGAAATGAGTAAAGTAATAAAGTCTCGAGAAAAATTTTAATTTTGGCTCCAACCCAAAAAGGGTATTGTAAAACCACTTGGTGGTCTTCGTGACCATGTTGAATGGTGCAGATGTTGACACTTTGATGTACTCAACAAGTGTCACGAGAACGGGAACTTGGAAAATATTGTACCAATTCCCAAAAATTTTTCAATGTTTGAATGCTTCATTGCCCCTGAGTATTAAAGACTATATTTCCTTCCCATATTCTTTCGGGAACGGAAACGGGAATGGCGAAATAACCAAGAAACTGGAAAGTACTGAAGCGATTACATAAATTCTTTCACTGTTAGAATGCTTCATTGTCCCTGAGCAATCTTAACTATATTTCATCACCATTTTCCCACAGGAACGGGAACGGGAATCCAAAAAAAAAACCACTCTACCGATTTCAATGAGTATTTCACTTTACAGTACTGGGTCGATGCCAAAAACTATGTCATCGTTAGAGTGCTTAACTGTTCCTGAGTAACATAAACTATATTTCATTCCCATTCTCCCACGTGAATGAAAACTTGGAAACTACTTAACTAAACTTACTTAATTAGATTAACGTAGGGCCTGAGCTACGCCGGGCGGGTCAGCTAGTCTTCTATCTTCTATATATATATAAAAATGGATTGCTGTTCGTTAGTCTGGCTAAAACTCGAGAACGGCTGAACGGGTTTATGTTATCTTGGTCTTGAAAAGTTTGTGGAGGTCTAGGGAAGGTTTAAAAGGTAAGTTTATATGAAAAAAATGAATTGAAATAAAGTAAAAGTAAGAATTTCTTTAATCTTAACTGTAATGAATGAAAAATTATATCAAAGAACAAAGATTTAAATTTTTTTTATTTAAAGTGTACTATAATCCAGGCTATTTGCATATATTCCCTGGACCTCCACAAGTAATCCAAAAGGTTTAAAAGGTAAGTTTATATGAAAAAAATGAATTGAAATGTAAAGTAAAAGTAAGAATTTCTTTAATCTTAACAATGAATGAAAAATTATATCAAAGAACAAAGATTTAAATTTTTTTTTTTTTAAAGTGAACTATAATCCAGGCAATTTGCATATATTCCCTGGACTTCCACAAGTTATCCGAAATCTCACTAGCTGACCCGCCCGTCGCGGCGTAGCTTTATATGAATGTAGATAGAAAATCAAATGTGCGAAGAGAAGCATCACGTGCTAACCGCACTGAGGATTTGATCTGAAATATAGTTTGTATTGAAGAGCCACTAAAACTATTAATCCAATTTGAATTAAATTTGCAACACAAAAATGGCATAGAACCTGAGAAATAACATCTTAGGCTAGATTTCCTTTTCATATCTCTCGGGAACGGAAACATAACCGGGAACTTGAAAAATACTAGACTGATTCCAAAAATTCTTTCGCCGCTGGAAATCAGGGAATTTCGAAAATACTGGATCAATTCCAAAAATTCAGTAATCGTTAGAGTGCTCAAATGCCCCTGAGGCGGGTGCTGGTAAATACCCCGGGCGGGTCAGGTAGTATATTATAAAACATTGAATAAAATTTTGACATTATTTTTCTGTTTTTATAATAAGCAATAAGAAAAAACATTTCAATTAAAAGATTTTCCTGTACTTTAAAATATTATTAATTCTGTTTTCACTTCTTTCGGCACTCCCGGAGTGCTTCTATTTTTTGTATTTGGCATTTGATTTTTTCGCTGTTTTTTTTACTTGCATTAAATAACAAGCAATAAAATGCTAAAAAAATTACAACTGTACAAACAGTGAGATGCCTTATTTTATGTAAGAAAAGTAAAGCTAGAACTTTTTAAGGATATTAAATGCTTTTCCGTAAATACTGAAACAATAATCGAAGAATGTAAAAAAATCAATTTCGAAAGTAGCAACTTTACATATGTTTTTATTTTTGTTAAAGAAATAACTGGAAACGAATTTAAGAATGTACTTTTTGATGATAACAAGTTCGTGCATAGGTACATTCGGCGAAATAATCGATTCGCCGAACAATGAAACGGCAAAACGATCATTAGCAAAATAAACACTTGACCCAGTAACTTAAAGCGAAGTAAGTGAAGGGCCCTCAAAAATTTGCCAAATGATATATTTGCGTATTGTCCCAAAATCATTTCAAACTAAGCCGAAAGAATTAAATGCAAAATAATAATTGCGTATTTATAAAAAGACAAAATGAAAGAATGCAAACTGTTATTTGCCAAATAAGGTTTACAAAACAAAAAAAGTCGAAACGACAATGGCGAAACAAGGAAATCGCAAACGTCTCTAGCCGAAACATAGGTGACCCCACATTTGCGAATGCATATTGATGTACATACTTACAATACAAATATTATATGGTGCAGTGCAATAAGGCCTACGGCAATAAGACCCGCGGGTCTTATTTCCTCTTTGTTTTGGAAGTAAGGCCCACGGGAGTTATTTCCATGATGAAATGGCAGTAACAGCCGCGGGCCTTAGTTCCTTTTTCTGCGAACTTAAATACCATTTCGTAATGGAAAGAAGTCTCACCGTTTGCACTTAAACTTATTTTCAATGTGAATAAACTTGCACAGGGACGTAACTCCACTTGACATAAGTCCATGCTCTGATTATGGGTTATGACATACCAAAGAGGAACACACGTACATAATAAATATCTATGGAACTATGAATCATACTATGTGTTTACTGCGGTCAATTCGCGCGTATTTCTTAAGTTCAACCGCAGGCACGTATTACACTACACGTAGGCAAGTTTTGTTCGCTTTGCTTTTTACTCACGGATAGAATAACGAAGCTAAAAGCGAAGCGGAAAAAATTTTCTCAAGGGATTATGGAACGGAATATATGAATATATTCCCTTGAGAAAATTTTTTCCGCTTCGCTTTTAGCTTCGTTATTCTATCCGTGAGTACGGGCTTGGGGTTGAACATAAAAAATTCACACGAACAGAACAGGAGAATGTAGCTAAAAGCACAACAAACATTAATAAAGTAGATTTAGTTATTATGTGCGCAAAAGAAAGTTGACTGAGCTTCCATCCTATGTCCTATGTCACGAAGTGGGAGACAACGTGAGCTATGAATTCATATCCATGGAAAGCTGAAATAAGTTGCGAAATTTTGGAGCTTTGTTTTTCGGTACCTCAAAATGTTGTTTCCTTCAAATAAAAAGAATATATGCATTTAGCGCATCCACTATGTTCTTCACCCTTTCTAAGAAGGAAAACTAATTTTAAGATCCCATGTTCATCAGACTCATATAAATGCTGCTTCAAAAAGGCAACAAAAGACATGGGCCTTAATTCTTTTCTTTGGTGGGTCTTATTGCCTCTTTAATGTGGAAACAAAGCCCGTGGGTGTTATTTCCATTTCCTTGGGCAATAAGACCCATGGGTCTTATTGCCGCGGGTCTTATTGCATTGCACCATATTATATACTTACTTGGGATTTCTTAAGCGTTTTCTTCTTCAAGCACAAACCACAAAGTTAACGAAAACAATACAAAAAAAAATTAAAAGTGGAATGAATTCAAAACACAAAATCGAACTTTCGTAGATTTTGTTTTGTACTAATAAATGTGACGGCAGCTACTCGGTTCAAGTTCATTCCTAACGGTTCTACGAAAAACGAAATGGAATTCTTTTTTCAAAAAATTGTGTTTCCCAACTGTGAAAAGTTTAAAGACCTGGAAAAATATGATTAATAGCTAAGCAACTTGTGATGACGTCATCAATCATCGGACAAAATTAAGTTAGATGAAATGGCGGGAAAACTTCTATCTTTGTAACAGAAAATTGAGAATAAGTTGGCGGTAGCTGAGATGAAAATGAAGTATTAGAAGTATACCAAAATCCGTAGAAGCAAGCACGTGAAAAATACAATATTGCCAAAAACAGAGTACGACCGTGGTATTGTCAGTCTAAAAAGAGATTCAGAAAACTTTGTCGGAAAGACAATGTCACACAACAAATGCAAAAACATCGTATTTAGTTCGCATTCGGATATGGAACAATTCTAAACCAGGGTACATGTCGGAGCTAATAGGTTCGTTCGTTGAACTTTCCCCAGGGTTGACCCAGGATTTCTTGACAACCCTATGAGTTGTCAAAAAAACCTGGGTTTTCAAGTCCTCAAAAAACGTTAAACCACACATCACTGCCAATAAAAAAAAAAAATACATACCATTTGACAGCCCTAAACTCGCCACAGCAAATACCTATGACCCTAGGGCGACCCTAGTGCTTCAAGCAACAAACCTAATGTCAACCGGACATGTGAAGCATACAAGTGGGTGAAGTGTCCTGAGATCACGATGCTCGCAACGCCGAAATGGAACCGTATTCTTATTTTTTGCAGACCGTGTTTGAAAAGATTGCTAAGAAGTAGTAGAACGAAATAAAAACACTATGGTGACCAGGTTGGTATACCTAGTACCTACCAACATGCAGTTTTGAGCTAAATTTGTTCAAATCCTTTTCTCCAAATATTGATTTAAAAAAAGATCAAAAATACTATCCCTTACTAGAACGACCCAAAATCTTGTTGCATCTTATGCAAATCAACCTGTTTACTGTAGATACACACCAACAATTGTTTCAACTAACACAACCCCTGCACCAATCTCAAATAAACGTTTTATAGTCACAAGTTTGCTAGACATATTTTGTTTTTGTGACGGACATTGTTCCCCTGTTATTTTTCTTTGAAACGAAAAATAACAGAGCGGTTAGCTATGCACCCCATCTCGTATAGTACCCCAGGGAAGGAAACCAGAAATTAAAAATGAAATGAAATTTTTATGTACCTGTTCTTGTGATTAAATAAAGTAAGGGTCCAGCAACCTTATAGTATACTCCAAATACAGCTTACCAACTGTTTCTCATCATGCGTTGCGTCCTTATTTTTCACTGCCCTTCCTTTATCCATTCAGTTGCATACATAAATTTCAACTAAATTACGTTTTTCCCTCTCGTCCAAGCTGATTTTTATATTTGTCCTTGTTGCTTTTGTCTTCGGCACTTTTTTCAGTTTCGAAATTTTATGATTTCATTACTTTTTGGCCCACCACTGTCTTTTTATATAAGTCAACTTTTTTTTGTCAGTTGAGACACTTTTATTTGGCTTTGGTTTCTCAATGGAGTTTATAATTTAGAAGGCAACGTTCAGAAGATTGACAGTTTTTAATGAATAAAAAAGTTTCATTCATACACATCCAAATACGAAGTTTATTCCCGAAGATGGGCAGTGTCCGAAACGTTTCGCCATTACATTTAGAAAAGTAGTTTGAGAAATTAAACTAATAGTTTAAATAAAAAGCCCGCAAAAACTTGTTTGTTTTTTAATTAAAATAAATTTATATTAATCATAATTTATAAATTTACTAGCTGACCCGCCCGGCTTTGCTCGGGTCTAACTTATTCAAAGCGTTGTTCACACAAAACAACCGAGAAAAGAAAACTTGTCAGGAACACCAGCTTGATTAAGTTTAAGAATGCCTGAAAGTTTCTAGTTTCCCGTTTCCGTGGGAATATGGTCAAAAAATATATTATATGTTGGGGATATAATGTAACATCCTAATGCCGAAATAGTTTTTGATATCGGCTCAAAAGTTTTAGGAGTTCCCGTTCCCTTTCCCGAACTGGTAAAATTGTGTGGAAGTTAGAGCTCTTATAAGTGAACAAAAAATCAAATTGCCCAAATGTAATAAAAATCTAACTTTCACCGAACTTTTTTATCACCATTTCCAACAATATTTTCGATTAATTGAATAAGAATAATTTACAACACAATACTTATATAACTTTTATAACTTTTTTATCACCATTTCCAACAATATTTTCGATTAATTGAATAAGAATAATTTATACTTACAACACAATACTTAGCCGTTGTTTGCGGGAGCTTAATCACTTATCACTTAATTAACTAATCATGCGAACAACACTCAATAAAATAGGAATAAACAATTAAGTCCAGAAAATTAATAATACATTTACTTGAGAATATACTTAGTTGATATGACATTTACACTGAGACTGTAAGATCTAATATATAAAATTCTCGTGTCACAGTGTAAATTAAAGAAACAATGTTAAGGGTAGATGGCCCTTATCACTAAGGGGTATGGAAAAAAATTAGTAGCCTATTCTCAGACCTACTGAATACGCATATAAAATTTGGTAAAAATCGGTAAAGCCGTTTCAGAGAAGTACGGTAACTAACATTGTGGCATGGAAATTTTATATATTTGATTTAATAAGATCATTATGTACATTGTACACATTATTATGTGTATCTACCTACATAACCACATAGGGTAACTAATTTTCTATACGTCGAAAAATTATGGATATTTTTTTACATCCTATTGTAACGTTCAATGAAAGTATTATCTTTATTGTAGCTGAATTCATATACTATTTTTCAAATAATTAGATTGCACAAGAAATTGTATGTTTCTACCTCACAATTCGAAAAGTATTGTCGCAGTTTCAAATTGTTTCAGAAGGAAACGCTTTATGAAAAAACCTTCAATTGAACTTCTTAAGTATTATAAATGAGAAAATAACTCTGTCTGCCTTTTTTTCTTTGTTACCATCTACCGCCCAAACTACTGAACCGATTTAAATGAATTTCAGTACAGTTATATAAGGGAATGGGAGTCCTTACAAATATTATAAACGCGAAAGTAACTCCTTCTGTCCGTTCCAATTTACCTTTGTTACCATCTAACGCCAAAAATACAGAACCGATTTAAATGAATTTTGGTACATAGATGGTCTATAACCAAAGTAAGGACAGAGGCTATATTTCATCTCAATAACCTAAAAAAGTGTTTTCCTGTTCTTTAAATAAATTTGGGCAGTCGGGAATAGCCCAGTTCACACTGTACATTGTACAATTAGTTGGACAGACTTGGGCTTGAACAACCAATGCTTGATAGTGTGAACCCTTGAGACGACCGCTTGTCCAACTTGTTGGATGGTTTTCAAAAATTTTTGAAAATCTAGAAGTTGGATGGAGTGGAAGGGTATGTGACATAAAGTTGGACGACAAGCTTGATAAGTGTGAACGCAAACTACATTAGACCATCCAACTTCCAGCAAACAAGTCTGTCCAACTAATTGTACAGTGTGAACAGGGCTAATGAGTATGTGTGAGACAATTTTGGCGCCGACAAATGAGATAGCTAAGAGAACAAATTATGTCAGAGGGGGATACTGTCGAAAATTTATCACTAGTCAATATTGTAGACGCTAAGTACCTATGTCACGTCATACCCAACACGTTCGACGTGGCAACAGCTTGTATCATAATATTTTCATGAAGATACAGAATCGGGGTTGTGATCACAAATAATCAGTGTTTATACGTATAATCACCTTAAGGACGCAGCACTATGATATATTTATTCATGACTGGAATGCCACAGGGAGAAAATGTTTTGAATCGCCGCATTCAGATAATTCCGGCTGATTAGATATTTCAGTTTGAAAGAGCGCAGTTTCCCTTGACACCAGCACTTGTAGCAAACTCGTAAAAACTTCTTATTTTGGCAAAAAATTGAAAACTAAGAACGTCATGTACAGTAATGCACTTAAACAAAGTAACAAATCTAGGTTATTTTAGTATACATATGTTATGTATATATATAAATGTGATATAAAAAACCATAGACCGATTTCCAAACTTTCTAGCATTCCTAAACTCTTTGGAAAACTAGTGTGTGACCAACTGGCTATCAGTGTAAAAGCGTTATTAGCACACAGCAACACGGTTTTGTCAAAAATAGTTCGACTGTCACAATCCTACTTTGCTTTCTTCAAAAATGTTCTTTAGCACTAAAAAATGGTAATGAACTCGATTGCATTTACACGGATTTTTCTAAGGCTTTCGATCAACTTTCACGCAATATTATTTTGTTCAAACTTAAGGCTTTGGGCATCCCAGCAGTGTTCGCCGATTGAGTACTTCTTATCTGTCTATGAGATCTTATCAAGTAAAGTTTCGCAATATTTTCACAACCCTTTTAATGCTGGCTCAGATGTACCTCAGGGAAGTTATCTAGGACCTCTTCTATTTATTTTAGCTCAATGATGTTGTGTCTTGCATTTCCTTCAGTGAAATATTTATGTTTGCTGACGATATGAAAATTTTTAAAAGGATAACAGGTTCACTTGATCTCTCTCATCTTCAATCCAATGTTTATCATTTTACAGTTTGGTGTTTTAAAGATGGGCTCAACATAAACAACAGCAAATGGCAAAGCCTCACTTTCTCTAAGAAGAAGGAACCTAGTAACACTCTTTTTTCTGGTTATTCTATTTCCAATATTATTTTGAGTCTAGTTCAATGTTTTAAAGATCTTGGCGTTTATTTTAGTATTAATATGGACTTTACTCAACATATCAACTATATCGTAAGTAAGGCTACTATTTGGCTTGGTTTTAAGAAAAGATGGTCAAAGGAGTTCTTTTTTTTATTTGTTTATTTGCCACTTTTATCAATAACATTTAGGAGCTTAGTTTGTATAAGCTATACTTAAACGGGAAAAGAAAGAGAGTGAGAGTGAGTAAAGCAAGTCGTATTATTAAAGGCTCCTGAAAAAGTATTAAATTTTTTGGTTTTTTAAACGAAATATAAGCTAAAAAGCACTTTTAATAACCGCTGTGAACACTTGTGGGTGAGTCTTTTAAAAATCTGATCTTAAGAAAAGGAGGTTTGAGCTGAAAAAAGTTTTAAAAGATTTGCATAATTTTCACTGACGGCTATCAGACATATTATATTATATGCTAAAAATGCCTCTTAACCGTACACCACCAAAGGTTACCGTACAGGACAACAACACAACACCGTCTTGTTCTAGTAAGAGATGTTTAAATAAAACCTCACCGGAATATTTTCCCCCACAGAAAATAACCACTGACAGGGATAAAACTAATATGTCCGTGGGCAATATGCTAATTCCGGATCTTTTAAGCCTGGTAAAAGGCACGATGGCTTCGCTTCTGTATGAGAAAATGAAAGATCTACCCACCAAATCAGATATGGACATACTTGGAACAGAAATAAAATCTCTGAAACAAGATAATCTTTTGCTTCAAGTTCAGCTTAACAAAATGGAGACCAGATGCCTCTCTCTTGAGCGACAAGTAGAGTCTCTGTCAAAGAGAGTAAATGAGAAAAATATAATTTTACATTTTCCGGCTCAAATGGGTGTTCAACCAGTGGAAAAAGCAAAAGCACTATGTATGGATTTGCTCGAAACACAAAACCAAGGAATAATATCAGATACACGTCCTATTCGCTCAAGAAATCCTAAAATTGAAAACGTAATTGTGGAGTTACAAAACAGAGAAGATGTCGGACGTATTCTAAGATCAGCAAAAAAACTGAGAGGTACTGGTATTTCACTCCATAAAGATTATCCCGCTGCGGCGAGGGAAAGAAGACGAAAACTTATGGAAATTAAAACAAAAATAACATCTAAAAACAAAAATATAAAAACATTTATTCGAAGAGAAACGCTACAAATCGAGGGTAAAATATTTTATTATAACCTAAACAATGTTTTGGCATGTGAAGAAGACGGAGGAATGACGTTTCTGGAGCAGCTGTTGGATGAGATGTCAATAAACGAAAATCATACCAGAGCTTCTCAAACAGCAGGACAAGGAGTGCTGCCAAATCGATTTAAACATAAATGCCGTCAGCCACGTTCAAAATAATAGTCTTTTAAATGAAGTAAAAAACAATAATATTCCTTGTAAAATTATTTCATATAATATATCAGGTTTAGGTAGTAAACTAGTGTTTAAGAATTTCTTCGATAAAATAAGAGAAAGCGACATTTTTCTACTATTTGAAACTTTCATCTATGGTGACACAACACAATATGAAAACTATTTCCCAGAATTTATATTACAATGGACCCCAGCCACGAGAACTCATGTATATGGAAGAGCTAGTGAAGGATGCCTATTTGGGATCAAAAAATCATTTAAAGAATGTACGAGATGTCGATTTGTCACGGAGATGAACAGGATTGTCATCGAAATGACCATTACTCATGAACAATTTTACATCGTTCCGGTTTATATTAACTGTAATAAATGGATGGATGACTTCACTGGATTGTACGACTTCCTAATGGAGCTAGGCAAAGAAAATATTATGCTAATCGGAGACTGCAACGCTAGGGTAGGAAGTTCTCAGATATTACAGATGGAACCAGACTTTACACCAGCGTCAATTAGTATAATTAGATCTGCTCTGGACGAGAAAATAGATAGAAATGGGAGAAGATTTATAGAAATGTGTGAATCAGTGGGTCTGACAATGGTGAACGGGAGAACTGAAAGTGACAGAGAAGGTCATTTTACATTTATAAGAGGAACATCTTGTTCCACAATAGATTACTGTCTCATACGTGGAAAATGGTTCGAGTATGTAAATGATTTAAAAGTAGATGAGCTGGTTTATTCTGACCATTTGCCACTGAATGTTATGTGTCGATTTGATGAAGAACCGGGTCACACCAACGAAAATATGAAGCTGTTACCAAAACTTCAATGGAAGAATTCCTTTTTGGAACTGTATCAAGCAAATCTTAACCAATTTCTTGATTCTGTAAATAATGAGCAAATTGAATCGATCGATGGCATTGAGACATTAGTTACATGCGTATCTCAGGCCGCACAATCATTTCAAACAGTCCGTTCGCAAAGCTGGAAAGATCCATGGTTCGATGCAGACTGTGAGAGAGCAAGAAAAAAGTCGTTTAGTTTTTTGAGACTTCTCAGGGCAACAAGATCGAGTTTCGCAAGAAGGATGTATCAAGAGGCGAATAAAGCTTTCAAACATCTTTGCAAAGAAAAACAAAAGCAATACTCCCGATATCTCATGCAAAGATTGTCGGAAGTAAGAGACAGTCGATCCTTTTGGAAGCTAGCACGTGCACTCAACGGTATACCTTTTGCAAGGAAAACAATAATAAGTACGAGTCTGCTTGCTCACCATTTCGAACAGCTAATAGGTGCACCATCAAGACCGAATCAAGTGTTATATGCTAGTCCTTTAGTATAGAAAATGGAGACCTCGACCGTGCATTCTCAGTTCAAGAAGTAATGAGAGTCCTACACAGATGCAATCTTAACAAGGCTCCAGGGGATGATCGTGTTCCGTACGAGTTTTACAAATACGCTACAGAAACTTTTGTGATTAAGCTTACCGAAAGTTATAATTATATTTTCAATTCTGGTGAAATCCCAGAAAGCTTTAAAAGGAATATTATCTTCCCAATGTTTAAAAAAACCGATGCGAACGACCCTAACAATTATAGAGGCATATCCTTCATGAACTCTGTTATGAAAATTTTTACTGGTGTCATTCAAGACAGACTGTTAAACTGGATACAACAAAATAATCTTCTAAGCGAGTTTCAAGCCGGCTTCAGGAAAGAATATTCAACAGTCGATAACATATTTTCACTAACTTGCATTGCTAGATCATACTTAGACAAGGGGAAAAAGTTATATGCTTTCTTCGTAGATTTCAAGGCTGCCTTCGACTCAATCGACAGAAATGCCCTTTTCTACAAACTTTGTAGTCTAGGCTTATCGTCAAAAATACTGAAAACATTACGAGGACTTTATGAGCAAAACCTCACAGCAGTATGGGATGGAAATGAAGGATCTTCCTGGTTTCATACTTCTTCCGGGGTCAAACAGGGTTGCCTTTTGAGCCCACTCTGTTTTCGCTATTCTTGGATGACCTTACATCGTTTTTGCCTGGAGGTATTAGTTTTGCTGGTACAGTTATAAAAGCCTTAATGTATGCGGACGATATTGTCATTTTTGCGGAAACTCCAAATATGATGCAAATAATGATTAATAAATTGCAATTGTACTGCCGCAATTGGGGTCTTACAGTTAATACAAACAAATCCAAGGTAAAGATATTTCGGAATGGCACAGGGCGATATGCAAGGGAGGAGAAATGGATGTGGGAAAATGTGGAACTTGAGCTGGTGAGGGAATATAAATATCTTGGAGTCATCATTACGCCTCAGATGTCGTTCAAAAAGCATTTGCAGGAAAAGTTTATAGAAGCAAAAAAAGCCATTAACTGCAACTGGAAGGGGGTCCTTGGGAAGAAACACATAAGCCCGAGTGCTAAATATATACTTTTCGAAGCAGTTATGAGGTCAGTGATGTGCTATGCTGGTCAAGTATGGGGGTTTCTTCAATATGAGGAAGTAGAAAAATTACTGAGGTATTTTTTGAAAAAGATCTTTTGGCTCCCCGAAAACACCCCTACATATATGCTACATTTGGATACCGGGGTGTCTCCACTCTACGTCTTTTCGCTCAAATTGCACTTGTTCTACATTGCAAAGGTTATGGCTCTTCCAAATCATCGTCTGCCTAATATTATCGCAAAATCTGCTATCACGAAAATCACAGTTCTTCGAAGAATGGTCACGAATTGGAGTTCAGCACGACATCCAGTTGGGGGAAAGAAATACTAGTACCTGGAAAGACATCTTTCCAGAATTATTGGGAAGGATTGAAGATTCTTTCTTTGTTAAATTTACGGAGTCAGCCCAACAGAGTTGTACCCGAAACATGTATAAGCTCCTGAGATACGACCTTGGACCTAACAATTACTTCAACGACCGATATGCAATAGAAACAATCTCTTTAATTTTCAAAACCAGAGGAGAATTACTACGACTGAATTATATACCATACGGACCGGATGTAAGGACGGAATGCAGTTTATGCAATCTTCGTGCGACGGAAAATGTTCTCCATTTTATAGGAACATGTCCAATCCTGCAAGCAATACGGAGACAGCACTTGGGGAAAAACTATTTAACTGTTGATGAAGCTGCAAATGTTTTGAATGGTCAAGATTGGATAATGTTATCAAGCTACGTTAAAACAGCCCTTAACTACAGAAATCAAATTTTAAATGAAGCTTTTTAATAAGAAAAACAAAATATTTATATTATTATTTGTTGTGATAATCTTAAAGGAGTCTAATCTTTTCAATTTTACTTTAATCTTGATTATACATAATGTTTGAATAATGCTCTTTTTTTCTGGCTGACGGCAAAAGCCAATGCTATACTTGTGAATTTGTAAATATATGTAACCTATTGTAAATATCAAATAAAATCACATTCTACTACTACTACTACTACTACTACTACTTAAACGGTTTTTGTTTTGTAAATGACCTTCAAGGCACGCTTGATGTTAAAAATGTATTTTTAACTGTCTACAGTAACATTTATAATTTTTTATTTTGTTATTTTATATTTATTCTAAGTACTTTTTATCAATAAGCAAAGTGTGAAGAAAAACCGTCGAAAACATTTCTAGTTTTTGATTTCTTCAAAACAACTTAAAACTAGATAGACTTACGAACTACACTAAACCAAACTTAAACCTTTTTATTCTAAGCACTTTTTATCAATATAGGAGTGGAGAAAAACCGTTGAAAACAGTAGTATAAATACCACAGTTGAACAACATTTTTGTGCTGATCGGCATAACTCCATACAAAAAAAATCTCATTCCTTCTGATTTTGATCCTAATGGAGTTCATGTGCCTGTGAGTAGGTTGGAAATTTGGAATGAGTTGACTGTTGTGGTTTTGTGTGGACGAAAAAGTGGTGGATGGGAATTTTTAGTTCTATTTTAAGAACTGTGTGTGAAAGAAATCTGTGGTTATAGGACAAATGTCGTGTAAAAAAGTGGTGGATGAAAATTTTTTATATACAGGGTGTTCCGTACTTCGTGTATTATTCGTGAAGTAATATAAAATTAAAAGATTCTTCAAATAATTTTTATGAAACCCACCAACATCTTCTAAAAAAAAAACAGCCCACCAATTTTTCCTACTTGCAATGTAAGATGGGATCTACAAACTACAACACATCCTCGAAAACTGTGCAGTATTAAGACCTATAATAATCAACATATTTAAAAACACCAATATTTACGATGTACTAAATCGAATAAATAAATCCAAATGCTATAAATATAGAAAAAATCAACCATTTTCTTTCATTAACTAACATTAGCATATAGATATATCCTTTTTTCGAGCTAATAGTCTCTGCAGCTAAGCTCATTAATTTTAAATATTACCATGTAATTTTAATTATAATGTGAATAAAATGTAATAATAATAACAATAATAATTTTTATGAAGGAAGTGATGCTTTTTAAATCAACAATAATTTGTTGACAAACAAGTATTTTGTTCCATAAGCTTCATTTTCAGAAGTAATTATTGAAGACAATGATGAGAATTTCATGTGCATCAATGATTTGATTGAGGACTGTATAAGTACCGGTAAGATTTTGAATTTTTTTGTTATTGGTGATATCAAAATATTGATAAAATTTATTCTTAATAGACAGCTTCGTCATTAAATGGGACAAATGATGCTCCGATGATTGAGAATTTTGACGAAGAATCTGAAGCCGACAGGTTTGAAAGGATGAAGAGGAAGATGTTTATCCAAAAGTTATCTGTAAGCTTAAATGTGATTCTTTTATCTCCGAAACCGAAAATAAAACTATTTTTGAAAGTTTTTATAAGTTAGACCTAGAAGGCAAGAAACATTATTTGTTAAAAACGACCGAAAAATGTATTCCTGCCAGGGAGCGGCGACCTGATAAAACAGTTAGTCAGGAGTCAGATCCATTAAAAAAAAATTCATTTAAATACAATTATTTTTGTTAGGGAAACAAAAATTCAAGTCTGCAAAGTATATAACCTAAGTACCTTGTGTATTAGCCAAAAAAGGATATATGCAGTTCATTCCCAAAAAAATAATATAAGCGGTACACCATCATCAAGTCGCCATGGTAAATTCACTAAACGAGTTACTGCAGGCCATCTAACTGAAGCTGTTAAGTGCCATATTAGGTCTTTTCAATGCATTGAATCGCACTATTGCCGAAAAAATAGTATTAAGAAATATCTACGAAGTCTTACCATTTCTGAAATGAAGCAAAATGGGAAGAACGGGCAACGATATTGCGAGTGCTCTATTAAAGATCCTTAACCGTATTATACAAGATTTCCCAGGGATTACAAATATTATACTTTGGAGTTACTCTTGTGTTCCTCAAAATCGGAACTCGTTGGTAACGTTCATATTACTAGATTTTTTAAAGCATCACCCAGATACCCAGCACATTAATTTTAAATTCTCGTCTCCAGGACATTCTACAATTCCAAAAAGATAATGTGCATAGCTGCATTGAACGCGTCTTAAGAACACACGATTTTTATTCTCCCCCTTGTCTTTAATTAGAATTCTTTTGAAAATGAAAATGAAACAAAATCTTACAATTTTGCAAATGCAACCGTTAGATTTTAAAAAGGTTTCCGAGTGTTGTAAGATTTTCAATTTTAAATTAATACCGTTTTCGAAAATTGTTCAACTTCAACTTTCACAGAACCTTACCCAGGTATTTTTTAAGGCTTCCCATTGTAACGTACGTAATCGAAATGTAATGAAATGTAATGTAAATTAAAAAGACACACAACCTCTCGTTTCGGTGGTTAACAATAGACTCACCATATTTCCGTTGACCTGGCTGGAACTTTTGATTGAACTCCAGAATGCATTGCTTAACTTGCATTCTGGAATTCAGCTTGACCTACTTAGCCATGTCGCAATAAGTGCGGCCGGAAACTGTTAGTATGCATAATATTGATAAAGCAATAATATGCATAATAACAGTTATGCTTACTGGCATAGTAGGTAAAGGTGAAGGAACCAAATTTAGGTGTATAACATCCCTCCGCCGTTGGATAGTTCAAGCCAGGTCTCCAGAAATAGGTTTGTCTTCTTTTATTCATTAAAATGTTAAATTTATTCTAAAATAACAGATTAAATCACAATGTCTATTCGTTATTAATTCAAATCAAATAATATTAAACTAGAAACTTAAACACACAGACAAAACATTACACATACATTTATAGTGAGTAAAGCTTAACAATATTTCACGTAGTATGATTATGTGTAAATAATATTTTTTTTTTTTTTTTTTTAGTTTAGCTATGTATATTAACTCGAAATCTTATACAATATATATTGGCTTAAATATAACACTGAAAAATAGGCATTTGCTTATAAATCTACATAAGATGTCATATTCACATGTTTATTTTTAATTTTTTTTTTTTTTTTTATTCAGAACATGATTTTTGCTTGCTTTGTAGTAAGTATATGCGTTATGTGTACATACTAATCATTTCAATAATAAAAATAATTACATATTTTCGGAAGTATTTACGTTAATTTACATTTAAGTTGATATAATTCTACGATTTTAAATTAAATAACAGCTTTTTGAAAAGAATATTTTTTTTTCTTACACCCGAGCATAGGTGACTCCGTAGACTGTTGAACTTTTGTTGTCGGTCTGTACTGGTGGTGGTGGTGGTCGTGTTACGGGCGCTCTTCTTTTTGGTAGATAAGCTGGCATTTCTATCACTTCGGAATTCGCTATATATTTTCGTTGGGCCGGAATGGTTGGTGGTCCTTTTCGTAGACAGCGGATCAAAAATACTACTGCGGTTACTACTGCTACTAACGAAACGAAGGACATCATGGAATATCGATGAATACTCAGTTCCCAGTCCTGGCTGTCTGCTTTACGTTCTGCCTCCAGGCCGTCCCAAGATTGAATTAGATCGTCAATACTCTTCTTCCCTTCATTTAAAATATTGGCAAAATTTTTATGATTGCCAATTTTTATCGGAAGTAACTCTGGTACAGGTGCTGATTTCGAGACGCTAACTTTTCTCAACAGTGCTTCTTTGAGTCCTGAGTGGTCTACCATGGGCTGTTTGTACTCAGTTATTGCTTCAGCACGAAATTCATAAAACAGTTTGAACCCTTTTGCAATTGCTTCGCATGGCTGCTTCATTTGCAATATTCCCGAATCGCTCAGTGTTACTGCGTAATTTTGGGTTTCACACTTCACGTTCAATGACATCGTTTCCTTAACTTTGAAAAGCCATTCGTTGGCGGACGTCATCTTAAGGAATATCGCCTCCGTTGCGGGAATCGCAGCATATTTACAAGAGTTCTTAGATGATGGCGCGTGCTGTATAAGCTCTACCAGACACTCATTAGATCCCGATGTAAGGATGGGTCTTTCATGCCGACAAATAGCCGTCCTGGTGAGGGAACCTCCTGTCAATACCATTGCACATTGTGCGTACTCTGTTTCGCTCATGATGACAAAACGATCATGGTTTTCTGCTTCGGCAATGTACTCATGCTTGGTGTCTAGCACAAGGTCCCAGTTCTCGTTAAAGGATGTTGGTAGGGGGTATATTTTCTGGACCTTGTACCGAACATATTCGGGTAAAGGTAGTATAATTTTTACCATAAAATTTCCCCCGTCAAGGTACACCGAGGTTTTGGCGACTTGGTTTATTATGAGGGGGTTGTCCAACAAAAATCTTCCTTTACTCGTTATGTTCCGCAATAGTCCGGTGATATTTCCCTCGTCTAATACCAAAGGATGTATCTTATTTTGGTACAGGTCATCCAAAATTGAAAGTTCCAAGGATTGTCGGTTTTGGACTTCTAAAACTTTTGTGGTTATGACTGAAGTCATTGCAGTCGCTTCACTTGTCGCTTTCAGCATCGCGATTTCCTTGTTCGTGACTTGACTGTACGTTCGGAAAGTGGCACTAAGGTTACCCATGCTCACGGCCATATTTTCGATTTCGTCTGTCAGTTGTGAAATGGGTTTGGATAACGTGTCGAAGTTTGATTTCATGACACTTAACTGTCGGTGCATTAATTCGAACGAGCTCGCATCCTGTTTGTGGAGAACTTCCAACTGGTGGTAAACGCTCCTAGCATCTTTGCTATCCATAGTACCGAAGGCCCATTTTGAAAATCCTCCTATGAACTCCAGTGCGCGTTTTTGACGTTTAGCATGTGTAAGTTGTTTCATACGAAAGGCAGTTCGTCGTAAGTTGTCGATGTTTGTCTCAGTCTCTTGAGCGATCAATTGACAGTAACGTTTGAAATCGTCGTCCGGAATGCTTCTGCACAGGGTTTCCAGTTTTTGTTCGCACTTTTCCACCATTTGAATAACCATTCCGGAGTCCAGTGGTGTGAACTTCGTAAATATTGTCCACGTATCACTATAAAATACAGCATTTTCCACCGCTTCGAACACCACTGGTGAGGTCAGCTTCAGTTGTTGGACGTTGAATGGCTGTTCACTATTCGTCTGCCCGGGGTAAATGCTTATAACTAATAACGCAACTGCTACTAAATTTATATTAAGATTAAACATTTTATTTTAATTTTAATGCAACTATTGAAAAGTTGTTGCAAATAAGGAAACACTCTTTTTTTTTTTACAGTTTAAATTAGGTTAAGATATTTTTTTTTTTTTTTTTTTGGTTCTTTGGGCTTCTTTTAGTGAATCCTTTTCTTCAAATTCTGGAAAGACAAAAAGAATTAATAAGACTGTACGGATTGATGATAATAAATTCTCATTAAAATTAGATCATAAATGATGGAAAGCTTTTAGCTGGTTGTTGTGAACCCGCTTCGTTTTTCTACCCATTTTAATTTTGACGTCACCTCTAACCGAAACTACCTCATAGGGTCCTAACCAAATTTGTGAAAACTTGTTTTTTCGAACAGGATTTCTAAGCAACACTTTTTGCCCTGTTGTAAAGGACGTGGGATTAACCTTTCGGTCATACTGTTTTTTCGCTGCTATTTTGGCTTTTTCTAGATTGTTTCTAGCTATCTCATGCGACCTTTGGAGTTGAAACCTTAACTGTTGCGGATAGTCTTCGATATTATATAATGGAGTAGTTTTACCTTTTAGATTTGTAGGCATAACAAAATCGAGGCCAAACAAACTGTGAAGTGGTGTCAGTTTGGTGGATGTATGCTGAGTATTATTATGGACATGCATAGCCTGCCTAAGCCATTGGTCCCAATTTTGGCTGTCATTATCAACAAAACTCCTTAGATATTCCGCTAAGGGTCTGTGACTTCGCTCTAGTGAACCATTGGCCTGTGGATGGTAGGCTGTTATATGGATTTTCTTGACTCTCAAAAGTTTACATGTTTCAGAAAACAGTTTTGAAGTAAAGTTAGATCCATTATCCGTTATGAGCTTTTTCGGTATGAGAAAACGTGTTATGATTTCCTCATAAAAGGCTCTAGCAACAGTGGCTGCTTCAGCATCCGGAATTGCTACACAAGCCATGTACTTAGTCAAGTCGTCTTAGTAGGTAATGGGACGGTTGAGCCTGGGAATTCTGAGCGAGACAGAGAGAGGAATAGTCTAGAGTGAGACAGAGTATGTTGTGAGCGTTGTAAAACGTGTGTGTCGGTTGGTTTTAGTTTTTTTGAAAATTTGAATAGCTGACTCCGTCTCGCTTGCTCGAAATTTGTAGTGTCAGTTTGAATAATTAAATTTTTTTGGTTGTTTTGAATAAAATTTTTTTTTACTTACGATGGCGTGAGAGTAAAGAAAAAATGAAAAGTAATGTTGTGTGTAGTGCGAACAATAGACACGATCTGTTGATAGATCTTAGAACGGGAGTGTGAGACTTTGGTAGTTTGTTGATATGTACTTACTTTAAGATATAGGAATAGGTAGGACTGAGGTTGGGATATGAGAAAAGAAAAAAAAGACAATAAAGGCAAAGGTGGTTTCTATTGAGTATTTGTTATGGTTTTTTTTGTTTTAGATTTGCTGGCGCTTGGAAGTGGTTGATTTTTTTTATAAGTTTGGAATTTGTGCGACGGACGGTAGGTGATCGTAGTGAGAATGTTTTTTGTTTTTGGCTGTACGATAGAGGATTTTGGTCACGTCCGATATTTGACTGCGCATAGATAGTGCATCAGCAAGTCTTTTACAGCTAATCATGAAAGGTCGTTGGTATATGTCGCTGTTTTACTCTATACCGAAGAGTAAGGATGTGAGACGTCACCCATGTTCGCATAGCAATAAAATCCATGATCAATGTTGAAATCGAGTATCTGAGTAGCACAGAAAGGTAAAATAAACCAATACTCATTATAAGGGAAGATGATGATGCCAATATAAAGGCAAAGGCATATTGTGTTGTGAAAATCGATGGAAATTATTATAAGGGTAGGTACCATCGGTCTGAACAAAGGGAAATAATAGGGTTTGGCGTCACATGGACAATTGGTAGGTTGAAGATACTACCGATGGCATGAGAGTAAAGAAAAATGAAAAGTAATGTTGTGTGTAGTGCGTACAATAGACACGATCTGTTGATAGATCTAAGAACGGGGGTGTGAGACTTTGGTAGTTTGTTGATATGTTTCTACTTTGAGATAAAGGAATAGGTAGGACTGAGATTGGGATATGAGAAAAGAAAAAAAGACAATAAAGGCAAAGGTGGTTTCTATTCAGTATTTTTTATGGTTTTTTGTTTTAGATTTCGCTGGCACTCGGAAGTGGTTGATTTTTTTATAAGTTTGGAATCTGTGCGCCGGTAGGTGAGGGTAGTAGGAATGTTTTTTTTGGTTTTGGCTGTACGCTAGAGAATTTGGTCACGTCCGATATTTGGTTGGGCATAGATAGTCCATGAGCATGTTGTTTTACACTTTTACAGCTAAGCATGAAAGGTCGTTGGTGTATGTGGTTGTTTTACTCTATACCGTAGGGTAAGGATGTGAGTTGTGAGATGTGACCCATGTTCGAATAGCGATCGCTTTGCGACAAGATCCATGATCAATGTTGAAATCGAGTATCTGTGTAGCATAGAAAGGTAAAATAAACCAATACTCATTGTAAGGAAAGATGATGATGCTAATACAAAGGCAAAGGTATATTTTGTTGTGAATATCGTCGGATTGATATGACAGGCAGAAACGAGGTGAAACAAACGAATAGATTTTTTGTATTAGATTTCACTGGCGGTTGGTGATGGCTGGATTTTTTTGTTGCAATTTGGTCTCATTCGATATTTTTGTGTGTACATTTTACACCTTAGCATGGTAGGTCTTTGGTCTCTATGCCAAAGAGTATGGATGGTTTTTTATTGAAAGGAATTAATATAAGGTTATCGGCGTTGAACAAAGGATAATAAAAGCGTCTAGAGGCACGTGGACAATTGGTAAAGAAAAAATTGAAACTGTGTGTATTTTGAACAATACATACGATCCGTTGATAGATCTTAGAACGAGGATGAGAGATTTTGGTAATTTGTTAATACTTGACGATAGAGAATTTTATCACGTTCGATATTTGTTTGGGCATAGATTGGGCATGAGCATGAAATTTTACAGATTAGTATGAAAGGTCATTGGCATGTTTTATTATATGCTATAGAGTAAGGATGGTGATTTCTTGAAAGGAATTATTATAAGGTTGTCAGGGGTTGAACAATCCCCGTCCCCCGCCCCCCCCCCGAAAAAAGTGGATGTTTGTAAAGTCAACTTGAGGACGGATTCAATTTTGTGTGTGAGGTTTGCCCTCTTGTTCTTTTATTCGTTTATGAATAGATATAACATTTGCAGTCCTACCGAATGAACATTGCTTACGTAAAACAAGCTGCAATTGCATAGTAATAAGAATCTATTTATGATGTGGATGACATAAAAAAATTACTTAAACTAAAAGCTGAAAATTTTGTATTCATTTTCTTACTTTCCTTCGTAATTAATTTCAAATAATAAATGTCGCGAACGACTTTGAAACCAAAATAAAGTGGTTCAATTTAAAAGGAAGTAAAATTGACTTTCTTATTAAAAGTGTTCCATTGCAAGCAGAACCAACACAGTGCAAGAGGTCTGAATGAAAAATTAGATTACGTTTTGATTAAAAAGGTTTTGCATATGAACAAGGTAGTGGGGTAGATCAATTTTTTAAAACCTGTCCAAAGTTAGGGTTTGAAAATGTTTCGGATATGGTTACCACAATATTTCATAGTAACTCGGAAGGAATAAGGTAATTTTTGATTAAAAGCTACTACGCAGTATTAGAGCTGTTTAAAGCAAGTGAATTTGTGTCATTCAATTTAAAGCAAAGTAAAGGTGTTTCATTTATGATCACTTAGATTAATGGGAGCGATTTGACGATACCTTTTTGCCATAAAAAAATTTCAATAAATTAAGTAATAAAATATGTTTAGAAGACTTATAATCATGCTCTTTAGGTATGGATCCACTTTAACTGTAATGATGTTCAAAGATTATATGGTTCTCTGCCTTAAGAACGCAAGAAGTTATTATAAGGGTGTCGGTCTGAACAAAGGGAAATAATAGCGCTTAGAGGCACATTTACAGTTGGCAGGTTGAAGATACTTACGATGGCATGAGAGTAAAGAAAAAATGAAAAGTAATGTTGTGTGTAATGAGAACAATACACAGGATCTGTTGATAGATCTTAGAACGGGGGTGTGAGACTTTGGTAGTTTGTTGATATGTACTTACTTTAAGATATAGGAATAGGTAGGACTGAGGTTGGGATATGAGAAAAGAAAATAGAGACAATAATCGGATTTAATATTCTCAAATTTTAATCCGTTCTTATGTTGAAATAAACTCATCATAACATTTGTTTTGCCCCCCCCCCCCCCCCCCCCCCAATTAGAGGGGCCCGTTATTAATCCTCTAATACTTTTTGGCAACCTAAACTATAAAAGAGTTTAACTACAGTCACGATCAACAGTCGTACTGCATCTGTTCGAAGGTATACAGTGCTTAAACTGATACAGTTAAAAGCAGTTCAATACAGCTTATAACTATTTACATTCTATAATTCAACATCTACACTATGATGCAAATAAATGATGATTTAACAAAAGATCCCTCGTAATAATGGTCGTTATAGAAACGCTTTGTCTGTTTCCTAAAACTATAAAAGAGATTAACTACAGTCACGATCAACAGTCGTACTGCATCTGTTCGAAGGTATACAGTGCTCAAACTGATACAGTTAAAAGCAGATCATCACAGTTTATAATTATTTACATTCTATAATTCAACATCTACACTATGATGCAAATAAATGAAGATTTAACAAAAGAGCTTATTAAGACTACTGATGCTCTACGAAAAAAGTATAAAGCTCTGAGAGAGAGGAAAGAAGCGCTCGAACTTCAACTTGAAGAAACTTTCAAACCTATTACGAAACCTCTTAAAGATATAATAGAACACACAAAAGGAAAACATTCGAAAAAACCCCAACAACAGCATCATTTTGAGTCTCCGCACAAGAAAATAAAACTGAATTATGAAAATGAAAATGGTGATGATGAAGATGATGATGACGATGACTATGACGATGAGGATGTTAATGATGAATTTAGAACACCCAATATTAAGAACACTAGTACTTCACTCATGAATGAATCAACCCCTAAAACGTCCAAGCCATCGTCAGTTAGAAACAGAACTAGTAGAAGTGATCGTGTGCGAAGAAGAAGTCTTGCTCGCAACTTTGGTTTGCAATTAAAACAAAAATTTGAAGAAACTCCTCAGTCATATATAGATTTATTAATAAATAATTCTAAATCCCTTGACGAAGTGTATGGAGTTCATTTGAACAATGGTAAACTACAAATCGGGGACAAAGAGTTAAAAATTCGAGGAAAAGCACTAAAAATTAATAATAAGACATATAACGGCACGAAGGGTTTGTTTGAACTAATATTCAAGAAAAAACCTAACACTTCCTTATATAGTAAAGAAGATTTAAAAGCGTATAAAGATATAATGTATAATACCAATGCTTACAGAAGGTCCTACGATTCCAGAAACCAGATACTAGGTCATAGAGGATATAAATACAGGGAAATCATAAGTAAACTATTAAATGATGATAATAATCCTAGTGTCACTTCACCTTCAATCGGTTCTGGATTGATGCAATTATCAAATAATAAGAAAGAATTCTTCTGGGACAATCCAAACGAACTCGTAGATCGTTTAAGACTTCTTATTGCATCACAACAATCCGGTAACAAGAATCATTCTTACGAGATTGCTTCAATTATTGAAGAATTAAAGGAGGCCAATATAGTTCAGTAAAAAAAAGTATCGGACGTTTTTCAAATAGAACAGTGAAAGGGTGACCTGGACCCAGAGGAGTGAAAGGTGAACATCGTCCTATAGGATTGAAAGGAGAAAGAGGGTTGCCTGGCCCAGCTGGTGAAGGATTTGACAAAACTGAAAACGATGATTATAATTTAAAGAGGAATCGATTAAAATATTCAAGACCCCCGAAGAAAAGTGATGATGCAGTTTCAAAGAAATATGTTGATGGAGTATGTAATCAACTTAGAACATATTTTCAATTTCAATTAGAGACAATCGAAAAAAATTCATCGACAGTACAAATAGTAATTAACACATTAAAAACAACCACGATGAAACTCACTTTAATGAAAAAAAAAAACAATTACATGTTTGAAAAATAAATATTTCTTATTAATATATACAATTTACGTGTTTTTTTTTTAAAGACATATTATAAATGAGTTTGTAGATGTGCTGATATCCAAGAGTTGTGTTCAGAAGGAAAACCAAGCCATTTAACAAAAACTTTATTTTTTCTCCTACGAATCACTTTTCTACAAGATAAGTACCTATCGGGGCTCATAGAAACCATTTTTTACAGGGTGACCTTGAAAATATTCTAAGAGATGGGTGACAGGATTTGAAAGTTGAACTCTTGATATTTTTAATTTTCAAATGCATGTTTATATTTACTTATTCTCACAGGCCTTCAACTTTAAACTTGAAAATAACATGGATTCTGACACGGTTATATACTGTTGAGAGTAAATGTTTTCTCATTTGTATGATTAACGATGGTTTCATTTTTATAGTACGATGTGCAGAATTATTATACGTTTTAGTTAACGACGTTACCATGTCAATCCATCTTTATGTACCATTCACACTGAATTCCTTCCACATGAGTGATTTTAAGGTACGATTAAATCGTTCAACGATCGATGCTTTAAGAACGCTAAATGTTGAGTAATGATTTATTTGATGCTGCTTCGTAAGATTTTCAAAATGCTTATTAAAAAATTCATCTGTCTGGAGATTCTTCGGAATTCGGAGATTTCAGAAAATTTCAGCTTGATATTTTCCTTCTCTAGAAAATCCGCAATATTTTTGTTTTTATCCTCTTCAGATAAACATATACTTGGCCACCCTGAAGCTTCTTGCTTTATTTTGAGGTAGTTATTCATTATTGAGGTAAATAATCCCTCAGAACCTGTCTGATGATGAGGACGAGGACTTGAAACTGATAGGGGGATCACCTCTCATAAACCCAGCTCACAGCTCTAAAGGTGTATGAAGATGTATGAGATATTTCTATAAAGAATTATCTTGACGAATCATACGAACTACATACACAATGTATTCAATTTGAAGTCGAGAAATTAGAGAAACACTTTTTTTTTTTTTTTTTTTTTTGTAAATGCCATTGACAGCTAAAACTGAAATTATTACTAGAGACGAATCCGATATAAATCTTCGAGCAAATCCATTTTGAGCCTTAGTAACACATTGACAAGATAGCAGACAATAATGTCCAACATAAATATCAAGTTCATTTTCGATGAGATCCTGGATTTTATGAAAGCACATCAACATGAGCTGCTGGAGGAACATCATGAATATCTGACAGGATGCTTATCCTTCTTGAAGATGTATAGAAACGTATCCTCTACCACATCGAAACATGGATGTCATTTTGTTAACTGCCCTTGGTCAAAGAATTTATGCCAAGACGGACCTGATACTTGTGCATGTTATTTGATTGAAAATAGAATGCTCAAAGTAAAGAAGTTAATGTTGATGTACGAAAGATTAAAATAAATAGATTAAAAATAAAAGAATCTTTGAAATCCAGCTTGCCGTCAAAATACAACTGCCCAAGCTCTTCTCTCTTGACCATTAACTTAGTCATTATTTGACATGGGTATCTGTGCATCTGAAAATGAGAATTATCGATATCTTCTCACTGTAATACATACATTTTCCAAGTTTACATAGACAGTTTCTATTTAAAACAAAACGGGGACCCCTTTCGTTGTAGCTTTAGAAATTTACTAAATGAGGGTCACGATCCAAAGAACTTAAAACAATTCATGGAAAAAAGAATTTCTTTTTTTGCAAGACACATTTTCAGCTTATGGAAAAATATCACATATCACACGAATCACTATGCAACATTTAAAGCTCTAAAAACATAAATTGTCGAACGATTCAGGATGAGAGCAAAATAAAAAAATGATTTTAATTTTTTCAGTTTATTTTATTTATCGAAAGAAATTTCTGCTTCCTCTTTTGCTTCGGCTTTTGATTAAAGATGATTTGGTCCAAAATTTCAATTGTTTGTTGTTGTTGCGGCTGCTGTTGTTGCTGAGGCTGTTGATGTTGCTGAGACTGTTGGTGATATTGTTGCTGTTCTTGTTGGTCATGCTGATGCTGTTGTTGTGGCTCTTGCTCTTGCTCCTTTAAATGGAAGTCGACTTCCACAGACATCTCGCCATAAGACCCCACTACCTCCAAGCAGCAGCGGTCAAGATCGTTTATGTCGCTGTCGTCTAGTTGTCTATTGCATCTTTTGGGGAGGAATACCTAAAAAAAAAAAATTGTAAAATGGCATATGATTTAATTCTTTACTTTTACTTTACCTTATACTTCTTCAACTCCAACATTATCTGCTCCCCGTATTTTGTGTTAATCTTCTTCGCCTTTAGGATCGGATATTTTTCCCGATGGATGAGCTTCGACAAGCTCAATATTGGCTTAGAACCAAACCCAGACGGCGATGATTTTACTGGATTAATAACGGGCCCCTCTAATTGGGGGGGGGGGGGGGGGGGGGGGCAAAACAAATGTTATGATGAGTTTATTTCAACATAAGAACGGATTAAAATTTGAGAATATTAAATCCGATTATTGTCTCTATTTTCTTTTCTCATATCCCAACCTCAGTCCTACCTATTCCTATATCTTAAAGTAAGTACATATCAACAAACTACCAAAGTCTCACACCCCCGTTCTAAGATCTATCAACAGATCCTGTGTATTGTTCTCATTACACACAACATTACTTTTCATTTTTTCTTTACTCTCATGCCATCGTAAGTATCTTCAACCTGCCAACTGTAAATGTGCCTCTAAGCGCTATTATTTCCCTTTGTTCAGACCGACACCCTTATAATAACTTCTTGCGTTCTTAAGGCAGAGAACCATATAATCTTTGAACATCATTACAGTTAAAGTGGATCCATACCTAAAGAGCATGATTATAAGTCTTCTAAACATATTTTATTACTTAATTTATTGAAATTTTTTTATGGCAAAAAGGTATCGTCAAATCGCTCCCATTAATCTAAGTGATCATAAATGAAACACCTTTACTTTGCTTTAAATTGAATGACACAAATTCACTTGCTTTAAACAGCTCTAATACTGCGTAGTAGCTTTTAATCAAAAATTACCTTATTCCTTCCGAGTTACTATGAAATATTGTGGTAACCATATCCGAAACATTTTCAAACCCTAACTTTGGACAGGTTTTAAAAAATTGATCTACCCCACTACCTTGTTCATATGCAAAACCTTTTTAATCAAAACGTAATCTAATTTTTCATTCAGACCTCTTGCACTGTGTTGGTTCTGCTTGCAATGGAACACTTTTAATAAGAAAGTCAATTTTACTTCCTTTTAAATTGAACCACTTTATTTTGGTTTCAAAGTCGTTCGCGACATTTATTATTTGAAATTAATTACGAAGGAAAGTAAGAAAATGAATACAAAATTTTCAGCTTTTAGTTTAAGTAATTTTTTTATGTCATCCACATCATAAATAGATTCTTATTACTATGCAATTGCAGCTTGTTTTACGTAAGCAATGTTCATTCGGTAGGACTGCAAATGTTATATCTATTCATAAACGAATAAAAGAACAAGAGGGCAAACCTCACACACAAAATTGAATCCGTCCTCAAGTTGACTTTACAAACATCCACTTTTTTCGGGGGGGGCGGGGGACGGGGATTGTTCAACCCCTGACAACCTTATAATAATTCCTTTCAAGAAATCACCATCCTTACTCTATAGCATATAATAAAACATGCCAATGACCTTTCATACTAATCTGTAAAATTTCATGCTCATGCCCAATCTATGCCCAAACAAATATCGAACGTGATAAAATTCTCTATCGTCAAGTATTAACAAATTACCAAAATCTCTCATCCTCGTTCTAAGATCTATCAACGGATCGTATGTATTGTTCAAAATACACACAGTTTCAATTTTTTCTTTACCAATTGTCCACGTGCCTCTAGACGCTTTTATTATCCTTTGTTCAACGCCGATAACCTTATATTAATTCCTTTCAATAAAAAACCATCCATACTCTTTGGCATAGAGACCAAAGACCTACCATGCTAAGGTGTAAAATGTACACACAAAAATATCGAATGAGACCAAATTGCAACAAAAAAATCCAGCCATCACCAACCGCCAGTGAAATCTAATACAAAAAATCTATTCGTTTGTTTCACCTCGTTTCTGCCTGTCATATCAATCCGACGATATTCACAACAAAATATACCTTTGCCTTTGTATTAGCATCATCATCTTTCCTTACAATGAGTATTGGTTTATTTTACCTTTCTATGCTACACAGATACTCGATTTCAACATTGATCATGGATCTTGTCGCAAAGCGATCGCTATTCGAACATGGGTCACATCTCACAACTCACATCCTTACCCTACGGTATAGAGTAAAACAACCACATACACCAACGACCTTTCATGCTTAGCTGTAAAAGTGTAAAACAACATGCTCATGGACTATCTATGCCCAACCAAATATCGGACGTGACCAAATTCTCTAGCGTACAGCCAAAACCAAAAAAAACATTCCTACTACCCTCACCTACCGGCGCACAGATTCCAAACTTATAAAAAAATCAACCACTTCCGAGTGCCAGCGAAATCTAAAACAAAAAACCATAAAAAATACTGAATAGAAACCACCTTTGCCTTTATTGTCTTTTTTTCTTTTCTCATATCCCAATCTCAGTCCTACCTATTCCTTTATCTCAAAGTAGAAACATATCAACAAACTACCAAAGTCTCACACCCCCGTTCTTAGATCTATCAACAGATCGTGTCTATTGTACGCACTACACACAACATTACTTTTCATTTTTCTTTACTCTCATGCCATCGGTAGTATCTTCAACCTACCAATTGTCCATGTGACGCCAAACCCTATTATTTCCCTTTGTTCAGACCGATGGTACCTACCCTTATAATAATTTCCATCGATTTTCACAACACAATATGCCTTTGCCTTTATATTGGCATCATCATCTTCCCTTATAATGAGTATTGGTTTATTTTACCTTTCTGTGCTACTCAGATACTCGATTTCAACATTGATCATGGATTTTATTGCTATGCGAACATGGGTGACGTCTCACATCCTTACTCTTCGGTATAGAGTAAAACAGCGACATATACCAACGACCTTTCATGATTAGCTGTAAAAGACTTGCTGATGCACTATCTATGCGCAGTCAAATATCGGACGTGACCAAAATCCTCTATCGTACAGCCAAAAACAAAAAACATTCTCACTACGATCACCTACCGTCCGTCGCACAAATTCCAAACTTATAAAAAAAATCAACCACTTCCAAGCGCCAGCAAATCTAAAACAAAAAAAACCATAACAAATACTCAATAGAAACCACCTTTGCCTTTATTGTCTTTTTTTTCTTTTCTCATATCCCAACCTCAGTCCTACCTATTCCTATATCTTAAAGTAAGTACATATCAACAAACTACCAAAGTCTCACACTCCCGTTCTAAGATCTATCAACAGATCGTGTCTATTGTTCGCACTACACACAACATTACTTTTCATTTTTTCTTTACTCTCACGCCATCGTAAGTAAAAAAAAATTTTATTCAAAACAACCAAAAAAATTTAATTATTCAAACTGACACTACAAATTTCGAGCAAGCGAGACGGAGTCAGCTATTCAAATTTTCAAAAAAACTAAAACCAACCGACACACACGTTTTACAACGCTCACAACATACTCTGTCTCACTCTAGACTATTCCTCTCTCTGTCTCGCTCAGAATTCCCAGGCTCAACCGTCCCATTACCTACTCGTCTTGGAACGTTAAAATATACCTGTTTCCGGAATGCGTTAGTGGAAGGGGCCCTACCATGTAACGTACGTAATCGAAATGTAATGAAATGTAATGTAAATTAAAAAGACACACAACCTCTCGTTTCGGTGGTTAACAATAGACTCACCATATTTCCGTTGACCTGGCTGGAACTTTTGATTGAACTCCAGAATGCATTGCTTAACTTGCATTCTGGAATTCAGCTTGACCTACTTAGCCATGTCGCAATAAGTGCGGCCGGAAACTGTTAGTATGCATAATATTGATAAAGCAATAATATGCATAATAACAGTTATGCTTACTGGCATAGTAGGTAAAGGTGAAGGAACCAAATGTAGGTGTATAACATCCCTCCGCCGTTGGATAGTTCAAGCCAGGTCTCCAGAAATAGGTTTGTCTTCTTTTATTCATTAAAATGTTAAATTTATTCTAAAATAACAGATTAAATCACAATGTCTATTCGTTATTAATTCAAATCAAATAATATTAAACTAGAAACTTAAACACACAGACAAAACATTACACATACATTTATAGTGAGTAAAGCTTAACAATATTTCACGTAGTATGATTATGTGTAAATAATATTATTATGGACATGCATAGCCTGCCTAAGCCATTGGTCCCAATTTTGGCTGTCATTATCAACAAAACTCCTTAGATATTCCGCTAAGGGTCTGTGACTTCGCTCTAGTGAACCATTGGCCTGTGGATGGTAGGCTGTTATATGGATTTTCTTGACTCTCAAAAGTTTACATGTTTCAGAAAACAGTTTTGAAGTAAAGTTAGATCCATTATCCGTTATGAGCTTTTTCGGTATGAGAAAACGTGTTATGATTTCCTCATAAAAGGCTCTAGCAACAGTGGCTGCTTCAGCATCCGGAATTGCTACACAAGCCATGTACTTAGTCAAGTCGTCTTGGAACGTTAAAATATACCTGTTTCCGGAATGCGTTAGTGGAAGGGGCCCTACCATGTCCATATATAGTTTTTCGAAAGGGGAACATGGAGTATCCGTTAATTCCATTGGCATCTTCGTTAGATTTCCAGATTTATTCTTTTGGCATTTTTCACAGTTCCTTATATAGCTTGCGACGTCTTTGTGCATGTTCTTCCATCGAAACTGACAGCGAATGCGTGCTAACGTCTTTGATGTTCCCTGATGTCCGCCAAGTGGAGAGTCATGGAAATCACGGAGAACTGTTAAAATATCAGCAGGATCCGTTAAAGTGACAACCCTTTTGTTTGGGGCAGTGACTATTTTGTCATTGAGTTGGTTATTATTTTCTTTCCTGTTTTTAGAGTCTTGTGATGACTTTAGATTGAATTCTAAGTCTCCTGAATTGTTAGCGTTAAGAGCTTTAAGTCCCGATTGAAATATCTTTCGGCATTTTTCATAGTCTGGTGTCTCATTGTATTCCAGAGCAGAGACGTATTTCATGAATTCCATTATTGGATTTGGCACTCCTCTGGGGTATAGTTTTTCCAAACCAGTACTTACATCTCTCATAAAAGTTTCCTTAGACTTCTGGACTTTAATGGGAACCTTAAGGACGTTTTCTTGTTCCCAAGGCAGCCTCACGCCTGACCAATCGATTAGATTATACCCAAGGATCTCAAAGTCTCCTCGCATTGTTGCTACTCCGAGATGTGCATCTCTAGATGTGTATTCAATTGTACCATTGTGCATTTTCTTTGGATCTGGCTTGAAATCCTTTTGGGTGTAGTGACTAGCTAAACCAAAGTCTACCAAATATGCTTGGGAAGCACCGCCTTTCCCATAGCCTAATAAGATGTTGGCTCCTTTTAAATCGGCATGGACATACGTTCGGCCGTGGATGTACTCATACACATCCAACATCTGTAAGGCAAGACGATAAATTGTGTGTTCTGGAATCCTTCTTCCGTTTTCCAAGAAAAGCTTCCAAATATCGTCTCCATAACGTGGCATTACAACGAAGCGATGTTTCACATCGTTAATGTCGTGTGATCCCTTACCAACTAGATAAGGCATCCCAAAAGATTTAAGTCCGCGCTGCTGTTTGAACTGTGTAATGTCTTCAGAACGAGCATTGTGCATACAAAAATGCATTTCAACAAACAACGTCCCGTTGCCATGTGGTTCAATTTTGACGACATATTCATAGTCGGACGGATTCTTTGGTGAACTCGATGCCTTACACGCTGAATATATTTGACCATGTCTTCCCATGCCTATAGACGGTCCGATTTTCCATGATGTTTTGGACAAATCAGTTATTATTTCACCTTCAGGAATTTGTTCTGATATGGCATGGTCGTTCTTCTTTTCCTCTATAGGTACCTTTGTACTCTCTATGTTCAACTTGTCCTTAGAGGTTGTTTTTTGTTTAGGAGCCACAGTTGCTTTTGCTTGAATATTATCTTCGAACTGTCTTTGTTTTTGCCCTCGTGTTACAACCAATATATTATTTTTTTGAGGTTTTTTGTTCTCACTTATTTTTGCCTTGCTCCTAGTTTGTACAGCTTGTATTGGATGTGTATCTATTGGGATCCTACTGAGTGCATCCGCATTGCAGTTTGTTTTGCCCGCCTTATACATTATCTTATAATCATAATCCGACAGCTTATGATGGAACCTAACTAGTCTTGTTGTTGGGTCCTTAACATTAAAAACACCAATCAGGGGGCGATGATCCGTATAGATAGTAAAATTACGACCAAGGAGATATGTTCGGAAATGCTTACAGGCCCAAACTATGGCAAGCAATTCTTTTTCTATGGTTGAGTAATTTTTTTCGGCCTGATTTAAAGATCGACTAGCAAAAGCTATAGGTTTATCTTCACTAACTTTGCCCTGAGACAAAACGGCTCCCAAAGCTTCGTTACTCGCATCGGTTGTCAAGATAAACGGCAACGAAAAATCTGGATATATCAATATAGGTGGTGAGGAAATAGCTTTTTTAAGAAATCTAAATGATTTTTCGCAATCTGGGGACCATTGGAACACCTCCCCTTTTCTCAATAGCTTCGTGATTGGAGCGGCTATTTGAGAGAAATTGGGTATGAACTTTCTATAGTAGTTCGCAAGCCCCAAAAATGATTGTACCTGCTTTACTGTCTTTGGAGTGGGAAAATTGGAGACACATTGAATTTTTGATGGGTCTGGAGTAGCTCCGTTTTCAGAGCACACGTGTCCTAAATACGTTACTTCACGGCGAAGAAAATTACATTTTTCAATATTTAACTTCAGGTTGTGTTGCCTTAACTTAGCTAAAACGTTTGCAAGCTTTTCGTTGTGTTGTTCAAGATTTTTGCCATACACGACAATATCATCCAAATAAACAAAACAATCGATGCCATGCAAACCAGTCAGGATGTGATTCATGATCCTTTGGAATGTTGCTGGGGCACCGGTTAGCCCAAACGGCATTCTATTGAATTCGTAATGCCCTTTGCTAGTGCTAAACGCGGTTTTTGCCTTGTCAGCCGGATCGATCATTACCTGGTGGTAGCCGCTTGCCAAATCCAATGTGGTAAAAAATTGGCAGTGTCCCAATTGGTCAAGAATTTCTTCGATTCTTGGTAAGGGAAAGGCATCTTTTATCGTTATTTCGTTTAGTTTTCTGAAATCCACAACGACCCTCCACCTTTTCTGACCTTCAATGGATTTCTTAGGTACAATAAGCAATGGTGAATTCCATGGAGATTTACTTTCCGAAATTATGTTTTGATCAAGCATCTCTTGTACTTGTCTTTCAATTTCTTTCTTATGAATCTCCGGAGTTCGATATTGCTTAGTGTTAATCGGTCCTTGGTCAGATTTAGTGGGTATACTGTGTGCTAAGACAGGTGTGAAGCTTAAGTTATCACCCTTCAGTAAGAAAACGTCATTAAATTTGGAGCATAATTTTTCTACTGACTCCTTCTCTTCCCTATTCAGGTTTTCATCTAACTTTAAGGAACTAATCAGAGTACTGACCCGTTCACTAAGCTGTTGTCTTGGAAAATTAGCCAATATTCTGTTTTCCGCACTCTGGTTAATAATTTTAAAGTTTTTGAAATTCGAATGCTTTGGAACAAAATTTCCGTCCAAACAGTAGTCTTGTGTGGTACAATTCATGATAGGAACATGGACGTAGCTATTGTTTGCTTTTACTATTGCATTTCCCAAGTAGATTCCGCAATCAATCTCTTGTGAATGTATTAGCAATTCATTTGATTTTGAGTTGGGAATATAAAGCTTAACAGCTGTTTGTGTCCGAGCTCCTATTTTGAACTTCTCTTGTGTTTCCTGTATTGCAGATATTTTAGAAGGTAAACACTTTAGAGGTAATTCGATTATAACTTCTCTTTTCCTATTAAATAATGTTATTCTTTTTGAAACAGCGTCGATGATTGTTTGATTCCATAGGATATCACGTCCTAGGATACCGTCAGCAGGTATTTCATCTAAACCATCGACAACGTTCCACTTAGTACAGAACTTATTGTTGGGGAATGATAAGGAAGTTTTGATTGTGCCTTTTGTCATACCTACTCCACCGAAAACACCACCCAGTTGCTTTGTTTCATTTATATTTATATTGGTAGCATTTTTTAATGAGCTTCTTTTTAGTAAGCTCGAGTCTGCTCCTGTGTCGACCAGAAGAAGTACCTTTTCGGACTTGGCCATTGACATAGGCAGCTCGACGAACACGTCATGCTTACAAAGATTCCTAAATGCATATAATATTTTTTTCTTACTTTTCGGCAAAGCATACTGGTTGAAACACTTCAAAACAAAACACTTAAAATAATCATTCAAAAAGTTATAGACGAATTTCACCTTTGAATAGCACTTACTCCAAACGAAACGAAGATTGAAAATCAGAAATAAGAAACCAAACTGACCTAGGTTTATTTTTGTCCCAGAAACTAGTGGCCTTGATTTCTGCTTCGTTTTACGAATCGACTCAAAAGTAAAGAAATTTAACTCCTCCGAGTCAATGTTTTGTGTTCTTTTTTCTTTTTGTCGATCGTTTAATACAGGCGCTAATGGCTTTACTTCGTCTACATTGTTTTTTTTTGCTTTGTTTTTTTTATTTTTCGTTGTTGATTTTGTGGAGAGCGAATTTTCTGGGGCACAATTTAGTGATTCAAATTGGCCCCCAGGGCGTTTCCCGACTGGTCTTTGAGGTAATTTCTCTTAGAGAAACAATCGTCCTCCACATGACCCACCCTAGAACACCACTTGCATTTGACTCTAGGCCTTTGACTTATTGTCTGAGTAGCTCGTATTTGTGAGCGGGGACAACTGTTTTGAGCATGCCCATAGTCCTCGCAAGTGTCGCAGTATGGCGTTCTTTTACGAATATTACAATCAACATAGCTGTGATTTTTCTTGCCACAGAATCCACAGGTTTTAATGGGATTTGCAGACCTTGTTGACTGTCTATTGCTGGAGTGGGGAGGGTCTTGAAAATTCTGGATGTATTGAGGTGTTTCATTATGTGTGATGTGTGAAGGATGTTGTGCGGGTTTAGATGTGTAGTCTTGTGTCACTTGAGGTAAATTGTGAGGTAGTGTAGTATAATTGTTAAAAAGATGAGGCATGGAAGGCATAGATGGATATGCTTGAGTCAGGCTATTGTAATTTTGTTGGAAAGTACCGGGAATTTGGTACATTGAGCTAATACGATCAAAAGGTAAGTTTGGTGTTGTTCCAACTCCCATATAGCCCATCGAGTTTGGCTGTAGTAGCAAGGAAGTTTTCAAGGCTTCCTCAGAGATTTCGTTGAGATCTTTGCTTTTGATGTAGCTTTCAGTTTCGCTAGACGTCTAGCGAACGCTTTTACATCTTCGCCTAACAATTGATGGCATTGTTTTAATTCGTTCATCACATTGTCCAGAGTTTTTGGCACTAAATAACTGTCTTTAAACAGTTTTGCCAAACCCTCTATTGTGTTCACATTGTTTGAACGAATTAACTCAAACGCATCGCCTTGCAATCGGGTTGAGATTAGAGACACTAAGATCCCCTCTTCTTCTGGCTTTACCATTTTCAAAGCCAGATCGCATGCGTTTAAGAATTCATGAACTCTTTGTGAAAGTTCATGATTTCTCTCCCCGTTGAATATGGGGACTAACCTTGAAACTACCTTGCTTATACTCTCAAGTGGCATTTCGCAATTTTCTTCTATTTCTACCTGAGTGATTTTATTTGATTTAAATACTTCTACAACTGTGGTTTGAACTCCTGTGTTGACCAGGTTTCTTTCCAGAGACGATTTTGGTGTAGAAGTATGTTGAGGAGTGAGCAACGGAATAAGGTGTTTTGAACTGTCAGGATAAGGTGATGATTTACCTTTTTCCCTTAGCTCCCTTTGAGTTGTTAAACTTTTGTTTAACTCAATAGTGAGCTGGTCTATTTCCTGGTCAGCTTCTTCTGTTGTTTTCAGAAGTTGTTTTTCAGCTTCCTTACGCCTAAACTCGCTCTTTTTAAGCTGTTTTCTAAGGTCTTCTGCCTCTTTAGCGTGGTTTTCTACTAGAGCGTGAACGGCTTTGACGTATTCGTTAACGATTTCGTCAGTCGATTCTACTCTAGTTAATTTACCCCACTGAGACGTTAGCTGAAAACTTACCAGTTTGTAAACCTCAGGATTCAAAATATCCCTTAATTCTGTGAAAAGAAATTCATTCACCGACTTTAATTGTCGTTGATTTTCTTTCTTTTCTTTTTTAAAATACTCTAACTCCTCTATTATATCGTTAAGTTGGGCTTCAACTTGGGTGCGGGCCATTAACTAACGCCAACCAACAGATCTAATTTTTTTTTCTTTTTTAAATCAAATAAAATCAAACGACCACCTCAACTAAAGTTACTACGAAAAACAAATGAAAGAAACGAAACTTGACTAAGAACTTGACTTGAAAAACTAAACCGAGAAAAAAAAAAATAAATAAAATTTATAGGTACACAACTTTGTCACTTATGATCTAAAAAATAAAACATAGGTACATACGTTAAAGTATACTCACCTGTATTTCTCCCTTTGTATCTACTTTTAATTGTTCAGATATACAGTATCAGTAGTATGTTTCAAGTTTCTTTCCAATTCTTCTTTTGGCAAGTTGATTTTGGTGTAACTTATTTTATCCAAGTTTAAGAAAAAACCAAAGGTAGACGACAATTAAATGAATCCACAGAGCACTGCACACAAAAATACGAGTATTTTCCTTCACTTTTCCAATCACTTTTTCAATCACGACAACGTACGATAAGGTGTTTTATTCAATTTAAAAACACAAATTACTTTTTTTTTTTTAAAGGTTCGCGAACCGGCTGCGCCAAATGTAACGTACGTAATCGAAATGTAATGAAATGTAATGTAAATTAAAAAGACACACAACCTCTCGTTTCGGTGGTTAACAATAGACTCACCATATTTCCGTTGACCTGGCTGGAACTTTTGATTGAACTCCAGAATGCATTGCTTAACTTGCATTCTGGAATTCAGCTTGACCTACTTAGCCATGTCGCAATAAGTGCGGCCGGAAACTGTTAGTATGCATAATATTGATAAAGCAATAATATGCATAATAACAGTTATGCTTACTGGCATAGTAGGTAAAGGTGAAGGAACCAAATTTAGGTGTATAACACCATCTTGAAGAATCATTTGAATGTGTAGATTTAAAATGTTCAAAAACCTTAAGAAATAAGAAAATCAATTCTTTCCAATAGCTAAATTTAATGGAGTTGCCTCTTCAAATTGAACTCGCACCAAGAAAAATCAAGTCATTTGAAGCAACGCTATAACAACAACATTATAAAATCAAGAACAAATATCCAATGATTTATACATATATTTTACATACATTTATTTTTGTTTTATAAATGATAATATTTTTTCGTTGATGTACTTTATTTTTCAAACTCATATAGTATGAAATGAATAATATTTGCTTAAATAAATTACTATTTATTTTCTATTTATTGTTATTTAAATCTCCTTTGAATTCATCTAACATTTTAGTTTTAATCGATTTATTTATTTATTCGATTTACTTTCTAACTTACTTTTAGGTTTTTTGAACTGTACCAGAGGCGGATCCAGGATCTTGGCATGGGGGGGGGGGTCTATTACTCAAAATTTTATTTATACAGGGTGTCCGGTAAATTACTCCAAAACCCATACATTTTATGATACTTGAAAAAATACAAAACGGGCAAAATTAAAAAAAAAATTTAAAAATGTTTAGCTTTGAGGTTTGTTTGAATAAAACAATAATATGGGCACCTTTAGTAGTTTTTTTATGTATTTTATACAAATACAATTATAACAAGTCCTTAAAGTGCCCTACTTCATTTTGAATGCATGTCAGAGCCCGTTTTTGGATTTCATTGTGGGTGTTTGCTTTAAATTTCGGGTATGAATGTTCAATAGGTAAATTAGTCGTATAAAAGAATAAGAAAACAAATTTGTTCATCAGTTTATCAAAATAAGTCACGATTGCAGTTTGATCAGAGAGCTTTTTGAAATGCCTTCATTTACGAAAGAAGAATACGCAGACATTTTATTCGTATATGAGTTTTGCAATGAAAATTCAAGAAGAGCACAACGAAAATACCAGGAACTTTATCCTTACTGAAAATCTGACAACCCTAAGCCTATAGGGGTCCAATTTAAACACAGTTTCAAAAATTACAAGACTACAAGTCAGACAAGAGTTATTGAGAGAAAACGCCCACAGTGAAATCCAAAAATGGGTTCTGACATGCATTCAAAACGAAAAAGGGCACTTGAGCACTTGTTATGATTGTATGTGTATAAAATACGTAAGAAAACTACTAAAAGTGCCCATATTATTGTTTTATTTAAACAAACTTCAAAGCTAACATTTTTTTTTGAATTTTACCCATTTTGTATTTTTTCAAATATCATAAAATGTATGGGTTTTTGAGTGAACTTATTACTGAGTTTTTTTTTATTATTGTTTTGTTCATCTGTAAAAAATAAAGAAATTCTATTTTTATCAGGCATTTTCTGCAAAAAAAAGACCTCAAAGTCAAAACTTTGTTTAAGGAAGAAAATTTGAACACCACTTAAAATCTGGCACCCCTAAACCTATGGAAGCTCAACTTAAATACAGTCTTAAAGGTTGTTCTTTCTTCAAACAAAAGACTAAGTTTTGGTCTCTATCATCAGTATTGACAGAGATATCGAATCTAACACAGGTCAGGGTACACCAAAGTTAGCCTTTTTTTAAATTGTCAAAAAGTGATGTCAAAGTTGAGAAACGGACTTTACTGTAAAACAATTTTTTCTTAAAATATGACCAAGAATCAAACCCCAAAGGATAATACGCGAATTACCGGACACCCTGTATATACGAGGTTTAGTAGATTCAATCAGAAATTATTTACTTGATCACTGAACCAAAAAGGTACTTAGATTTTAAGTATTTGGGCCTATTTCTTTAGAAAAAAATCATGTGTTTTGAGCCAAACATTTTATTCTTAAAAAATAAGAATAGCGATTCATACTTTTTAAAAAAATTCTTAAAAGTTGGAAAAAAGCTACAAGTTTTTTAAATTTTAAGAATTTGTACATAGCTTTTAAGAATTTTATTCATAAAACAGAAAAGCTTTTTGTGAAAGCGTAAGAAAAGATTTCTTAATTTTTATGAATAAATCTTAAAATTTAAGAACAAAATCATGTGTTTTGAGCCAAACATTTTTTTCTTACAAAATATGAATTTGTGCATAATTTTTAAGAACTTTATTCTTATAAATCTTAAAACCTTACGCTGGAAGCGTAAGAAACAATTCTTAATTCTTATGATTTAATTCTTAAGATTTATGTATTAGTTCTTAAATTTTAAGAATAAATTTATAAAAACCTGTGAATTTTTGCTTTTTTTCATTAATCTTATGAATTTATTCTTAAACTTTAAGTATCTGTTCTTTAAATTTTAGAATTAATTCTTAAAAACCTATGAATTTTTGCATTATTTTTATGAATTTATTCCTAAGTTTTATGTACCTGTTCTTAAAATTTAAGAATAAATTCTTAAGAACCTATGAATTTTTGGATTATTTTTATGAACTTATTCTTAAAATTTAGGTATCGTTTCTTAAATTTTAAGAATTAATTCTTAAAAACCTATGAATTTTTGCATTATTTTTATGAATTTATTCCTAAATTTTAAGTACTTGTTCTTAAAATTTAATGATAAATTCTTAAAAACCTATGAATTTTTGCATTAATTTTGTGAATTCTTTCTCAAAATTTAAGTCTCAGCTCTTAAATTTTAGGAATGAATTCATAAAATTAATGCAAACATTCATAGGTTTTTAAGAATTTATTATTAAATTTTAAGAACTGGTACTTAAATTTTAAGAATAAATCCAAAAAACTTATTAATTTCCCATTAGTTTTGATTTATTTTTAACTTCCTACGTTTATTTTCAAAAATTTAAGGTAAGAACGAAGTAAAAAATTCTTAGCATATATCGATTTATTCACCAAATTTAAATAAATGCTAATAATTTTTTAGTAAGTTTTTACCTAAAATCTTTGAAAATAGACCTAAGAAGCGAGGAATATATAATAAAAGTAACGAGTTAACCTAAAATGCAAGAAAAAAGTATTAAATTAATGAATTTAAGACAATCTGAAAGTTAAAAAATTTTTTGAAATTTTCAACGACGGATATCTATATGTATATTTACCTTTCCAATTAGTCTCGTTCCAGAAAGTTACATGCCAAAATAGGAAAAACAGAATCAAAATATCTTGGTGAAAACATAAACACTTCAGAAACTTCATTCGAAAAAGAAAAACTGGATTTTTTTCAATAACTTCATCAAATTTGTCCTTATTGTATTTGTTAGATTTAGTTTTTTAACTGCTCAGAAAGTAGATACATTTTTGGAGTTTTATTGCTTGAAGCGTTTATGTCATAAAAATTATGCTCTATAAAAGACCAAAATTGGGAGCATGCAGATGGATACTCCAAGTTGAATTGATGGAAACACTTGAAGCACGCATCTACAGCCCCCAAAAAACTTCTGAAACAATGTTTTATATTGTCCATATAAACAAAAAAATTCTCAAAATTATTGAAATTTGTATCGCCTATAGCCAGGATAAATGGCTGGATGCTGTTGTTTTTCGATTTCAAAAATCTAAGGTGTTCCTCCACTTCCTGTGTCGTATTACCGATGAAAAGGAACGCCTCCTGAGAGCTCTTGACTGTAAGTTTGAGTACCATTTTCTTCCCGTCCAGATTTTTTTTTTTTACAGTTTTTTGGGTTTGAATGAGATATGCATGTAGGCACCACATCAACCTCACCGCTGCGTTTTCTGTTGGGAGAAAATAATAAAAACATTTACTTTTGTTTATAAAACCTTTATTGGTAAGGAAAGAAAAATGATTATTAATTTAAAAAGTATGGGGTCTTAAGAGATGATTAGCCTACCACCATTTACATCTGCTTCTCGAATGCTCTCTAATGAAGCCCGCATTTGCTTGTCCCCTATATTGTTTTCCTGTAAAAGGAAGTCTTTCAATTTAAGGGCTTGTTCGGGCCACCTTGCCACCACCCCTGGGCGATTTCCAAAAAGGACTCCAAAATCTTTGCTGATCTAAAGAAAAATTGGGTAAATATTCTTTTATTTAGGCAATATATACTTACTAATCGATATCCAGTCGGTGATTTGTACTCTGGCCACTTCTTTATAATTTTCTTTAATTTGCAGACCGGATTTCCTGCAGGCGAAGTTGACTGCACGCCTGCCAACAACTGTCGAATTCTGCAATCGAGAGGTCCGAGTTTTTCAGAATCTTAACATATTCTTCTGCATTCGATAATATTTTCGATATTATTAAAAAAATATTAAAAGGACAACAGCTAAGAAAAAGTACTTAAAAAAAACGCACTAGTAAAGAAAAATTCTTAACTCATATGAAAAAATTCTTGAAAGGACAACTGCTAAGAAAAAAAACTTAAAAAAGACGCGCTTTAGTAAAGAAAAATCTTAACTTTTATGAAAACAATTTTTAAATGAAACTCTTGAAAAAAAGTTCTGTAAGCAGGAATATTTATGGCAAAATTGTTAAAAGGAACATGAAAAATCATATAAAAACTAAAATGTTTTATTGCAAATTATTGTATTTTATATCTATACTTATGTCTATGTATTGTATACATACCAGACCAGCAAACAACAAAAAAAATTCAACGAATATTGTGTTTCTTGTTATATCGTATCGTGACAATTCTTGTAATCAAAAAAATTTCTGATAAAAATCGACTGTTTTATTTTAAGACTCTTAATATACACTTTTATTGTTGCTTGTTTATACTACTAATATACACTTTTTATTAATTAAAACGACACGGTCACAAATCACAACCTTACGATCTGATCACCACCAAAACTAAACTTGGACTGAACCAATAAACCACGTTGAATGATCACATCATAGCATAGCAGAAAGCAGATGCTAAATTCATGATAACTGTGAAATCTTGGCATTTTTTTGCATCTGCAGTTTTCTGAAGTGAAGAAGACGAAACAAGAAGATATCAATTTCATACTTGTTGGATAGAGAGAGAAGAGAAAAGTTAAGACATCTTCATCTCCTTTTGTTAATAGGATGCAGATGAAAAATTATAGATGAAGACGAACATGAAATATGTACACTACTCAGAACAAATGAAAGGACCAATTTTTTTATTTGAAATTGAAATATGTACACTACTCAGAACAAATTAAAGGACCAATTTTTTTATTTAAAATTCAAGTGGGTTTTATTATGAGGATTGAAATATCTTTTCGAATCTTTACCTAGGATTACAAACAGGATACATACATACCTAAATATTTCAATAAATTGATGTTTTAGAGGCAACATGGCGTGAGACTTGGATTCAGCACAAAGAAATTCTTACAATTTCTTAAATTATTTTAGGCTGAAGATTTCTTAATTCAAACATATGCCGAAAGATAAAGGGAAACTTTATTTTTACTTACCAATTGGCTGAATTTACGAAAACATAAGATCTTATATAAGCCGCGTTTTATTGAAAATTTTCTATATTCACTTATATTCACTTAACAATAAAACGATTTTTTGGTTATATTCACTTAGCAAGTTCACTTTCTTTTACTTTCAATGTTGGTACCCTTGGCACTTGTTCTAAAGATAAAAAACATTAAAAATATGCATTCAGAAGAATATAAATGCATACCTTTTATTTTCCATTTCTATTTTTCTCAATTTAATTCTCGATTCTCAATTTATTTGCCGCGTTTCAACTTTTTACTTTCGAGGTAAACAAACAAATGTCACTTCTTTAATTTTTTTTCGCAATGGCTGTGTTTAACAAGATTCATTTTTATTTTTAGGATCGAATAATCGAATCGAATTAGGATTCAGATTTCGATGCAGGTATTTATTTCAAGGTTGCTAGTTTGTGAATTAAAAACTCATTTAAGTCAAAAGTTAGTAAGTGACTTATGAATTAAATAATTCAATAGCTTAGAGAAATAAAGAACAAGAGGGAAAACCATTGCTTCTCCTGCCACCACCACCTTAACACCACTTTATTTTCGGATTTCAAATTGGTTTTGAAAGCTGAAAATAAAGTGGTGTTTGTGAAGTCAGTTTGAGGACAGATGCCGTGGTGTGTGTGTGTGGTTTTGCCTCTTCTTGTATCTCCTCTGTGGTCAAAAGTCATAAGCTAGCAAGTGAATCATGTTTTTGGTTGCCTTGGTTCTGATGTTCTTATTTGAATTTTTTTTCTGACCGATTGCGAAACTTTCCTTGTGTGTGTGTGTGTGTGTGTGTGTGTGTGTGTGTGTGTGTGTGTGTGTGTGTGTGTGTGTGTGTGTGTGTGTGTGTGTGTGTGTGTGTGTGTGTGTGTGTGTGTGTGTGTGTGTGTGTGTGTGTGTGTGTGTGTGTGTGTGTGTGTGTGTTTGTTAGTAACTGTGTGTCTATTTATGTCCCCACCAAGTCACCACCTGACTCATCTATTAGCTATTGGGTGTGTTTCTTTACTGAAAATACGCACGAAATGCACCGAAATTCGGTGAAAGTCAGTCTTATGCCATTCCAGCACAGCGATTTTTCGTAGCAGCGCACAAAAGAGAGTGCTCTCGAGAGAGTTAAAAATTTCCCCACTCTGCGAATTTCTGCCACTAAAATTTCTGTGGACAGAAATCGTGCACAGCCAAAAAAAATACCACAACTGTCAAACAGACGTTTTTCCAATCGTTGCGTTGCTGCGAATGTTTTGTTTAAGGCGTTTACTTACTTTTAAGACGATTAAGCTCTTTCAGAGAGTTACTGAGTGAATTTTACAACCACTCCTTAAAATATGACAGATTGTGAATTTCTGTGCACAAAAGTAAAGAAACAGACTTATTGAAATCTGTTGTCGAAAATCAGAAATATTAACTAACACATCCCAAAGACTGCCAACCTCTGGGTTTCAAAAAAGAAATTTACCAACCATATCCGCTGTTCACTAAGCTAAGTGAGTTATTTTTGTTCACTTACGCTATTCACTTAGGAGTTGTTGTTTTTCCATGAGCGATGTTATGATAAAACTCGCCTATAGAAATTCTTAGTTAAGAAACCATGAATAAACAGCTTTTAAGGCCTTAACAAAAGTAACAAAAAAAAAAATTTTTGGAAACATCGAGTAACACTATTCAAAAATAAAAGTCGCTTTAGCAATTTAGTAGAATGTAAAGTGAAAAAGTTGACAATTTAGATAGAAACAACTCAAAAATACATCATGAAATTGATGATGAACATTTATCACCTAGGTTTATTAGAGTTTTTTTGAAAGTTTTTCAGATGTTGCTCAACAAAAAAATCAACAAAGAGTTCTACCACAACGTATTGCAGTGTTATGAAAACTTATGATCTTTTCTCCAGTTAACTATAAAAAAGACAAATTCTGCACAAAAATTTACTTTTTAAGGGATAGCATATAGTCAAATTGTAAAAAGATATCGTTTTTGAGACTTAAAAAAAAAATAACAGAAGGTACAAAACCCAAAAATACTACTAAAGTTCTTGCAACACAAACTATGAAAAAATACTGAGTTTTATGAACAATTTCTTGAAACGGAGATTTTTTAAGAAAAAGTTCTTAAAACAGATGGAGCTAAAAAAAAGTCTTAACTTTTAAGAAACAAGTTCTTAAAATGGAAACTTTTAAGAAAAAGTTCTTACAACACAAACTATGAAAAAATACTGAGTTTTATGAATAATTTCTTGAAACGGAGATTTTTTAAGAAAAAGTTCTTAAAACAGATGGAGCTAAGAAAAATTCTTAACTTTTAAGAAACAAGTTCTTAAAGTGGAAACTTTTAAGAAAAAGTTCTTACAACACAAACTATGAAAAAATACTGAGTTTTATGAATAAATTCTTAAAACGGAGATTTTGTAAGAAAAAGATCTTAAAACAGATGGAGTTAAGAAAAATTCTTAACTTTTAATAAAAAAATTCTTAAAATGGAAACTTTTAAGAAAAACTTCTTAAGCAAATTCTCACAAAATAAGAAAAATTCATAATTTTTAAAAACAAAATACTTAAAAGTACATTTTTTATGAAAAAATTCTTAAAAAAAGGGGCTTTTCCATAAACTTCGGCAAAATAATTTTTCATAATGAATTTTAAGAACTGTTCTTAAAACAGTGCTTTTTAAGAATTCGTGCTTAAAATGTGAGTATTCTGCTTAGAATTTAATGAATTTCGGTTTAAGATTGCGATTCTTAAATTTTAAGAACAATAATTTTTTCAGTGATGTTGGCGTCGATTGCTCATATATGTGTGGCCAAGGATTCGACGGAGCTCCGGCAATGAGTGGCCAATTCATTGGTGCACAGGCTCATCTGAGATCGTATTTCCCCCTGGCAATTTATGTACATTGCGCTGCACATAGCTTTAGTTTGACAGTCAATGCAGCATGTGAAGTGTCAGGAATCAAAAATACGTTAGGAACTATCGGAGCGATTGAAGCATTTTTTCACTGGCCTAAAAGACAAGACGTTCTACACTAAGAAACTTCAAAAATGACAAACAAAAGTTAGAATAAAAAAACAAAAGTTGAAGTCTGTTTTTCCTACCAGGTGGGCTCAGTATCATGAAGCAGTTGGAACTTACGTTGAATTGCAACCGGCTGTTATTGAATCTTTGGAAGAAATCGAAACGTGGAAAGATCGAGATACTTCGCAAAATGCATTGCATCTTTTTGACGCCCCTCACATTATGGAATCAGTTAATTCGATTGTTTTGCGTTTGAGTCGGGAATCGCAATTTAAAAACCAAGATCTGGGTGAGGCTACTAAAGCTGTCAGATGACGCTTTGAATGAATTTACGTTCAAACGCGAAAACGCAGATTTTACTTTCCACGTTATTTATGAGCATGTTGCTAGAATTTGTTTTGAATACGAAATCAGTTAAATTGCCACGCCGGCCGCCGCGCCGCCGGCCGCGCGCCGGCCTTTGCAATCAACAAAAAAATCGTTGCAACGTTCAAGCACAAAGATTGAAGACTACTACAGAATTTCTTTCTACATTCTGTTTCTTGATACGTTCATTTCTCAACTCAAAAGTCAGTTCTCGGAACACAAATCCATTTTCCAAAGTTTCGGGCAACTGTTTCTCAAACAAGAATTTAACGAAAAGAAATGCGCTGACCTCCACACATTTCACGAAGATATACTGGATTGTTCGAAAGAAAATTTTCTGTCAGAAGTCAAGATGTGGAGACAACGAATCCACGGCCAGAACATCCAAAATGCGCTTGATGTTTTACTGTTTAGTATCTTTCGATCAAAAATTTACATGTAAAAAAGTTTATATGTGACGCGATACGAGAAATGACACCTTTTAGGCAAAAGTGAAAGCTTACTGCGTGAACACAATGCATACGCATACGCATACGGAGCCGGAGCCGCAAGAGTTAAAATCAAGTAAACTTGTTCAGCTCCGTTTGTTTTTGTATTCGCTTGTATTTAATGTTTTGACATCTCTAGCGGCTGCGTCTATGCAGCCATTGTGTTCACGCAGTTACACGGCACGCTCTGAAAGGCGCTGATGTACCATTCAAACCCTCTAAAGTCTAAAAAATCGTTTCTCTGAATTTATATTTTGTGAAATAATAGCGATGTTACAATTTCTGATTGCGCTTCATGAATAATCAGTAAAAGAACTAGTGTAATCAATCATGATCCAACATCCGATTTTTTGCCTAGTAAGTCCCTTTTATCGGATCGAGTCACATATTATGCAAATATCAATCTGACTATATTTTTCAGGTTATCAATTGCAAGTCGTTCAAGAATGTAACGATTTACAAATCTTCATATGCCTTAAATACTATGTAATACTTTTCTACAATACAAATTTGAAAATCAGATTTTTGTTTTAAATTTAGTTGGACAATCTTTTGAAATTTTCTGTTCAACTGCTTTTTTTGCTATAAATACACTAGTTTTTTGTAACGATTTACAAATCTTCATATGCCTTAATAACAATTATAAAGTTCTATGTGGTACATAGAACTTGCACCGACATTTGAACTTCATGCAGTTGGCTTATAGAACCTTGTGTAAAATTTTTAAATAGAAATTAAAAGAAAACCCCTTAAAATATAAAGAAATAAATTATATCTTAGTAAGTTATTACCAATAATCTATCGTTTTTAATCATTCAAACGTAAATTAATAGCTACTTTATATGAAATCCGACCATCAAAAACCTAAAAGTCGAATAACTCAAAATAGAGGTCGGTCGACATAGAACCCTATAATTCTCAGTCGACGATTTTTCTGGTTATTCTATTTCCAATATTATTTTGAGTCTAGCTCAATGTTTTAAAGATCTTGGCGTTTATTTTAGTTTTAATATGAACTTTACTCAACATATCAACTAATCGTAAGTAAGGCTACTATAAGGCTTGGTTTTAAGAAAAGATGGTCAAAGGAGTTCTTTTTTTTTAATTGTTTATTTGCCACTTTTATCAATAACATTTAGGAGCTTAGTTTGTATAAGCTATACTTAAACGGTTTTTGTTTTGTAAATGACCTTCAAGGCACGCATTACTGTTGTTAAAAATGTATTTTTAACTGTCTACAGTAACATTTATAATTTGTTATTTTGTTATTTTATATTTATTCAAAGTACTTTTTATCAATAAGCAAAGTGTGGAGAAAAACCGTTGAAAATATTTCTAGTTTTTGATTTTTTCAAAACAACTTAAAACTAGATAGACTTACGAACTGCACTAAACCAAACTTAAACCTTTTTATTCTAAGCACTTTTTATCAATTTAGTAAGTGTGGAGAAAAACCGTTGAAAACAGTAGTATAAATACCACAGTTGAACAACATTTTTGTGCTGATCGGCATAACTCCATACAAAAAAAATCTCATTCATTCTGATTTTGCTCCTAATGGAGTTCATGTGTTAGCCTGTGAGTAGGTTGAAAATTTGGAATGAGTTGACTGTTGTGGTTTTGTGTGGACGAAAAAGTGGTGGATGGGAATTTTTAGTTCTATTTTAAGAACAGTGTGTGAAAGAAATCTGTGGTTATAGGACAAATGTCGTGTAAAAAAGTGGTGGATGAAAATTTTTGATATACAGGGTGTTCCGTACTTCGTGTATTATTCTTTAGGGTGTGATTCTTGGTCATATTCTAAGAGAAAAAATGTTATACAGTAAAGCTCATTTCTCAACTTTTTTTTGCATCTCAGAGACTTATGTGGTACTGAACTTAGAGTAATCTCATTTGTACACACTTATCTACGCTCTTCATCATTAATGCAAGTGTTAGTGGTTAGTAAATAACGCCAACACAAGCACAAAGATAACGTATAAGAGGAAAAAAATGAAAGACATTACAATTTTTAACAAAAAAACAAAACAAAAAAAATACATTAATTAATTGAACAAAATAAACTAGGGAAACATTATTAAACAAAAACTTTAAATAAGAACAGAAATTAAATTACAATAACAAAATATCAAATATGAATCATGCAGGTGGCACACTGGTTCTTAGTTTTAATTTTAAAGTATTTTTACTTAGGTTGAAATCGGAAACAGAAGGATAGGAGCTAGATAACCTACTCATACGAGCTAATGGCTCATGCATGCCATAGTTAGTTCTGTGGTGGGAGCAATGTAAAAACTCTAAATTACGTAGTTGGTGAGATCCTCCACGATAGTTGAAACTTATGTGGGAAAGCAAGTCAGGGGCATCAGTTGAACCGGTTATTAATTGATGAAAAAAAACTAAATCATTTTTAACTCGTCTCTGTGAGGGGGTTTGAAGATTTAATAATAATATAATAATAAATATTTAGAGGAAGATTGAAAGGATCTTCCCAAGGAAGACCTTTGAGAGCGAAACGTATGAATCTGTGCTGTACTGCTTCGATTCGAGATATATGAATATCATAAAATGGTGACCACACCTGAGACGCATATTCTAGATGCGGACGAACATAACAGTTACATATGTAAAGAGAGGGTTACATAGGGGTCATTAAATTCTTTTGCCCATCGCTTAATAAAGCCAAGCATTGAATTTGATTTGTTAATAATGAGGTTGATGTGTTCATTAAACTCGAGATTGGTACTGTAGAAATGCGTCCGCGTCTGTCGCTCTCCATAAATCAACTCCCGTAGTTGTTTCTCTATTCTCCATTTGTCTCCATAGAACAGTAGGTATTGCCAGATACAAATATCTATGTACATCATTCTTGAACCCCATAAGTGCTGCCAGATATTCTGGCAGAATACTACATTTACTTTCTTCCTTTTTTTTTTTTAAATAAAACTACACAAAACACATATTTAAATTTATTCATTTATTACTTTTCGAGTTTGCGCTTGTGGACTTGTAACTAGGATTAATTTTTCATTGTGTATAGTCCTGAAACTTGGCTGGTGCTTTTCTTTTCCGCGGTGGTAACTCATCCGTAGTCATGGTCGTGTTCACCCTTTTATTTGCGGTTGGGCCTTGATAGTTAACCGTTCTTTGATCCACACTTTGTTCTTGATGTTGTTGTTCTTCTTCTTCTTGTTGTTGCATTTGCTGTGAAGGAACTATTTCTCTATTTTCTTTTTGTAACGGAACTCGTATGGCGTGTGTTACATTTCGCCGATAACGTACCCCTGTTTCTATGTTCTCAACCACTATTTCTGAGCCACTTCGTTCGATTACTTTAAAGTCGATCGGTTCAAATGTTGCCGACAATTTGTTTGTGTTTATCAAGTTTTTCAACCAAACCAAATCTCCAACTGCTATCAAATTTTCTTTGGCATTTCGCTTTTCATCAGCATATTGTTTTTCTTTTTCCTTCTTTGTTTTGTCACGATCATGTAATTCTTCATCATATTCGAGTGGCTGATTAATTTGTGGTAGCTTGTCATTGACGGTTCTTCCAAACATCAGTTCTGATGGCGATTTTAATGTAGTGGAGTGTGGTGTTGTTCTATACATTAATAAATAATCCTGCAACTCTTTCTCCCAGTCCTGGTGCAAATTTTGACTAATTTTTAAGCGCTTTAAAATAGATCGATTTTGGCGCTCTACTTCGCCATTTTGTTGTGGCCAAAATGGTGTAGAATGAATAATTTGGATACCATTTTCAGCACAATAGTCTTTGAACTCGGTGCTCGTGAACTGTGTTCCATTGTCAGCTGTTATCACATTAGGTCTACCGAAACGCGCAAAAATAGTTCTAAGTCTTTTAATTGTTTCCAATGTTGTTATTTTCATCATTATCTCCACTTCGACAAACCGACTATAATAGTCGACAACGACTAAAAGATAATGGCTTGAAGGTAACGGGCCCATGAAATCAATTGCTAAATGAGACCATGGCTCAGAAGGTAGTTCCTTACGCTTCATGGGTTCTGGTGCTGATGGCGCCGCAACCATTGTGCAACCTAGACACTTTCTCACAAAATGTTCTGCTTCAGTGTCGATCTTTGGCCACCACACTTTTGTTCGTAACCGACGTTTCATGACTGTGATTCCCGGGTGTCCTTCATGGGCCAATTTTAATGTACGCTCTCGCAAATTTTCGGGCATAACAATGCGATTTCCTCGAAGTAGGATGTTTCCAGCAAAGCATAACTCGGTGTCGAACAACTTAAACGGTCCAGCTCTCTGTGACCAAATCTTATCAGCCAGCCCCACTTTAACTTCTTGAATAGTAATATCGTTTGCCGAAGCCTCTTCGATTTCCGTTAGTTTTAATGCGACCGGTACAGCATTTGCTACAACGAAGTTAATATATTGCTCGTTGTCTAAATCGAACAATTCTTCTGCCTTGTTGGTAACTACTAATCGAGACAACGGATCCGCGATATTGTTCTTTCCCGGTTTGTATACAACCCTAAATTTGTATGATTGTAAACGAAGTACCCAGCGTTCTATTCTTGCGCATGGTTTACTTGTTGGAGAAAATATCGTTTCCAATGCCTTATGATCGGTGACTAGTTCAAAAGTTCGACCATATAGATAAAAGTTAAATCTTTCCACTGACCACACTAGGGCCAATGCTTCCTTTTCGGTTTGGCAATATCGTTTCTCAGTATCGGTCAAACTTTTACTTGCATAAGTTATCACCCTCGGCCCTTCATCATTAATTTGGATTAATACTGCCCCTAAAGCGACTGGGCTGGCATCAGCGTAAACTTGAGTGCGTTTTTGAACATCGTAATACCCCAATACTAAGTCACTTGATAGGCTTTCCTTTAACTTTTCGAATGCAACTTGTTGTTCCTTTCGCCACTTAAATGTTGTATTTTGCCTAGTTAACGTACGAAGTGGTTCCGTTAGATCAGCTAAATTTGGAATGAACTTGCCCACAAAATTCACCAGACCAAGAAAGCTACGCATTTCTGCAATATTCGATGGACAGCGAAAATTCTTGACAGCTTCAACCTTACTCTGTGTAGGAGCTATTCCACATGACGATAGCTTATGGCCAAGAAATTCCAACTCTTTTACCCCAAAAATGCATTTTTCATGATTTAACATTACGTTATGGTTCTTAAGGGTTTTCATGACCTTAGCAACACGTACATTCAGTTGTTCGATTGTCTCCCCGTAAATAATAATATCATCCATGTAGTTAAGACAACCTTCGCACCCAGCTAAAATCTGTTCCATTATTTTTTGAAATAGTTCCGGTGCACAAGCTATTCCAAACATTAGTCTGGTGTAACGAAACAGGCCTTTCCTTGTTATGAATGTTGTTATTGGTCTAGATTCTAACGAAATTTCCACCTGTAACCAGAAGATTTTTTGTTGAATAAAACTCAAACATTCATGTCAAACGAAAAGGTATTTAAGTTTATTGAATACAAAAAAAAAGTTCAAACATAGTATTCCGGTTTACATATTTCTTCTTTTTTTTTTTTTTTTTGCAGACTGTCAAGCGATTTGTTATTTTCAGTAATAAAAAAATGGTCAACTTAAGTCAGAGCTACATTTTAAAATAATAAAAAAATCTTTTGTTACTCAAGTCACACCTGGTGGAAGGCGTCTTTTACATCCAGTTTAGTGAAGAATCGTCCTTTTCCGATATGGGGGAGAAAGTCTTCCATAGTTGGAAGTGGATGATTCTCTCTTTGGACAGCTTCGTTCGCCCGACGCATGTCTATACAAATTCGGACATCATCACCTTTGGGAACAGGTACCACAGGCGAAATCCATTGTGAGGGCTCGTTAACCTTTTCAATGATGCCTTCTTGGAGGAGTTTATCGATTTTCTTATCCACCGCCTCTTCTAAGGGAACTGGGACTCTCCGATACGGCTGGGCAACAGGCTTTACGCCCTCCTTCAATGGTATGTCCACAACAAATCCATCTATTTTGCTTGTGCTAACAATGTGATTAACGCTCTCCCCGATTTTCATTATTCCTAACGGGATGCCTGTTTGGAAACCAATCAAGGCCTTACCATAATCTTTTACGACGTAAAAATCAGCCAAACAGCTCTTGTGACTGGTCTCGATGTTAGATTCGAACACCCCTATAACGGTCAAAGGGTGTCCACCGTATGCCTTAAATTCGTGGTCAGTTTGTTGGCGTTGCTTTGCCACTCTGATACCTTTTTCTTTGAGCAACTCCCAAGTTTTGTGGTCAATAATGTTGAACTTGGAACCAGAATCGACAACTACTTTAACCATAACACCACCAATTTTACAATAAATTTCGTTCCCCTCTGTGTCTCCAATACAAAAAATATATTCTATATTTTTGTTTGACTCACCAGCATCTAGGAATTGTACTGTGTCGTTTTCATTCGGCTTGTGTTTTTTTATTTGGTTATGTTCTTCGGATTCGTGTTTAATTTTTTCTCTGAACTTTAGTTCTTTGTGCGTGCTTTTTGCTGTTCTATTTTCGAAGTTGGATGTGCGTCTCTTACTACGGCATTTGCGAATGAAATGGTCCTTACCACCACATTTGTTGCAAGTTTTGCCTTTTGCTGGACATTTCTCTTCGAATGCTCGGTGTCCAGCATACCCACACCGAGAACATTCATTTTGTTTTGTCTTTTCCCACTCCTTCTTGTTTTGGATTTTATGATGGTCGATTTTGTTGACACTTTCAGGGAATTTCGAGTTTTCATTGAATGTTTGGCACTGCTCCTCAATAGCTTCGAAAACTTTGGCGGCCCTCAAAATTTTGTCGAGATTTGAGTCGCCCAGCTTTAGCAGCTCGCGCCGTAATTTAGCCGAAGAACATTTTTCAATAATCTGGTCTTTGACGTTGTCTTCGACCGCATCACCAAAGTTACATTTTTCGGCTTGAATGCGGAGTTTCATAAGGAAGCTGCCAATTTTTTCGTTGCTCTCTTGCTTGAGAAGCCGAAAAACGTGTCGTTCATAAGTTGCGTTCTTTTTTTGCTCGAAAAAGTCATTCAGCTTTAGTATAGCTGTGTCATAATCGGACAAATGTGGGTTGCAGCCGGTGGCAAGTGGTCCCCGTGGTACTTCAATTTTACAAGTTGGTGATGGTAGTGTCTCGTATAGTTGCTGTACCTTGCTGCCAGCCAAATGCATTAATTTCACAAATTTGTCCGACTCATCTTCAATATGGTTTGCTTTTAGGTACCATTCGAATGACCTGTGCCAATTTTTCCACTCCACGCCACTATTTTCTTCGTATGACGTGAAGTCGAACGGTGGTAACTCCATGAACTTGGAATATATGTTTTCTAAAAAAAAAAAAAAGAAAAAGACTTTAACTTGAGGAACCAACACTTTTTTTTTTTTATATAGCACACAAATTTCGTTTCTTAAGGTAATTTTCCTATTTGGTAATCATCAACGCTGCTTTCTCGTCACATGTCTTTTGTGATCATTTAAGTCACAACAATTTATCTGACTTTCAGCAATCATTTAAGTTGCTCTCTTGTGCGATCATTGAAGTCACAACAATTTTCTTATGCAATCATTAAAGTTGCCTCCTCATCACTTCCCTTTATGCGATCATTGAAGTCACAACTTCATTTTAATCATTTAGATTGTATTTTGCAATCATTTAAGTTGCACTCGTTTGAAAAAGTATACTTAAGAAAAAATTTTTTTTTTGAAAAATTCATGTCAACAAGACTACTGTTAGGTACAACTTAATCATGTTACCATCGCATGTCGTCGCATGCACACAAGCATACATGTATGCAGTGTTTATCCTTTTTTCTTTTTACCGCTACTTCATAGGAATCTAATATGAATTTTTTTTTTCTACAACATCAAACACTTACTCGAAGATAAGATTACTTATTGGGTTTTCTCTTACCATTCATGATAGTGCTTTTCCTTTACTTTAATTATTGTTTTTTTCTGTTCCAGTCTTTATTTTAAATATTATTTTTTCCTTTTAATTTGTCGTTTAGTTTTCTCCTCGTCGCCAATGTAGAAATGCGTCCGCGTCTGTCGCTCTCCATAAATCAACTCCCGTAGTTGTTTCTCTATTCTCCATTTGTCTCCATAGAACAGTAGGTATTGCCAGATACAAATATCTATGTACATCATTCTTGAACCCCATAAGTGCTGCCAGATATTCTGGCAGAATACTACAGGTACTAAATAGAACACCGAGGTCACGGAATCTAGAAACTTGAGATAGGGATTGTTGCGATATCGAATATTCTCCAATATTTGGCGATCTTTTGCGGGAGAAGGTAATACTTTGGCACTTGGAAGCGTTCAAACTAAGTACGTTTTTAGAATACCATAGAACAAAACTGTCGATATCTTTTTGTAAGAAGTCTCGCATTTTTGATGGTTTTAAAAATCTTCATATCATCAGCAAAGATTAAAATGTCGCTATTGGAATTTGACTTTATAAGACCTATTTTTTAGGTAGGAGCTTATCCAAACAATAAATAATGGGGGAAATAAAAATGAAAAAAAACTTTGACATCACTTTTTGAGAATTTAAAAAAAAGGCTAACTTTGGTGTACCCTGACCTGTGTTAAATTCGATATCTCTGTCAATACTGGTGATAGAGACCTAATCTTAGACTGTATTTTTTTTTTGGAAATAACAGCCTTTAAGACTGTATTTAAGTTGAGCTTCCATGAGTTTAAGGTTGCCAGTTTTTTTTATGTGTTTCATACAAATACAATTATTTTTTGAAATGAAATCCAAAAATGTGCTCTGGCATGCATTCAAAACCAAGGAGGGCACTTTGAGCACTTGTTATAATTGTATTTGTATGAAATTCATAAAAAAAACTACTAAAAGTGCCTATATTACTGTTTTATTCAAATAAACCTCAAAGTAAAAAATTTTTTTTATTTTTTTTTTCACTTTTACCCGTTTTGTATTTTTTGAAGTATCACAAAATGTATGAGTTTTTGAGTAAACTAAATACTAAGTTTTTTCTTTACTATTGTTTTGTTCATCTGCAAAAAATAAAGAAACTATGTTTAACAGGCATTTTCTGCAAAAAAAATGACTTCAAATTCATAACTTTGTTTTGGGAAGAAAATTTGAACACCACTTAAAATCTGTCAACCCTAAACCTATGGAAGCTCAACTTAAATACAGTCTTAAAGGTTGTTATTTTTACAAAAATGTTAGTCTAAGACTAGGACTCTATCACCAGTATTGACAGAGATATCGAATTTAACACAGGTCAGGGTACACCAAAGATAGCCTTTTTTTCAATGGTCAAAAAGCGATGTCAAAGTTGAGAAATGAGCTTTACAGTATGACCATTTTTTTCTTAGAATATGACCAAGAATCACACCCCAAGGGATAATACATGAACACCCTGTATTTTAAAAACTGTGTTTAGAAGAAATCTATGGTTAAAAATTAAGATTTTTATAATATTTTGAAAGGCAGCATAAGAAAAAAGTTTAAAGTGTTCTTTTATACAGGGTGTTCCGTACTTCGTGTATTATCCTTTGGGGTTTGATTCTTGGTCATATTCCAAAAAAAAAATTGTTATACAGTAAAGCTCATTTCTCAACTTTGACATCACTTTTTGACAATTGAAAAAAAGACTAACTTTGGTGTACCCTGATCTGTGTAAAATTCGATATCTCTGTCAATACTGGTGATAGAGACCTAATCTTAGACTAAATTTTTTGTAGAAATAACAACCTTTAAGACTGTATTTAAGTTGAGCTTCCATATGTGTAAAAGGAAGGAAGCAAGTACGAGCGCAACGACGGTTTAATAACGACTTAATCAGTCAACACATTTTATTTTCCGATTGTCTATATATTTGAGTTTTGGCAATACACAAGAATTGCAAGCATGCAAAACTGTGTTGAGCGTGCAATACCTCAACTGTGGGACCAGACATTCACAATTGATATTATTGATACACGATATGCGTGAACTTGAATTCATTGAATTGTTCCCACAATTGAAGTATTGCTGACAATACTTTTAACATATGCTGACAATACTTTTGACATACTCCCCCCTTTGAGGGTTTTAAACTCTCTAAACTAAATTTCTAATGAATATTTTATACATTTTAATTTTATCAATATTGTGTTCTTATATTAAAACATACAAAAAAACTAAATTTACACAAACAAAACAAATGTAACCACTATTAATTTACTGTTTACAAAAAATTTGTAAAATGCAAAATGAAATAATGTTCAAAGAAATAAATAAAAAAAAATTAGATTAACAATAAAAATGCAAGGTCATTCAATGCTTAAATATTTACATTAAATCTAGAAATTCCACGTCTGGGAGCAGCGACTGGGTGCCTTCGTCGGTAGCAGTAAGCGATGCCAATCCGAATCATGCCAGCCAATAACAAGTAGCCCAGCTCGTAATGATGGTAATCGTGAACGTTGAATTTCGATGTGGCGTCTTCTGATTGCTGCATCACACAGTTGATTTGTCTTTCAGCTTCGAAATATCTATTTTTTCCATTTCTTTTATTTGCGGAGGACTGCTGATGTTAGATTCTGTGCGATTTGTAATCCAAGCGTTTATGTCGGATTTTGGAATAAAGGAATTTTTAATGGCGATGTTATTCTTTTATTCCCGTTGCCCTTTAATAGTCAAAGATGGCATTTTCAGCAAGCAAGATTCCTTAAATTCGAGTAAGCCATTACCGAATACTGAAAGGTTTTGAGTAGAATCTTCGCATACAAGATGCCCCGTTGTATTTGAAACCGTAGAAAATATCCAAGTGTTGGAGTTTTGAAGTGCCTTCCAATAATCTGTGACAGGTATTTTGTTTAACTTGCATTCGTGCAACGCATTATTTTTGTGGTTTAGCAAGGCTATTTCACAACTACTCGTGACAGCTTGCCTTGTGTATGTGGGGTGCAATTTTTTGCAGAGAAATTGTTGAGGTGATAGAATGCGGCATTGGCTAAGTTCTAGCTCGGACAGCGGGAAAAATGCATCCCTTGTCAATGAAATTGCAAGAAATTGGGATGTAACTTCAACTAAAAAGCTTGAGGACTCTTTTAAAATAGGGATCGGATGTACATTAAACAACTGGAACTCAGTGGTATCTACCAGTGGTAGTCGTATTTCAAAAACTACTGTTTCTTTAAGAACTCTCCCTTTTACAGACATCATCTTATACAAGTCCATTGTTGATCCCTTAGCCAGTGTCAATGTTGATGGAAGGTGTGCTTTAATTACCATAATTTGTTCGGTCAGTTGATTTGGGGTTATTATTTGTGGGTTTAACATTGCATGATTTAGATCCAGCAGCACATAAGAACATCTTGCACCTTTTCATAGTTCGAAATAATCAAAATCAAGTACGAAGTCAACGAAGCAATGTTTTGCTCAACTTCATTGAGGTTTTGTTTTTCTTTTATTGCGTTTGTGATGCTCAATAAGTAGACATTTAAGGCTTGAAACTGTTGAGTTATTTGGAGCGTATTGCGTTTCAAAAGATTTGCTGTAGAATCTGCAATGGAAGTCTGCTTTCGAATTAGAGTTCTCAGATGATGTTCGTGTTGATTTACGATGTTTATCTGATCTTCAATGTGCTTAGCATCATCCTGATCGAGAACACCAAATAGACTACTTGCCAACTTTCCTACAATGTCCAGGGGAGATCTGCGTGATCTGGTTCTTGTATTTTTTCCCATGTTGTAATTGTAGAGGAGCTCGTTATTGTGCTCTATTATAGTGAGTCTATGTCGGACTTGCTCTGTAATTGGTTGGCAGTATATATGTTTAGCTACTTCTTGTCCACAAAGTTCTTCAATATTGTGAAGGTATGATTTTATCTGATTTAATTCATGAACATAAGTAGTTAGATTATAGTACACATAAATATTCCAATTGCTGTTAATGGTTTGTATTTTCCCAATATCCTCAAAATATATGCCAGTTGCATTATCCAATTGAGTTATGTTTACACGTTCAATTTTTTGAGACATTGATAGAGGGAAGATTGATAAAACCATGAGGACCACGGATAGAAGGGATTTGGGATTTGTTTGACATTTGTCTTACACCGCTGATTGCTTTGTAGAGTCTCTTGAGCTTCATCTGCTGCAGTTTCATCTTCCATAGGCAATGGGCATAAATTGTGAATTGCACGCTTGAATGTCCCATTCTGCGTCTTAACAGTTGCAACGCGTACGAGGTTATCATTGCCTTTTATAACTTCCTCTACACGACCAAACTTCAATTTCATTGGAGCAACATTTGCTTCTTTTATTACAACCATTGCACCAGGAAGCAAGTTGACTGATTCATGGATCCATTTAGGTCTCTGTTGTAATAGGTGAAGACATTCAGTTTTGGTATTTGCTGACACTGTTCATACAAATTTCACCTTTGGGCGTTCTGGAATGTCTTCTGGAGCCAATGAAGGCCTTGTTTCCAACAATATCTCATCCATTAAAAGAAAATCTGGGCCGCTAAACCAAGTTGGTGTATTTAGAATTGTTTGTAGATCGAGCCCTCTAGATACAATATCGGCCGGGTTGATACTTTCCTTAACAAAATGCCATTGTTGTTTCTCTGTGTTCACTTGAATTTTGACCACTCTGTTCGCAACGTAATTATCCTATGTATAGGAAGGCGATCTTATCCATGCTAGTACCGTGGTTGAATCAGTATAGTAACATACCTTTTTTATTTGATCAGATAGTAGTGGGAGCAACTTCGCTACTAGTTCAACCATGAGAACAGCTCCTTGTAGCTCCAACCTCGCTATAGTAGTTGCCTTCAGAGGATCAACCCTTGATTTTGAACACAACAGTTGTGAATGAATAGTTCCATTGTCCTCTACAGATCTTAAATACACACATGACCCATAGGCGTTTTGACTGCTGTCTGAGAATGCGTGCAGTTGGATATTTCTTTCACTGCTTGGACAAGAGACATATCTTGGTAAGCTTAATTCTTTCAACATCGAAAAACTTTTCAAATAACGAATCCACTTGTTTGCTTGATCTTCAGGGACGTTGTCATCCCATGATAAATCTGTTTTCCATAGCTCCTGCAAGAATAGTTTTCCCAGAACTATTACGGGTCCAAGTAGTCCCAAGGGATCAAAAAACCTCGCAAGATTAGCTAGTACGGTTCGTTTGCATTCTTTCTCGTATTGATTGAATTCATCAAAGTCAAATTTAAATTTAAATGCATCCAAAGAGGGATCCCAGATCAATCCCAACGTTTTGATCACTTCAGATTGATGAAATGCAGCTAGTTGTTCTTTATGCTCTTCAGGAATGTTCTGCAATATATCAGGATGATTAGAACAAAACTTTCTTAGCTTAAAGTGGCCCATTTTTAAGACATTGTTGACATCTGTTAATAAGTTTTTAGCCACGTCTATAGTCTCAGCACCTGCAAGACAATCGTCTACATAAAAATTGTTATTTATAATCTGCGATGCAAGAGGATATTGTTCCTCAACATCTTCAGCGAGCTTTACTAAGCATCTAGTGGCCAGATTTGACGCTGATGCTGTACCATAAGTTACTGTGTTCAGCTGGTACAATTGGAGTGGGCTGCTGCGTTCCGATCTCCACAAAATCAGCTACAACATTCTATCACAAGGATCTACTAACACTTGTCGGTACATTTTGCTAATGTCACCCGTGAAAACATATTTGTGCATTCGAAACTTGGTAATAATGGAAAATAAGTCCGGTTGAACTGTTGGATCAACCATTAAACTGTCATTAAGTGAATATCCAGAGGTACTTTTAGCTGATGCATCAAATACTACTCTTAGCTTTGTTGATGTGCTTTCGGGTTTTATAACACAGTGATGTGGGATTACAAAATGAGTGTTGCGCAGTTTGCTTTCATCAATTGGACTCATATGACCAAGAGCTTCATACTCTCGCATAAAGTCTCCGTATAACAATTTCAGCTCTTGATTTTTGTCTCAAGCGCCAGGAAGCGCCTTTTAGCTACTTCGAGCGAGTCTCCCAAAACAACGCTTGGATTCTCTTTACATGGTAACCGCACAACAAACTGATGGCTATCATTTACTCTCACGTTTTTCTTGGAGTGTTCTTCACAGTCATGTTCCTCTTTGCTCATGGTATTTGCTGGCATATCACGATTTTCCGTTTCCCAGAATCTCCGCACCAATTTGTCTAAAGAAGATAGCGCAGGACATGTAGCTATGTGGCAATGAACGGGAGTTGATGTGTCTGTTTGTATTGGTATGCTTCCAGCCAATATCCAACCAAGCTTTGTATTTCGTAATAAAGGAAGATCATTTGAAATCTTGACTTCTCCTGGCAAGAATAGCTCAAAAAATATGCCGGCCCCTATTAACATGTCTATACGTTGATTCTTAAAGCTTGAAGGATCTGCCAGTCGTATATTAGGTGAAATTTTCCAGGGAGTGATGTCAATTTGCGCACTTGAATCATAGTCACTAATGCGAGGCATAATGCTTGCCTCTATAGTTGCCTGGAATCCGGATGTTCTTGACTCAAACGTTACATTAATCTACCTTGCAATCTTTACCCCCTATTCCCGTTATTGGCACACTCTTGCGATCTTGCTTGAGGCCCAACTCAGTGGCAAGGGATTGCGTTAAAAAATGTAATTGTGAGCCTGAATCTAGCATTGCACGGCAAGGGATGCTTGTTCCATTGGATGAAATGCAGTTTATAACCGCTGTGGCGAGATATACCTGACGCACTCTTTCTGGCCCTGATGCAGTATTTGCAGATTTTGAATTTAGGAAATTTTTATAACGCTTACCATTATTTGTTAAGTTTTCTGGTTTGTTGATCTGCCTATTTGAAGAGTTGTCTTGCTTAGTCTGCTGTTGATGAAGAAGTGTGTTGTGTCTTCCTTCGCATTTTTGGCATCCTCGGGACTGGCATGATTGGGCGAAATGTCCTTTCTTTAGACAATTTTTGCACAGCATCAGCTTGTACACTGCTTTTCCTCGTTCCGGACCTGTAAGAGACAAAAAACTAGTGCAATTGTATATACCATGCTTACTTGAATTGCACATAGCGCAATCGATACTATTGGCACTAGTGGAAGCGACTAACGCTGATGTTTTCTTTCTCTCTTCACGACTGCAAATTGCTTCCAATGTTTGGAAGCGTGATTCCACAAATTTGAAGAAAGCATCTAAACTGGGACTGCTTCTGGGATCCTCTAAGGTTTGTTCAAACAGCGTTCTGCTCTCCTTGTCCAACTTTTGGAGCATTAGATAGACCACTATAGGGTCCCAATTGGTAACTTCGTATCCAAGATTGGATATTGCCTGCATTCCCTCCTTTGTGGCATCATGCAATCGTCTCAGACTGGAAGCTGTCCCAATTGCTGGTGATTGGGACAGCAATTTCGACAATTGAGCTGTCAACAGCAACCTTCTATTATCAAACCGATCAAATAGAGTATTCCATGCCACGTCATAATTTTTGTCAGTGGGCTGGAAATGCTGTATTAAGTTGTGCGCTTCTCTTGTCACATTCGCACGTAGGAAATATAGCTTTTGCGCAGCAGGAATCGGTTGATCATGTATAAGTTGTTTGAATAGATCATAAAATAGTTCCCATCGAACTTTGGCAGCTCAATTTTGGGCAATTTTATAGTTGGAGCGACTGGTGATTGTGATGACTTCTCAATAGGTTTGGGATTATCTATTATATCACACAGCTCCACCAACACCAGCTCAACTCGGTCTTGCACGTCGAAATAGCGTTCGACCTCGTGAATGAATAAGTTTTGGCCGAGTCTCCTGAATAGTTCCGCAACATCGCTCCAACTCCGCTCAATTGACCTGGACTTTATCTTGCAGTAGGCCTCGCTTTGTCCCAGAGCCAGCTCGGTGGAAATTCTCTCCAGCGTCTTCTCCAGGTTGCTTGCGAGTAATAGAAAGATCTCCTTGGTGGTCGTTATGGAAGGCTGATTATTTGTTGCCGCTGCAGATGCTTGTTGGCTTCCTTCTGTGTCAACAGCAGGTGGGTTTACCTTACTCTTGGAAACTTTCTGAGTTCGTGACTTCCCATCAGCAGAAGTTTCCTGAAGTCCGTTATCCATTCCGTCTACAGAATGAACAAAACAATAATAAAGAAAAAACTTAGTAGTAAGTTTACTCAAAAACCCATACATTTTATGATACTTAAAAAAACACAAAACGGGTAAAATTAAAAAAAAAAATTAAAAAATTTTTACTTTGAGGTTTGTTTGAATAAAACTATAATATGGGCACTTTTAGTAGTTTTTAATGTATTTTATACAAATACACAGTGGCGGATTTACATACTCGGCGCTAGTAGGCTTGAAATTCAGTACGCTTGTTTAGTTCACAATCATATTAATTACATTTACTCTGAAATTGCAAATATATAATTTGTTTCTAATAAATAAATTGTTGACAATCCGCTTATTGATAATAAAATCAGTCAACTTTCACATAATCTTTCTGTGAGATTCTAAATTCGCAAATGCATTAACTATATCGTCTAATGAGATCTTGTTCATTAGTTCTGAATCTATGCACAACAGATATGAGGCGTTAAGCTTATCTTGACTTACAATAAATTGTAGATAGTTTTTATCCTCTTCAAACATCGTCTGAACACCTGGTCTTCATAGAGCCACGCGAAGTGTGTGTTTTATCCAAAGAAAATTTTTTTAAATAATTTTTTAAAGAAGAAAATTTCCGCAGAAACAAAGATAGACTTTTTAATGATCTACAATCTGGTCTTATTCAAATTCTTTGAGAAGAAATGTGGCATTGAAAGTGTAAGCATTCCTGAACTTAATAATTTGCAAGATCGTAAGGATACATTTTTCCAACTAAATGGCTTTTACCGTCCAGTGCGGTCGAGTGTCGACGGTAAAAACTCAATCGTACTTGGTTAGAAACAAGAGCTACTCGTTGAATCCGTTGCAGGACTCTCTCCGTTTTTCTTATTCGGACGCGAGTCTGTATATGAGTACAAGAAAGTATTAACGCTGAAAGTTTCAAGCACAGACATTGTAATAACTCCTTTAGATATTCAATAAAATCGTTTTGATGTCAGACTAGAATATCTGATGTGTTTTTCCGGAGCAGATTTCCCAACCTTTGAAATCTGCCGCTCTAGGCTCCAGCCTACTCAGCCTATTGGTAAATCCAGCACTGAGGATGACTTTGGAGAATTCACGCTGCTCCGTCAAGGTCGGTAGATAACTCACCGAGACCTTTGATGTCGAAAAAGGCTTTAGGCAAGGCGACAAACTCTCAAGCGGTTTCTTTAACATCATACTTGAAAATATTGTACAAAACTCAAACGTCAACACCAGAAGAACAATCTTTGAAAAGTCTGTACATTGTACAATTACTCGCCTATGCAGACGATATTTACGTAATGGGAAGAAAAAGAGTACGAGATGAATAGGACAAAACGTCGCAATAGACAGATATAACTTCGAGGTAGTACAGGACTTCGTCTACCTAGGATCCGCTATAGTCACGAAAAACAACATCAGTGCGGAGATCAAACGGAGAATAACTCTTGCCAACCGTTGCTTCTTTGGGCCAAGAAGGCAATTGAGCAACAAAACGCTCTCCAGAAAACAAAACCAAGGTAACCCTGTTTAATACCTTGATCATCCCAGTCCTGCTTGGACTTAATCAAAAGCGAATGTGGAATAGCTTGGTCGTTTCGAAAAAATGTACTCTGAATGATCTTTGGTCCTGTATACGAAGACAATATGTGTAGAAGAAGGTACAACAACGAGCTGTGTGAGCTGTACCGCGACACGGGCATAGCCAGAAGAGCAAAATCATCGTATTCTAATACTGAAATAATAGGTCTATGGTAACTTAAATAGGAAACGAACAATTTTGTCTCGAATCTATTTAAATATATCGCAAAAACTAACTAAAGTAGAAGGAAAAAGTGCTACAGACCAATCTAGAACTTTGTGCATGGATCTGCTGCAATCAAAAGATACAAGCACAGTATTATCAGTGCGTGCACTCCGCTCAAATAACAACCTAAAATCCAACTTGATTGTTAAGCTTGCGAATAGAGAGGATGTTGGCCGCATTTTATCAGCTAACTCCAAAGTAAAAGGCACTGGAGTTTCCATACGCCGAGACTATCCCACCGCATCTAGAGCAAGAAGGAGGCGATTACAAGAGCTGAAAGCCGACATTTTTAGTAAAAACAAAGGGCTAAAAACAGAAATTCGTGGTCAATTTTTATTCGTAAATAGAAAAAATTTTATTTTGACAGCAACTTTGCTCTACAATGTGACGGCGAATGTGGAATGTCATTGTTACAGCAGCTGATTGATGACAGTACCGTGAGCAGCGTTCCTGGTTGCACCAAAAATTCGTTACGTTACGTTACGACCCCGCCTCAACAAAATATTTAATTTTAATGCCGTCTGCCCTCAAACTATTAATAAGAATATAAAAAATAATAATTGTTCAAATGAAAAAGTATATAAAATTTTATCATATAATGTCTCAGGACTAAGTAACAAATCTCCTTCCCGACGATCAGTCACCTTGTCGCGGTGGGGGGTAGCTTAAGTAGTTTATTTGAACCGAGCTCGATGCCGAAAGGTGGTCGAAGGATGGGGAAAATGAATGAAAACCAAGAATTGGTCAAAAACAGTATGGAAGATAACCCAAAGGAATTTTATTCTCCAGGTGGCAGTCGTAAAAGCGAAAATCCACCCGTAGTCTTCACTACGGCAGGGGCACGGATTCTGGAGGCCCCATCTGACATACAAACGCACACCTTTACTGGTGGATACACGCGAGTCGAAGGTACCGTAACCGATGACTCCTGCAGTTCTCTCCATGAAGCTCTTCGTGGTTTGAGCTGGAAAGATGAAGAAGGCAGCTCGGAGGTCTTACCTCCAAAGCTAAATTCTCATCAGGGCTTAGCTGTTGGTCAGAGCGGTGCTATCACCGGACTAAGTGAAGCTGAGCAAGTGGATCCCACTCCAACGATGGCATCCTCTGGAGAACAGCTTTCCAAGCGCCAACAGAAGCTGGAGAGAAGGCAAGCGGCAAAGGCTCAGTGCAAAGAGGACACCAGGGTGGCCGAAGGCACTGAATTAAGTTGCAAACCTTTGGTGACGGTGGCGAAAAGGGACAGGTCGGAAGAGGTCTCACCCACCCATTCAGGACGGTCTCCTGTAACCGAAGTAACCCCAACTTCTGCAAACGCGAACAGGGTCATAAGGAAGAAGGTTTCCGGAAGCTCTGCAAATTGTCCTGTTGGTATTACTGGAAAGTCGGTGAATGAAACTGAAGGAACAGGTCGCAAGGCTTGCGAATTCGGTCCACGGACACTGGCTGGAAGTGATGAAGCCGGCATGGTTAAAACTCCTGGAGGTCCAACCGAAACGTTGGTGAATGAAACCGTGACTGCTAGTCAGTCTGGTCCACGGACACTGACCGGACGGGATAAAGCCTCGAAAGAAGCAATGATAATAAATCAAATTAACCTTCAACATTCTAAGGCTGCTACTGCACTCCTATGTAGCAGGCTTTCCGTGTTGAATACAAAAACTCATCTCGTAGCAATCCAAGAGCCATGGGCCTGGAAGGGCCGAGTTCTTGGTCTTGGAGGGCTACGAGGGTTCAATATTCTCTATGACGAACGGTCTGACTTACCCCGGACCTGTCTCATCATACCGAGCTCTTTTGCAGCAACTAAACTTGATCACTTCTGTGGTCAAGACCTGGTTGCGGCTATCATAAACTACGAAACGAACGGTGAGTGGAAAACTTTCGTCGTTGCGTCAGTTTACTTTCCCTGGAACTCCATTCTACCCCCTCCCTCAAGACAGGTTGTGGACTTAGTGGAGTTTTGTGAAAACCGGAAGTTGGGGCTTATCATGTGCTGTGATGCTAACGCTCAAAACATAGTTTGGGGCAGCGTCAAGTGCAACATGAGAGGCAACCATCTTCTTAACTACATTCTGTCTTCTGACTTGAACATTAACAATGTTGGTAATACGCCAACTTTTGTTACGGCTATACGACAGGACGTAATTGACTTGACACTATCTAACAGATATGCCAAGGAGATTACCAACTGGAAAGTGTTGCTGGACGTGTCACTCTCAGACCACAGATACATTCAATTCCATGTAGCAAATGTGATTCCCACTCCTTTAGTTACAAGAAATCCCAGAAAAACTAACTGGACACTTTTCAACGATGAGCTCGGTAATCTCGTCAAAACTCTACCTAAGCTCTCAGCATCACAAAAAGTGGAAGATGCAGTTCTAGAAGTGAATTGTGCCCTTACAAGTAGCTTCGAGCTGGCATGTCCAGCTAGACAATTACCTAGTAGATCTATGGTTCCGTGGTGGAACAATGAACTACAGAAACTTCGCAGGGAAACCAGAAGTATTCTGAATAGGTCCCTCAAGACCAAATCAGATGTCGACTGGAACCTGTATCGATCTAAACAGAAGGACTTTAAAAGGTTAATTCGAAGATCAAAGAATGCCTCTTACAAAGAATTCTGTGAAAGTATAGAAACACTCAGTGAAACTAGTCGACTTACTAAAGCCCTTAAAAGGAGCAAGGTAAACAAACTAGAAACGCTCAGGAAATCAGACGGTTCCTATACCGAGTCCAAAGCAGAGACACTCAGTCTTATGCTGGAAACTCATTTTCCAGGAAACCAGATATCAATCGGACCGCAGCAATCTATTTCCCTTAGATCAGGTGAATCCGATAAATCCACTCGACTTAGCTGGTACACGTCATCGTTAGTTGTTACCGACGAAGCCATCAAATATGCCGTGGCATCTTTTGACAGTTTCAAGTCACCTGGCACTGACGGTGTTTACCCAGCTATGTTGCAGGAAAGTATAAACCTTTTGCTTCCTACTTTGAAAAATATTTTCACTGGTAGTTTAGCTCTAGCGTATATACCAACTTCATGGCAGAGTGTTAGAGTCGCCTTCATACCAAAAATTGGTAAACAAGACTACTCACTCGCCAAGAGCTTTAGACCCATCAGTCTTACCTCCTTTCTGCTTAAGACGCTGGAAAGAATGGTTGAGATTTACAGTCGTAAAACCTCACTCCAATTACACCCTCTGTCTCAGATGCAACATGCTAACCAAAGAGGAAAATCTTGCGAGACCGCACTTCAAAATCTTGTTAGCAGGATTGAATGCGCGCTTGACAGGAAAGAATTTGCGGTAGGCATTTTCATCGACATTCAAGGTGCTTTTGACAATGCTAGCTTCGATGGTATGTGTAATGCTGCCAGAGAACACGGTGTGAACGAGTCATTAGTGTTGTGGATTAAAGCAATGCTAATGAAGAGAACCGTAATCGCTGAGGCGGACTGTGGACAATATGTTGCAACGGGAGTAAATAAGGGCTGCCCACAAGGTGGCGTTTTATCTCCTCTTCTGTGGTGCATGTTGATCGACTCTCTACTTGTAATGCTCAATGGTTCTAACGTTCATGCCCAAGCATATGCAGATGACGTCGCCGTGCTCTCGGTTGGCTCCAGCCTCCAAGCTGTCTGCTCCCGAGCATAGGCTGCGCTTTGTATGATTGACACCTGGTGTGTTAGAAACGGTCTCTCCGTCAATCCTCTTAAAACCGAGGTTGTCCTCTTCACGAGACGTAGAGAATTGACTGGTCTGACCCATCTTACGCTTAAAGGCGTCAACATCCCGTTTTCAAATGAAGTCAAGCATCTTGGAGTAATCCTGGATAACAAACTTCTTTGGTCGAAACATGACGAGTCTAAAACTCCTAAAGCACTGTCAGTTTTCTGGCAATGTAAAGGAGCTTTTGGCAAGACATGGGGTCTTTCACCGAAAAGGGTCCTTTGGATCTATACGGCTATGATAAGACCAATCATCTCCTATGCGTCAGTTGTTTGGTGGAATAAGCTCTCGCTTAAATACGTTATTGCCTCGTTTGCCAAACTTCAAAGAACAATTTGTTTGGGTGTTACGGGGGCCTTCCCCAGCACACCGGGTGCTGCTCTCGACGCACTGTTGAACCTTCCTCCCCTTGATACCTTTATCATGGGGTGTACTCTCAAGACCATTTCTCGTTTAAAACGATGTGGTCTCTGGCACAATTCGCACTGGAGCTTTGAGGAACTCGCAAGCAGCATATCCTTTGACCCACGTCTAATGGATATGCCGTCTGACACGATGATCCCAAGGCTCAAACTGCGTCAAAATTACTCAGTCAGCTTTCCTTCGGTTCAGGACTGGTTCGCTCCAGAATCTGAGCCTGGAAAGAACTGTTATCGTATCTTCACAGATGGCTCCAAAACCGACGAGGGTTCTGGTGCTGGTGCCTTTGTTGAGAACGACGACATACGACTGCACTCATCTTTGGGATCATACGCATCCGTTTTCCAAGCGGAGGCTTATGCTATCCTAATGGCCTTGAGCCACGTAACGAATAATGGATGGACGGGGAGAAGTATCTTTGTTTGCAGCGATAGCCAAGCTGTGCTTAAGGCCCTTCTCAACCCTCTAACCACTTCGAAAGTGATCCAGGAATGCAAGAGCTCTCTGAATGCGATCGAAAGATTAAATTCCTTGAGTCTCATTTGGGTTCCAGGCCATCACGGCATAACTGGAAATGAGATCGCCGATGAACTCGCTAGGCAGCAGTGGCGTGGCGTCCATATAACACGATTCCTATCGTCTTACCTTTTAAAATGTGTCCCTTGTTCGTAGAAAAAACCAGCAACATAAGTCTACAACAAGTCTACAAAGCAGTCAACAGCCTATCTTTGCCCATACATACAATGTTCTTCAAGCACTTTTAAATTTGCGAGATACACACACAATACACAAAGCATACACAAAACACAAAGCATTGAAAATCGCCGCGCAGAACATATTCTGTGTTTGTTCCTGTCTTTCCTACGATATACTTCCACCCCGGTGCCACCCTTTTCAATACACGTTCTCTTATTGAAAAAAGTAAGACGATAATTTTCGTCTTACTGCAATTTCTGCTTGGAAAAAATAATACAGTTTTCGCCTTAGAGTAATGTACGGCGAATTCGGTTTTGTTGTGCTGTTTTTTTTTTTGTTCTACTGATCATTGTTTTGAATTATTTGCAAGTTTAAAGTGAATTTCAACCTAAATGACTTAAAGTATAGAAAAATTGGCTTCGATTAATCCACGTTTGGAATTTAAGGTACCTTCTGGTTATTCCTTATTAATTTGTGTAGGAGCCATTCCATATGAAAACGGTCAATCCGAAATGTTGCTATACCTCCGATTTTGCTCCAACTTTGTAGAAATGTTTCTTTGCTATCGAAATACGTAATAGTCAAAGAATTTTTTTTGTAATTTTCCTCTCCCCTCCAGCCATACTCAAAGAACCGAACATAGCGATTTTATGGGCTTCAGACTTTGCACTCTTAAATTGCCTGTATTCAAGCGATTAGGACGATTAAGGTGTCATTTTAAAGCTGATAAAGCATTCTTTTCAAATCAATCAAAAGGTTTAAGATATTTGAGTTGCTTTCGAAACCTGATCCTTTTGAAATCAACACATTTTATATACATTTTTGCCATTTTTGAAGTAGTCCTGTGCCTAAAATATCAATAGTAAATCCCTAAAAATTTCCCTAATTAAACCTTACAATAATTACAAAATAAAAAATCCAAAGTTGATCAAAAAACAAATTTTTTTATGTGCTTTACTAACATCCCTTTCAAACTTTGAGCTTTTGAAAAAAAAGCCAATCTTTGGGAGCATTTTTGTGAATGTTGACTACCAGATATCAAAATGAAAGTAATAAATAAATAAATAGGGTGGCGCTACAGAGCGAGGAGCCCCTGGGCCTAGCGCATTTCTCACAACCATGCCTTGTGAGGGAATGGAGGGGACCTACAATTTTATGCCGGATCCGAACGGCTAATTGAGAAAGCGCTTTTCATGGCATGAATTTACTAACGGAGGACTTGCCAATTCCTCGCGAAAGGCGATACCCGGGAAAAAACATTTTTTTGCCTCTGCTGGGATTCGAACCTCGAACCTCTGGGTTAGCAGGTGGACATGCTAACCATCGCACCACGGGTACCACATCAAAATGAAAGTAAGTAGAATTTAAAGGCCTATTCTTCAACTATAAGTCCTGAAAATTTCATTTTGTTATTCGCATGTACACTGAAGTTACAGATGATTAAAAACAAGCTTATTTCTAAGCTATGGAAAAGCTAATCTTTGGGCACATTTTTGGGAGTGTTGACTGCCAGATATCAATACGGGAGTGGGCAGGATTTAAAGGTCTATTCTTCAACTTTAAGTCTTAAGAAATTCTTAAGTCTTCAAAATTTCATTTTGTTATTCGCATGTACACTGATTAAAAACAAGCTTACAAAAAAAATTTTAAAATTTTTTGGATAGAACGATATTAAAAAAAATCTTTGAAACTAAGAATTGTGTTTTATTAAAAAAATAAGCTTTTTTTAATCAGGGAAATTTTTAGGGACTTACTATTGATATTTTAGGCACAGGACTACTCCAAAAATGGCAAAAATATATATAAAATGTGTTGATTTCAAAAGGATCAGGTTTCTAAAGCAACTCAAATATCTTAAACCTTTTGATTGATTTGAAAAGAATGCTTTATCAGCTTTAAAATGACACCCTAATCGTCCTAATCGCTTGAATACAGACAATTTAAGAGTGCAAAGTCTGAAGCCCATAAAATCGCTATGTTCGGTTCTTTGAGTATGGCTGGAGGGGAGGAGAAAATTACAAAAAAAAAAAAATGCCTTGACGATTTCGTATTTCGATAGCAAAGGAACATTTCTACAAAGTTTGAGCAAAATCGGAGGTATAGCAACATTTCGGATTAACCGTTTTCATATGGAATATGGCTCGTAAGTGATTAATTTTTCTCGACTTACCATTTGAAAATATCCACGCCACGCCACTGCTAGGCAGGGATCTCAGACAGCTTTCTCAGGACCTGAACCGTCGCTAGGTCTGCCAGCGTCCTCAGTGAGGGCTTCAATCAACGATTGGATCTGTGAAGAACACAACCGTAGATGGCATGCCTCCATTGGATGCAGACAAACCAAGCGTATGCTCCCCAACGTTAGTAAGAAGACTGCAACATTTTTGCTAGCTCGTAGCAGAAAAGACTGTAGGAAGCTTATTGGCGTTGCCAGCGGGCACTTCTCTTTTGCCAAGCATTTAAACGTGTTAGGTTTAAGTGATACCACACTCTGTGAATCTTGTGGAGAAGATGAGGACACCGCAGAGCACTTCCTCTGTGAATGTCCTGCTTTTTCTCGCATGAGGTTACAGATACTCGGCGCAGACATGGTGAGAGCTGGTAACTTAGGCTCCTTACCATGGCAGCGTCTTTTGGCTTTTCTCCGAACATCTGGAAAGCTATAACAAATAGAAGGTTGCTATCTGGTAGTACAATGGACCGGTATTTAGGTCTGAGTGCTCCAGCTGGTATTTTAAAAACCTCCAACAAAAAAAAAAAAAAGTAACAAATCTATTTTCACTAATTTTTATAATTTTATATGTACATTTGATATTATTTTCCTATACGAAACTTTTATCACCGAGTTAAATATTGAAATGTTCGAGAAGAAATCTACCAACTTCGAAATAAAGTCGATACCAGCAACCAGAACACACACCAGAGGAAGAGCAAGTGGAGGTCACATATTCGGATTTAAAAGGGATCTTAATACTAATGGGTGCAAAATCGAATCTTTTCATTCTTTAATTTATATAACTATGAAAATTGATAGAAAAATTGTACGTCTTTTACCAACCTACTTGAACTGTAACAACTGGGATATGGATTTCCTGAACCTTCAAGAATTCATGACATGTGGAGGTGATAGCTCAAATCTACTTATAATAGGCGATTTTAATGCAAGAGTGGGTAATGAAGAAGGTGCTGTCAACAACCTAGCTGGAGTCGTGAGAAAATCAAAGGACAATGTCAACAACGCCAATGGTAATAAGCTCCTAGAACTATTCAACTCTTTTGGTCTAAAACTACTCAATGGAACTAGCCGAGGTGATCAAAATGGAGAATTTACTTTTGTTGGAGGTCAAGGATCTTCCGTTATTGACTATTGTTTTATAGGATGTGAATGGAATAATTGTGTCGTCGATTTCGAGGTATTGAATGAACCATTTTCAGACCACATGCCAATTGTTGTGTCCTTCAACCATTCTGAGTTAGATAATGTCTCAACCACTAACATGGAGCTCCTCCCAAAAATAGTTTGGCGTAGTAGCAAAGCAGTATTCTATAAGGCCAGTTTGGATGAGGCCCTTAGAAATCACGAAGTTGCGAATTTCAACGACCTAGAGGAAATAATTAAGCTTTCATATCCACACAGCAGGTTGAAGAAAAAGTGCTTTGCATTCAAGGAGCGCTGGCTGATGAAAGCTGTAAAAAAGCTAGAGATGTGTCCTACGCCTGGCTTAAACTTTTCCGTAAAGTCAGTTCTAGTCTTATTAAAGAATTATATTTAAATGCCAATCAGAGGTTTAAAATCTTATGTAAAGAAAAGAAGAAGCAGTTTTTTGAATCGGAGGCGCGTAAACTAAATCTCGCTATGAACTCTTCAGAATTTTGGACCTAAGCTCGCAATTTAAATGGCTCTAAATATACTGTTGACATCAGTCTAACACCTCAAGTTTTACAGAACCATTTTCAACAACTCTTAAACCAAACCTCAAACGTAATTTCAAAGTTCCACTACGCCCCGCCTGGTCTACATGATCCTATTTTAGATTCGCCGATCACGATACATGAGGTTACTCTTATCGTCAACAAACTAAAGGATGGCAAAGCAGCTGGATCTGATAGAATACCTGTTGAATTATACAAATACGGATTAGAAAATTTTATTCAAACACTGGCAGGCCTAATGAACAACATTATGGAGGATGGTATAATACCTGAACATTTTAAGGAAGCCTTAGTGTTCCCAATCTACAAAAAAGGTTGTGCAAATAATCCTGCGAACTATAGGGGAATTTCCTTTCTGAATGCCTCTTATAAAATTTTCACTTCGCTATTACAGAATCGGCTTAAAATGTGGATATCATCAAAAAATCTTTTGAGTGAATTTCAAGCGGGGTTCAGATCGGGTTACTCTACTATAGACCATATTTTTGTGTTAAAAAGTATAGCAGACTCATCCTTGCAAGAGGCAAAAAGCTTTATGTTCTCTTTGTGGATTTCAAGGCAGCGTTCGATACGGTCGACAGGGATTCCCTAATGTATAAGCTGTACGGACTTGGAATGTCCTTAAAATTTGGTCAAGTCATCCAAAATATCTATGGAGATACAAAGTCGTCTGTTTGGAATGGTGCTGATAAATCTGATTGGTTTGCAACCAAAATGGGGGTTAGGCAAGGGTGCCCATTAAGCCCCGATCTGTTTGCACTTTTTATTGACGACTTGGTCTATTGCCTACCTGGTGGCATAGAATTTGCGGGACTGCAAATTAAAGCCCTTCTTTTTGCAGATGATGTAGTGATGTTGGCAAACTCACCTGAAACTCTACAGTTGATGCTAAATAGGCTCCAAGAGTTTTGTAAACTGTGGAGTCTTGTGGTTAATCCGGATGAATCCAAAGTTATGGTTATAAAGAAGGGAGGAGGCAGAACGTCGGTAAAGGAAAAGTGGTTTTTCGAAGGGAATGCCGTTGAAGTGGTAAAGGAGTTCAACTTGGTGTACTATTCACTCAAAATATGAAAATGGATAAACATTTGAAAGATAAATTATCCAAGGCGAAAATCGCATTAAACGCTACTTGGAAAAATTGTTTCGACAACAAATTCATAAGGCACAGTAGTAAATATCGTGTCTTCGAAACTGTAGCGCAATCAATCCTTTTTTATGGTGCTCAGGTATGGGGAGGATCAGAATATGAGTCGGTGGAAAAACTTCTCAGGTTTTACCTCAAAAGAGTATTTCATCTCCCTCCCAACTCACCGAACTATATGCTTATGATTGAGACTGGATTGCCACCGTTGCTAATAAAGACTCTCAAGTTGCAAGTTGACTATGTTCTCCATGTCATGCAAATGCCTGAACAGCGGCTGCCTAAAACTGTGGCCATAAAAATGGTGCGAAGCAAAAGAGGCTTTTTTAGAGAATGGGAACGTTTAGCTGAAGAATGTGGAATGGTTCTTAACATAAATCTGGACGAACCAGGTACTGTAAGGCCCTTATTGTACGAGCTTATAAAAAAAGTAGATCTTAGACATAGAGAAAAAAATGAAGAAGAAGCAGCAAGTTCTCTACATCGAACAATCTACAACCGCCTTGATTATTCTCTCAAGGAAAACAATTACTTCAAATATGAAAATAGTATAAAAACAATTTCAATGATGTTCCGTCTACGAGGGGAATTGCTACATCTCAATTACATTCCACATAGAAGCGATTTGCCAATTTTATGTGATCTGTGCAACTGAAGGGAACGTGAAGACATCATACATTTCTTGGGAATCTGTCCGGTTTTGCGAGAAATAAGAAAAAGCATTTTTGGGTGTGACACCATATCAGAAAGTTATTGTATTTTCTTGTTAAACCAAATGAATGTTGAAATATTGTATGAATTCCTAAAAATTGCTCTGATGTATAGAAACAGAATTAAAAATGGTGATTTTTGAAACTTGTACCTGCAGCCGAAAAAAAAAACAAACGAATAAACAAATAAAAAAATTGAATAGCTACTTAATGCTTAAACTATTAAATTAAAAATTTAAATTTCATAAAACATATTATAGAGTTAAAGTGGATTGTCAATCTGGCAGACGGCGAATGCCATGCTTAAACGATTTAATGTATCATAAATATTGTATCTTATCTCTAAAGTCTATGACTAATAAAAATCTTATCTATCTATCTATCTATCTATCGCAAAAACTTTATATTTCGTTGTACTAAGGCTGCGGTCATTCGTCATTGTAAAATAGTATTTTTCTTTTAAAAATTGAAAAATTGGCAAATTTGTAGCATCGGCGAAGTTGATGTTAAAATCACCACTCAAAATCATATGCAAATCATCAAATCTCTCCCCAATTTACCTTGAAGGTATGCAGAAGCGTCTTAAGACTAAATAAATAAATTTTTATATAAAAACTGTCGTATTACACTTGAAGACGTATTCGGTGAATTATAAACTCCTACTGTTATAACTTGCTGTCCATTTCCAGAGTGGCAACGACAAACACACAAATCGCCGATATCAAAAACATTAGTACTAAACATACTAGTTACCTCGTATGCAAATCCATATGATTTGAGCAAAATATGGCAGTTGTATCAGACAACCTTTTACAGATAGCTACTCCTGCTGCTGGACGATCGTGCCTCCTGAAACTTGCAACTAAATTGAAATCTGGAATATCATAATATTGTAACGTGCGCTTAGTTCGCAAAAAAAAATAAAACTTTACCTTTCAATTTAAATTTAGCCACTTTTATTCAGTATCTATACTTTATTCGATCTCAACTCGACTTTTGGACTATCACTTGTAAATAACAATTCACTCTTCTTAACTTTATCACTCTATAATCAAAACTGACATCTGGTTGCCTCGGCGGCCTATTTATATCGAATGACATTATATCCAGAACTCTCCAGTATTTCCCACATGGTTTCCACTCTCCACTCCTGTCAAACATTTTTCCCTCATGGTATATTTCTACACTTACACTAGTGTTGCCGCTTGTGTTTTCGGTTGAACGTTTTCGATTAGGAAATTGGTATTAAATGTTGGGTTCGCGTTACAATATCTATATTTCTACGACAGTGTCTATAGATCTTGTAACTGCGCTCGTAAACTTTGATAATAAAATGAAAAAAAGGACAATGCATTAAGTTTAGAAACGAAATTAATTAATATTTGAGTAATGGTTTTCATGCAACCACTTCAATTCCATCGATAAATCATCGCGATGAGTTGTTGATCTCTTTTAATTTGTTGTAAAGTTCGAATCATCGACCAGTGCGTCTCCTACTCTGCCATGATGAAATTCCCAGCTTCACTCATCCACTTCATTGTAATGGTAGTAAAATATTTGGTGCTTTTTATTTTTTCTGCGTTGCATAAATTTTTCTCTGTCCTTCAATTCCTTTCTTTCTTCTCTGTATTTCTCCGAGTCGGTAAGTAGAATTACTATGTAATAATGCTATTGCATTGTTTAAAGTCATTTAGCAACATTAAAATTAAGGTGTCTATTGGCTCAATGGTAGAGTCGTTGGCTATTCATGAAACTAAGTTTTTTAAACTTTCTTAGTTACTAATATCAGTTCTAGGTTGAAATAGATATGTTGTATCTTTAGGCCGAAAGGCATTAGAAATAAGTTATTGTGTAATTTAGAGTACCCGCCTCAGTCAGTAAGTTAATTAAGTTATTATGTAAGCTAGTTTTACACATTTTTGTTAGCATGTAAGTAGTTATAAGTGATATACAATTAAAATGAATGAAAACTAAAAAGTCGTTGGCTATTAACCTCAGGGTCTCATGTTCGAATCCCAGCCGTGGCGAACAATTTTTATTTATGTTTTCTCTTTAAATAAATGATAAAATGGAAGTCATGGCTGGGAATCGAACCTGAGACGCTGGGCTATGACGACTATACATACGAATTACGATGAGCCAAAAAATGGTGTCGGTCGCGAATTCAATGCTTTACCCCCATCGCAAAAGTGCCAAACGCGTCTAAAGAAGTTTTCACTTCAAAAACTCCACTAAACGCCATAAGAGCAAACAGCGGTTGGAGCTCGCACGCGTTCACATGACCTGGGATACTAAATTTGGAAATGAGCTAAATTGGAAAAATATGGTTTTTTCTGACGAAAAAATTTAACCTGGATGGTCCATATGGATATAACCACTATTTCCATAATTATTTTTTCGTCAGAAAAAACCACATTTTGCCAATTTAGCTCATTTCCAAAGTTAGTATCCCAGGTCATGTGAACGGAAAGCGAAGCTAGGCTTAACCAGCATCATAAATTGACGGATAACAACTACACTATCGTAAGTAGGTACCGACCAACTCGACTTTAGGGGGTAGGGTTGCGATCTTCGTACGTAAAGGCATTGCTCATAAAGTAATACATCCACTTCCAACCACTAGGATGAGGCCACAAATTTTGCGATCGATTTTCGCTTTTTATATATGGTGGAAGTTTGTACCCGGAAAAGTTTATTACCAGTTAATAGGTACGTATTTTCGCATAACAATTTCATGAAATTAAAGGGTTAATTCGAAACGACCATATTTGGATCAATTACTTTTAGAATCAAGACTTAAACTGACCGACGACATTCTTCAGCGGACGAAAAATTGTTTGACGAAGGTTGAGTACGACAGTGACCACTGTGGACTTGCCGCCGTCATACTGCTTCCGAACGACCTTGTGGAACTGGAGGAGTACGTGCCGACGCACTCTTACAACTACGGTAAGACACGTTGGCTGCGCTTTTCCGGTGCCGTCTCAAGGGAACTTCGTTTGAACGGTATTGCGCCGCCATGCAACAGGAATCTGTCGAACGTTGATATCGATGGATACCTGCAAAGTATGGAGGATGCAAAATCCGTAGAACAGTGCCCAGGACAATTCCTAAGCATAGGCAAATGGATCCAACGAACATATACAGAAACGCGACAATAGACGCACTTTACAAAAAAAAATAGACTCCTGTCAAACTCTTGCACAGGAGGTTTACTGACCAACACGATTTGGAGATTAGAACTCTGAGGTCACAGATCAAAAATCTCCAACAGCTTATTAAAGAAAACTATAAAATTTCCATTTCATGTTTCTGGAACAATAAAATTCGGGCTGTGCAGTCCAACAACCCGAGTATGTTTCCGGAAATAAACAAAATCTTTAGGAGAAAAGATCAAAATGACCTTCAGAGTATTAAACTCCAAAGGACGACAGAGAACAAGAACTAACTTTTGACAAGGAACAGATCCAGATGACGCCATCTTGGATGATGACCACTTTATACTAGTGGAAGTTGCTCAAGAGAAGGTAGAGACGGTGGGTGCTGTTTTCGAGCAAGTATAAAAGGTGAATGAGTGCATTCGCCCGAATTACGACCTTGAGAACAGAGCCCTCGTTGGACACTTCTATCTTAGAGACGAGATCTCGCATAGTCGATCCGAGAATCCTGGTTTCACTAGGTTCAATGACGACAGACTTGCAAATGCAGTCGTCACCGAGCGAAACGGGGATAGCACCCTGTTCGTTTCTAATAATATATCTCTTTTGTTTCAAAGCTCATACTTAGACCTTTTAAGAAGAATGAGTGAACTTTATCATCACTATCAGTACGGCTTTCGTAGCAAAAGTGATTTGATGTCACTTCTCACCGAAATGTTTAACCAATCCTTACATTGTTTTGGAGAAAGTAAGATTATTGCGCTTAAAATTTCTAAGGCGTTTGATAGAGTTGGGCATCTGGCTCTCTTATCAAAAATGCGTGCACTTGGTATCGACGAGTCTCTTCTTCGTTGGATTAGCAACTAACTTTCAGGCCATTCAATACAAGTTGTATTGGACGGTTTTAAGTCTGATAGTCCTTATACAGGGTTTCCCATAATTCGTGTTACATACTTTGAAATGTGACTCTTCGTTATATTCTAAGAAAAAATATGTCTGTTTCTCAACTTTGACATCACTTTTTGACAATTTAAAAAAAGCTAACTTTGGTGAACCTGTGTTAAACTCGATTTCTCTGCCAATACTGATGGCAGACAATAATCTCTAGAACTGTATTTAAATTGGGCTACTATAGGCTTTATGGTTGCCAGATTTCAATTTAAAATGGTGTTCAAATTTTCTTCCCCAGCAAAGTTTTGATTTTGAAGCCATTTTTTTTTTTAAATGCCTCTTAAACAAAGAGTTTCTTTATTTTTTACAGATCATTTTAAATTCCTCCATTCAATGAACCCTAAGCACATTTAACTTCAAAATTCAACTGGTAATGAATTTTTGCTATACGGCACAGAAAAAGCACTTCACAATACTACCCTTTTGCTATTCAACCACGTACCTGTGTATTGGTTACACAGTTAGAGTAAAATAAAGCAAACAAATGTTTATCAACGACGAATTTGCAATTGACTGAAAAATCGATAGCTATCAAAAATGTTGTAACCATAAAGCGGGGAATACACGATGCAATCGAGCGACTTAGATCGCATACGATGGAATTTGGTTTTCACTTCGAAGCATTCGACATTGAAACACCGACATTGAAACACCGACATTGAAACACAACAGCGGGTTGCTTCAGTTACACACACGGTAAAGTCATACCATGCGATGTACGATTATCGGTACGATAATTGTATCGTGTATTCCCCGCTATACTGAACAAGCAACCAGAGACGTTCACAATAGACCACATAAAAGCATTTCATTCACAACGGTCAAAAGATCTGATGGTTGTTATCCAATTATCAAATTTATCAAGCATCAAATTTATCAAGTATCGTATTGATATTTGACAAACATAATAGGGCTGTTTGATTGCAACAGCTAGTAATGGGAGTCAGTAGGTTTCCAAGAATTGATTATTTGAAGGTAATTTTTAAGAATGTGCACTGATGAAATGGGTAAAAAGTGTATTTGACCTGCTACCAAAATCCTAATTGACTTACCTCTTCTCAGGGAGATTTAAGTTTGGGGTATGAATGTTCAATGGGTAAATAAGTCGTATTAAAGAACAAGAAAACGAATTTGTTCATCAGTTTATCAAAATAAGTCACGATTGCAGTTTGATGAGAGAGCTTTTTGAAATACCTCCATTTACGAAAAAAGAATACGCAGACATTTTATTCGTATATGGGTTTTGCAATGAAAATTCAAGAAGAGCTCTACGAAGATACCAGGAACTTTATCCTAGCAGACGACTTCCTACTCAAAATATTTTTGGAAATACCATTCGAAGGCTTCGAGAAACTGGATCAATATTAACTGCAAGACCTACGACTAGTTTACCCATTGAACATTGATACTCCAAACTTAAATTTTGGTAGCAGGTCGAAGTCACTTTTTACCCTTTTCAACAGTGCACAGTCATAAAAATTATCTTTAAACAATCAAATCTTGGAAAACTACTCCCATTGCAAAACCAATATCCCCAAAACAAATGTTTTCAAGTAGTGAATCATGCAATAAAATCGCGCCCGCGATTTAGGATGGGATACAGACATTAGGATGGGATACAGGACCACCGGAAAATGAAAGAAAAGAGGAAATGGAAATTGGAAAATGAAGGGAAAAGGAAGTGTCCAGTACGAAGGGACCTGGAAGCTGGAACGCTTGCGATGCACGACTCAGCTCGCCGGATTGGGGGGGGGGATGGATCTTGCCCTTTCGTCAGACGGAAACCACATTACAAAAACATAAATCGTGCAAAAAAACACCACCACAAAAACCTTAACACACTTCAGGCACTGCAAGGTGAAATGGCATTGAGGCCTGTAGCCCACCCAACCATGGAACTCGGTCGGCCATATTGTCGACTTCCCCGATGATGATCACTGCTGCCAGTGTTAGTTTGCACAACAAGATTAAAACAAAACAAGGTATACTGTTCACGTTTAGAATAAGAGTAAGAGTGCCTTCTTCATTCTTTCGCACTACGTACTTATAACCTATGATCGTCACTATCGGTTCCAGGTCAACCACGCAATCTGGGCCACACAGACTGCAACCACCATGTGCAAACCATATGTGTGTGCTATTTCTCACAATTGCTTGGTCTGCAATGTGACACTACACATTGTTCCTCGTCGCTTTCTTTGATAACGTATTTCGGTTCGCATGACATGCATTGTTATTGTTGTGACATAACCAATGCATGACACACTTATCGAAATCGAAACTATGTCTTTCGTTAAAGAAGCGACGGGGCAATTCCTAAGTATTGGGTTTTTGGTGTAAGTTGAGTAACTATGTGTGGGGCACAACAGTCCTCCCCCCTTAAATTACGAAAGGCGTACGAGGCAACGAGTGAGATCTTTCGGCATATATGTAGGTACGGGTGTGCAGTAAGAATTCAGACAACCTAAAAGTTTATTTGGTCAAAAGTAATTTTTTTTTCGTTTTATGTGCTTAATGAGTAGGTATACAATGCTTATGTGTAAATTTTTTTTTCTTTTTTTTTTTACATTGTGTTTTGTTTTCTTCGTTTATTGACAATGAAAAAATAAATATTGCTGTTGTTTACATTTATAAAATTTTTTTTTTTATACATGGGTTGTTTCATCAACGCCAGGTGTTACATTTTCTTCGAGATCGTTTACATTTTCTGTTGGCTTATTATTTATTGTACATTTTATTTTAATACATTTTTTAAATATTACATACAAAGCTAGAGCTACACAAAGAAAGAAAATAATAGAAATAGAAATGTGAGCATGTTCATGTGTAACATGGAATAACGAATTGTTTTTCTTTAATAGGTCTTTAACATTTATACTATAACTATCTAAATCCAGTTTTTCTATATGAGTGGTATGGGGGGACATTTGGGATAAATTGGTTGGGACTACGTGAAGTAAATGTTTGATTTTTACTCCTGGTGTTATTTCAATATTCATATTAAAATTTGGCAACTCGACGTCTTTGTTTCTAAATGGATTTGAATTTGAATGTGATTTGGAGTTGAGCTTTCCTTGGTTGTGTTTGTATGAGAATTATTTTTAATTTGACTCAGTGGATTCAGTGGCGTTGAATTTATATTTGAACTAGTTATGATACAGTGGATTCAGTGGATTCAATGGCGTTGAATTTATATTTGAACTAGTTACGATACAGTGGATTCAGTGGATTCAGTGGCGTTCGAATTTATATTTGAACTAGTTACGATACAGTGGATTCAGTGGATTCAATGGCGTTGAATTTATGTTTGAACTAGTTACGATACAGTGGATTCAGTGGCGTTCGAATTTATATTTGAACTAGTTACGATACAGTGGATTCAGTGGATTCAGTGGCGTTCGAATTTATATTTGAACTAGTTACGATACAGTGGATTCAGTGGATTCAGTGGCGTTCAAATTTATATTTGAACTAGTTACGATACAGTGGATTCAGTGGATTCAGTGGCGTTCGAATTTATATTTGAACTAGTTACGATACAGTGATTGTGATTTAGATTTATTATTTAGTTTTCCATTTTGAGACAGTGAACAAAATGGGTTAAATTTTTTGTTTTGAGTCAATGAATTTAGTGAATTTGATTTGTTGTTTGAGACAGAGGATTCAGTGAAGAAGTTTCTTTGTTTTATCTGCTCCTCTGCAATATCCTCTTTGCTGAATAATTTCCTTTTTCTTTTAGAATATTTATTTTTTTTTTTTTTTTGAGCTTTGGTTTGACTCATGGTTTGATAACCACTCAAATACGTTGTCATAAGCGTTGTCGTTTATTATTTCATTGAGAATATTGTAGGTACTCCTTTCGTTAATTTTTGGATAAACTGTCCAACAATCGGAACAACTGTACTCTTCATCATCAATAAGTTCTTCCTCGTCATCAAAATCATTGAGTCTACTTTTCCAACAATCAGGACAAAAAGTCAACGGTGATTCGATTTCATCCTTAATTTGTTCAGGTTCTGGTATTATTTCGAAAAAGTGTGCATCTTTCTTAAGAGCATCGTCATATCCATCGTGGGTTGAATTGGTTGTTTCATCGTGGGTTGTTGTTCCATTGGTTGTTGTTATCATTTTCTTTTCTTCAATAGAACTCTTTATCTTTCTACTAAACTTCACTTTTCGCGGTCTTTTCTTTACTACTTTTGAGGGAAATGTGCAAATTCAGAGCAGGGTCGGACATAAGTGTTTAAAATCTGGGATTAAGGATAATGGTAGGATTTGGTTTTTTTTTTTTTTAGGTATATATAAAAAAAACTGGTTACACTTGTTTTAATCACTAACTAGAGAGGAATAACTTAGTGTGAGAAAATATAAATAATATACATATACATACACTACAATAGGAATACAGAAAAAAAATTGCTTACATAATCATCATTTTTCTTTGGTTGGTTTTCTTTTTTTCTTGGGTGTTGAATGTGTTGAATTGTTGTAGTAGTAGTTGTTGTTGTTTTTGTTGATTGCCTCGGCTTGGCAATTTCTTCCTTCCTTCCTTCTTTCTTCTCGACCACAGGAATTGGCTTACCTCTGTGGGATGTACTTAGTTGTTTGTGTTTTTTTTTTTTTTTCTTTCACTATCACTTAAGTTATTGTTATTTTTTTCTTTCACTATCACTTAAGTTATTGTCCGTTTGTATTTATGATTTTGTGACTCGCGCACCGATTAAAATTCGTTTTACTAGGAAAATTGACTTGGAACACGATTGGAATTTGTCGCTGATTAATTTTCTTTATTTGAATTGAACTTGATATTTCGGAAATGAAGGCAGATGCTTTATCCTTCAAATCCCACCGCTGCCACCAATGTTAGTTTGCACAACAAGATTAAAACAAAACAAGGTTTACTGTTCACGTTTAGAATGAGAGTAAGAGTGCCTTCTTCATTCTTTCGCACTACGTACTTATAACCTATGATCGTCACTATCGGTTCCAGGTCAACCACGCAATCTGGGCCACACAGACTGCAACCACCATGTGCAAACCATATGTGTGTGCTATTTCTCACAATTGCTTGGTCTGCAATGTGACACTACACAGTATGTTCCTCGTCGCTTTCTTTGATAACGTATTTCGGTTCGCATGACATGCATTGTTATTGTTGTGACATAACCAATGCATGACACACTTATCGAAATCGAAACTATGTCTTACGTTAAAGAAGAGACGGGGCAATTCCTAAGAATTGGGTTTTTGGTGTAAGTTGAGTAACTATGTGTGGGGCACAACACCAGGAGAAACCAACTACCAACGATGCATCGCCAACCTCTTCATCCCCCTGAAATCGTGCTTAGCACGCCATCATCGCCTCACAACAAAAAGAAACCTCTATTTCAAACTATTGGCGTGATGAACATTTTATTTTAAAGAAAAGCTAACAACAGAAAACTAAAACATATACTCGAACTAAAAGCTAAAAAAAAAACGCTGACCAAAATGAAACTTAAAGTTTAAACTAAAATAAACAAAATGTGCTAAAACTTAAAACACTAACCATAAAGAAATAATTAACAGAAAAAAAAATAATAACTAACAAAAATCCTAAAACTAATCCTTAATTCCTACTTTATTTTTGTGTTTTTATGATTATATATTTTTTTTTGTATTTTTATTTTTGTTTATTTTTATTTTTTTAAGAATTTTTTGGTTTTTGTGTATTTTTAAGTATTTTAGTTGCGTTAGTATTTACACCCCCTTTTTTTCTTCTTTTCAGGAATCTTCGGCTTGCTAAAGGAATTCTCCTCACCACCGGCTACTAGGGGATTGTTTACACACCTAATTACTCTTCCTGCCTATACGGTGCTCCCTCTAGCAGACATGTTCTCAAAGCAACCTACAAAAAACTAAGCGGCCCTTGTGGAACGGGAAAACTCAGCTGCGCAAAGTTTCACACCCTTTCCCACACGCAACTCAACTAAAACTCTTAAAACACAACGAACTCCCCACAGCAAAAATTTAAAAAAATGTTAAAAAAAAACATGGAATATAAATAAAAGGTATAAAAAGTAAAACAAAAGAACGTAAAAAGAAAATAAAATGTAAATAAATAAAAAAAAATTATGTAAATCACTACATAGTATAAAACAAAGTCGCTTTCTCTGTCCCTATGTCCCTATGTATGCTTAGATTTTTAAAACCAAGCAACGGATTTTGATGCGGTTTTTTTTTAATGAATATAGTGATTCAAGAGGAAGGTTTATATGTACAATACATGCATATTATAGTAGAGAAAAGCCGAGAAATTTTAAAGATTTGTAATGTGATGTAACAAACATATTTTTTGCTTGCATTGCAAACGCTGGCTAAACCTTACGAGATAGATCAAATATATGTAATACGGAATTGTATATCTTAAAAAGATGAATAAAAAAGTCCGCGACAGACGACTGCATATGTTTATCTCCTGAGGACAACCCGCAGTAACCATTTTTATGGCATATCCAACTTTATTTTGAAAAAGTTGCCGAACATCGCCCTCTTCCTGTTGACAGTCATCTTCAACAACTGCCTAAACAACGGCTATTTTCCTGCAGCATGGAAAACAGCCAAGAATGTTTCAGTACCCAAGAAGACAGACAGACACACCGTGGAAGGATACAGGCCTATCTCACTACTTTGCTGTATTAGCAAAGTACTTGAGAGTCTATTACTGAGGAAGGTAAAAAATTTCTGCTTGGAAAGAAATATAATACCAGACTTCCAGTAGGGATTCAAGGTCAAACACTCGACTCTTCTTGGACTTCACAGCAACATCACCGTGGGATTGAACAAAAAGGAAAACACCGTAGCATGTCTGATAGACATCGAAAAGTCATTTGACAGCGTCTGGATCAATGGACTCATTTACAAGCTAATGGAATTTGGCTTTCCAGGATATTTGGTAAAAATAATTCAAAATTTTCTTACTAATCGCATCTTTTTTGTACAGGTTTCCAGCGAAAAATCAGGACTACGACACATCAAGGCCGGATTCCCGCAAGGGTCAAAGTTAGGCCCCTTTTTATTCAACATATACACCGCAGGCTAACCAGAAAACCCACCAGGCACAAGGACTAAGCTGTATGTAGATGACTCCATCACCTACTCAACATCTCCATCGGCTGAGATAGCAGCCCGTAGAGTGCAGGAGCACGTCAATAATCTCTGGAAGTACTACCTTAAATGGCGATTGAAGATCAACGCCAGCAAGACGGAACTGATTTGCTTCAGACCACCACAGACAAGGACGAGAGCCCGAAGAAGAATCGCTTAAAGGAGTAGGAAAATCACCATCGGATTTATAGATAACACAGTTGTCACAACAAAGGACAGTGCCAAATACCTGGGTGTAAACTTCACCCACCGGATGAAGTTCAACAAACACGCCACGGCTATTTTGAAACGCGCCAGTATCGCGTTTCACCTGATATATCCTCTACTAAGGAAGCAGTATGGACTCAGCAAGACGACAAAACTACTCCTGTACAAGCAACTCATCAGGCCCGTCATCACATATGCCTGCCCGGTCTGGTTCACCATCTCACCGTCAACCATGAAGGAGATCAAGCTCTTCGAGAGAAAAATACTCAAGAGTTTGCACTGGACTTCATAGGAACCCCCTCACGAGGAAGTACTGGCCAACTAAGATGTTATACGGGGCAGCTGACATGGTACCAATAGACCAATATATGATGGAGCTATCCAGTCGAATTTTGAGGAACCTAGAAAGACATTCAAACCCAGAAGTGCAACAGCTACTGCAGGAAAAAATTAACACCAGCCATAGGTATCTACTCCCAAGAACAATCATCGATGCCAGATTCCATGATGTATTGTTTAACGAAGGAAGATCTTTCTACGAAAAAGCAGACAGTGGACACGACAGGGGATGAGCCATGGAGCTCATATTATTTTAATTTTATTTTTCAAGACTTTAACTCACGCCATTCTTATTTTATTTTATTTTATTTTCACGTAGTAGATTAAATGGACAAAAATATGTATTTTATTTTATAAAAACCATCCCTTCAGACAGTAGAAATAAGTTAGGCCCCTTCTGTGCCAAGAATCTAGTAATAGTAAGTCATAAGCCTAGTTTTAAGTCAATCTTAATATATAAAACAAAGACGGATTTGTTACAACACTTATAACTCGAAATCTGCTAAACCAATATTCATGATTATTGATTCGTTGGATTTGTCTCCGCCCCGAATAGCATAATACATCTAAAAGACAATGAAAACTCGATATGTGTAATGAATACTTATCTAATGTTGAATTCCTTTCACCAAAAGTATCGATTCGCCATCGATTCGGCGGCGATATTTTTTGCTTAAAAATGTTCCTTTGGAGAAATATCGATTCGGCGGCGATTCTTTTTTTGAGACGAATCTACACCGATTCTCACACAGATTATCACACACACAACTAGCTTGACAGTTTGGATATGTCAAATAAAGTTATTATTTATTGTGAAACTTTTGCGAAACAATAATCTAGCGCGCCCAATTATTTGATAAATTCAAAATTTATTATTTAATATTATAATAAAACAGTGTATAAATGGTTTGTGTTGACTTTATCAAAATATGTTTTGCAGCACAATATATTCCCCATTGGATAAACATTGTCCCATTGAATTCAGGACAACATCGTAATCACATAAATTGATATGAGCTTCCATTTTCATTTATTTTGTTTCATTAGACGAAAGACCCGACACCAGACTACTGAAAATGAAATACTGTTGAATTGACAGATGGTACGCACGCACACATTTACAAAAAAAAATCGCTACGTTTTTATATTCCTTTCACCCAAAAACGAATCGAAATTAGTATCGCCGGCAAGTGGTTGAAAGGAAATCGACATTATTGTGAAACTTTTGCGAAACAATAATCTAGCGCGCCCAATTATTTGATAAATTCAAAATTTATTATTTAATATTATAATAAAACAGTGTATAAATGGTTTGTGTTGACTTTATCAAAATATGGAAACGTAAAATCGTTTTATTAATGAAAATTTGTTGCAGAACATGAATTCCAGGCTATTTGAAACTTTGCTGTCTTCATCATCGGACGAAGAAGAAGAGGTTAAAATAATTAATTGGATGGAGTCAGAGATGAGCATAGCAGCTCAACTTGTTGCCAGTGGCGATGGTAGAGTCGGTGGCGATGATGGATTCGGTGTCGATGGTAGAGTCGGTGGCGATGGTGGAGTTCGTGGCGATGGTGATGATAACGGTGGTGAATGCTGTGGCGATTGCGATGATTGTGATGGAGTCAGTTTCGATGAAAGTGACTCCCTCACAACAGGTGAAGGTGCATCAACTTCGACAGTTTGTAGGCCGTAGAATGCAGCTACTTCATGAAAATTCACCTGAAACTTTTGTGTGCCTACAAAATAGACAAAAAAAAATCAATGAAAATTACATATTTGTTACATTAAATCACCACATACTTGTTTTGTTTTGCAGCACAATATATTCCCCATTGGATAAACATTGTCCCATTGAATTCAGGACAACATCGTAATCACATAAATTGATATGAGCTTCCATTTTCATTTATTTTGTTTCATTAGACGAAAGACCCGACACCAGACTACTGAAAATGAAATACTGTTGAATTGACAGATGGTACGCACGCACACATTTACAAAAAAAAATCGCTACGTTTTTATATTCCTTTCACCCAAAAACGAATCGAAATTAGTATCGCCGGCAAGTGGTTGAAAGGAAATCGACATAACTATATCTATATTTATATATATACATATATAAAAGAAAGTCGTGTTAGTTACACTATTTATAATATTTATAACGGCTGAACGGATTTGTCTGAAAATTGGTGGGGAGGTAGTTTAGGAAGAGGAGACGGACATATGATACTTTTTATCCCTATATTCCTAACGGGAATGTAAACGGGAACCTAGAAACTACTGAACCGATTTCAAAAATTCTTTCACCGTTATAGAATGCTACACTATCACCGAGTAACATAAACTTTAATTCATCCCCATATTCCCACGGGAACGGGATTGGGAACGCAAACTTCGAAACTACTGGACAGATTTTAAAAATTCTTTCTGCTCTAGGATGCTACATTATCCCTCAATAACATAGACTATATTTCATCCATATATTCCCGCGGGAACAGAAACGAGAACTAGAACGGGAACCTTAAAACCGCATGACCGATTTCAAAATTGTTTTCAACTTTTAGATGGTGCATTATCAATATCCCACATTTACATAAATTATTTCATCCTCATATTCCCACGGGCCCCGGGCAACGCCAGAAGGTTCAGCTATATATTTTTTTTTATCCAGGATTGGGATCGGAAACCTAGATACTACTGGAAAGATTTCACAAAATCTTAAACATTTTTATCAAGCCACAGACATAAAATGTAAACGGAATGCTTAAAATCAGAACAGGAAAAGTAAGCAGTAAAAGAAACCGACATTGGGCATTGACTATCGTTTCATTGACTCAAATAAAAATAAAGCAGCTTGCAACAGAGACGACATAAATGCAATGCGTTAGCTTTCGTCTCTACTGGAGTGTCGTGGGGTGCGCATCACATTAGATTCTAATTATTTACAATCAATATGAACTGTCCAAAGTGTACCCAAAGAATTGATAGAGCATCAAATCAAAAAATATCTTGTTTAGACTGCAAATCATATTTTCATTTTGCATGCGTAAAAATCAGGCAACAAGATTATGATTTTTATCAATCAAGCGGAAATTCTTTTCGATGCAGTAATTGTCAATCTAGACGAAAATCATTTCAAGTGTCTGCATCTGTGCTCTCTTCTCAATGTGATGATGAAGATGATACATCCGTAGCCAATAAAAGCAGGAATGGGATGAACCCTTCGACAACAACATCAGGGTCAGTCGAGCTAAGCGAAGACATAAGTGGTAAGGATTGCACTCTACAAATGGTCTATACAAGGATTTTGGAGATGGATAAAAAATTCGACCATTACTTGCAATTGGTTAATGAATTACGATCTGAAAACGTTGAACTTAAATCTAAGATCGAAGCACTAGAGAATAAATTAAACTGGCAGCAGCAACAACATTTAAAAAAGTGCATTGAGATTGTCGGTGTACCAAATGTAAATGATGATAATGCTCTGATGAAAGCACAGTAAATTTTCTCCAACTCTCTCTCTTTGGATATCCCTAATGAAGAAATAAAAAGATGCTATGTGAAAAGAGTTCATCCAAAAAAATCAATCAACGGTGTGAATTCTTCTGCAACCAAATCGATCATCTGTGTCAAATTCTTTGATGTCACAACAAAGCAGCGAATAATGAGTGCGAAAAGAAAAAACAAAAACCGACTCAGCTCATCGAATAGCAGTGGCAGTGGTAGCGGTGGTAGCGGTAGCGGAGTGCGGAGGTAGCGGTAGTAGCAGTGAGAGCAGTGGAAATAGAAGCAGTATTAGTAAAGTCAAAGTGAGTGCAATTTACATTAATGATGTACTCACTAAATTTACACAGGCATTATTTATGCAAGCTTAAGAAGCAAAAAAGAGACAAAATTATAAATTTGTATGGTTTAGCAATAATCAAATACTTATGAGAAGGACAGAGGGCGAAAAAGTTTTTTCAATTCGATCTTTCAGTGATCTTGCACTTATTTAGTGCACTTTGTATTCAACTTTGTTTACTTTCTAAAAATGAATATCGAAGGTGAAAGTGATGATATTGATGACTTTTCCTCCGTCAGTCCAAATAGCATAGAATTTTATGATATTTTCAGTAGTGAAAGTTACTGTAATGATAAGCTTTTTATTGTTCACCAAAATATTGGAAGTCTACGAGAAAATTTTGCAGCTCTTACCACCCATCTTGATTCGTTTGAAAGCACTCCAGATGTTCTTTTTATTTCTGAGATTTGGATTTATGGCTTTGAAAAAAGTGATTACTATTTGCCTGGGCTCAATTTTTTTGCCAAAACTAATGAAAATTATGCAGCGGGAGGTGTTGGATGTTTTGTTAAGGAAGAATTTTCTGATTGCGAGTTTTGTTAAGTTGAATGTAGATGTGCTGACATCTTGAAAGTTTCTTTTAAAGTTAGACAGGAATCGTTTGTTTTTTATTGTGTTTATAGGCTGCACTTGTACACTTTTTCTGCATTTATTGAAGAATTTTCTATTGTTTTACACAGAGAGAAGGCGAAAAATCTTATAATTGTAGGTGATATAAACATAAATATATTTAAAAAAAAATGAAACGGTGAGTACCTACCTACATGACCTTGTTGGCCTCTCATGGACTAGACTGTCTTATAAACGAGCCAACTAGGTTAAAGTCAGGTACTTGCTTAGATCATATCTATGCACGCTTTTCCAACTTTTTTCGTGATTATGAAAAAGGTGTTATTGATTTGAACATTACTGATCACGCAATGACAGTACTTTTGGTTAACTGTAATAAAACAAACATTTGCAATCCTTCTCCTGTTTCTTCTTCAATCAAAAAATTTAATTTTGATAAGTTAAGGAATAGTCTTCTTTACGAATTCTGGGAAGAGGTTTCAGCAGATAATGATACTGCTAGAGCTTATTCTGTGTTCTTAAAAACATTGAAAAGGCACATAGACAACTGTTCTTTTATACAAAGCTTGAGAAAATCAGATGAGAAACTAAAACCGTGGATTACTAGGGATTTACTTAAGAAAGTTAAAGCAAAAAATAAATTGAGAGTCAAATGCGTTCGAAATCTGTCAAACCAACATTTAAAAAATAAATATAAACGCCTAAGTCTCGAGCTAAAGAAAGAAATTCCAGCTTGTCGTGATAACTATTATAGAACGAAATTCAATTCAGCAAATGGAAATTTAAAAAGTGAGTGGCAGGTAGTTAACAATATTCTCAATAAAGTAACGATTATGAAAAAACCAACCGTGTTGCGGAATATTCTTAATGATAGTGAAATTTCTGGGACCATCTTGATTGCTGAAGCATTTAATGATTATTTTGCTTCTTTTAGTAGTAATTCACAGTCTGTTGTTACTGAAATAACTTGCACTATTTGCTCTAGCTCTTACTTTTCAAATTCACTGCAAAGGAATAGTTTTGCTTTTGAGCCAATTACGTCATTGGAAAAAACTCAAAGATGATAGATGGAAGAAAAATTACGTGTGGTTTGTTTATTGACATAACTAAAGCCTTTGACATGGTCAATCACAAAATCTTATTAAAAAAACTGGAAAATGCTGGTTTCCGAGGCTTTATTCTTGACTGGTTTGAGTCTTATCTTCGAGACAGATCTCAAAGTGTAAAAATAGACGGCACTAGAAGTAGCCTTAGGTTCATTAATTTAGGAGTACCGCAAGGATCTGTTCTAGGACCGATTCTGTTTTTGATATACATAAATTCATTGTTTGGTTTGAATTTTAAAAGCAGTCTTACTGCTGTGTACTTACGGCACTAATAGTGTCTTAGATCTTGTTGCTGACATAAACTGGGATCTTGAATTGCTAAGAAATTGGTTTGCAGAACATAAATTGGATATAAGCCCTAAAACTAAAATAATGTTCTTCAGTTTTTCATCATCAAATTTATGTACAACTGATATCTTCTACCATGCACCTGAGTGCCAGCGTTTTAAATTAACTAATTGCAGTTGTTCATCTCTACGCTTAGCTTCTACCTTCTGTAACGATTCAAGCTGCCACAACAAATGTTTTAAGATTGAGAATGTAAGTGAATTTAAATATTTGGGTCTTTGGATTGACTCGCGAATGAACTTCTCATATCATACGGAGTCTTTAAGAAAATATTTCAATTGGACAGTCAGGAATTTCTTTTATTTACGTAACGTTTGTTCTTCTAAGCTTCTTACTACAATTTACTATGGCATCTTTCATTCCAAGTTACATTACGGAATTGAATGTTGGGGAGGAGCTTAGAGAAATAAGATTACACCACTGCTCATTCTCCAGAAGTGTATAGTCAGAATAATTAGTAGAAGAAATCGTCGACACCACAGCTTTGAACTATTTCGCAGTTTACAAATTCTTCCTATTAGGCATTTGTATTGCTTCAAGGTTCTGAAGACATTTTTCATGAGGTCAGGAAATCTGAACTTTAGGTTAATCTCAAATTACAGCCTTCGTGGAAATTCTCAGAATATTGTATCGATACCTAATTTCCGCACCACTGCTTTTCGTAATTCTTCTTCTATATTTTCTTACCGTCTTTTTAATATGCTTCCCCAGGCAGTCAGAGAATTATCAGTTTCTGGAATGTTTATAAATCGAGTCAAATATTGGCTATTTAACTTCGATTTTTTAAGTATTGGATCGTTTCTAAATGATATTATGGTATGATAAAGAGTTTATTATATTAGACTTATATATTGAGTTGAGTTAACATCAAGCTGTGCTAAAATTAACTTTTCTATGTATGTTATTGAATCCTTTGTGATATTTTAAATTAAAAAAAAAAAAAACATGTTCTTTTCTTTTTGTTAGAATATGTTAACGGTCACCCCACCCACATATAAACATGTATGTATGTACTATTACGCCCTTTGAAGTGGCATTTAACACTATTTCTATACTAATGTATACAAAATATCAAATATCACTAATATTTCATATAAATCTTTGAGTGTCTCTATATTTTTACTATTGTATATTTTTTATGAAATAAAATGTATCTTATCAGGCATTATTTATGCAAGCTAAAGAAGCAAAAAATAGACAAAATTATAAATTTGTATGGTTTAGCAATAATCAAATACTTATGAGAAGGACAGAGGGCGAAAAAGTTTTTTCAATTCGATCTTTCAGTGATCTTGCACTTATTTAGTGCACTTTGTATTCAACTTTGTTTACTTTCTAAAAATGAATATCGAAGGTGAAAGTGATGATATTGATGACTTTTCCTCCGTCAGTCCAAATAGCATAGAATTTTATGATATTTTCAGTAGTGAAAGTTACTGTAATGATAAGCTTTTTATTGTTCACCAAAATATTGGAAGTCTACGAGAAAATTTTGCAGCTCTTACCACCCATCTTGATTCGTTTGAAAGCACTCCAGATGTTCTTTTTATTTCTGAGATTTGGATTTATGGCTTTGAAAAAAGTGATTACTATTTGCCTGGGCTCAATTTTTTTGCCAAAACTAATGAAAATTATGCAGCGGGAGGTGTTGGATGTTTTGTTAAGGAAGAATTTTCTGATTGCGAGTTTTGTTAAGTTGAATGTAGATGTGCTGACATCTTGAAAGTTTCTTTTAAAGTTAGACAGGAATCGTTTGTTTTTTATTGTGTTTATAGGCTGCACTTGTACACTTTTTCTGCATTTATTGAAGAATTTTCTATTGTTTTACACAGAGAGAAGGCGAAAAATCTTATAATTGTAGGTGATATAAACATAAATATATTTAAAAAAAAATGAAACGGTGAGTACCTACCTACATGACCTTGTTGGCCTCTCATGGACTAGACTGTCTTATAAACGAGCCAACTAGGTTAAAGTCAGGTACTTGCTTAGATCATATCTATGCACGCTTTTCCAACTTTTTTCGTGATTATGAAAAAGGTGTTATTGATTTGAACATTACTGATCACGCAATGACAGTACTTTTGGTTAACTGTAATAAAACAAACATTTGCAATCCTTCTCCTGTTTCTTCTTCAATCAAAAAATTTAATTTTGATAAGTTAAGGAATAGTCTTCTTTACGAATTCTGGGAAGAGGTTTCAGCAGATAATGATACTGCTAGAGCTTATTCTGTGTTCTTAAAAACATTGAAAAGGCACATAGACAACTGTTCTTTTATACAAAGCTTGAGAAAATCAGATGAGAAACTAAAACCGTGGATTACTAGGGATTTACTTAAGAAAGTTAAAGCAAAAAATAAATTGAGAGTCAAATGCGTTCGAAATCTGTCAAACCAACATTTAAAAAATAAATATAAACGCCTAAGTCTCGAGCTAAAGAAAGAAATTCCAGCTTGTCGTGATAACTATTATAGAACGAAATTCAATTCAGCAAATGGAAATTTAAAAAGTGAGTGGCAGGTAGTTAACAATATTCTCAATAAAGTAACGATTATGAAAAAACCAACCGTGTTGCGGAATATTCTTAATGATAGTGAAATTTCTGGGACCATCTTGATTGCTGAAGCATTTAATGATTATTTTGCTTCTTTTAGTAGTAATTCACAGTCTGTTGTTACTGAAATAACTTGCACTATTTGCTCTAGCTCTTACTTTTCAAATTCACTGCAAAGGAATAGTTTTGCTTTTGAGCCAATTACGTCATTGGAAAAAACTCAAAGATGATAGATGGAAGAAAAATTACGTGTGGTTTGTTTATTGACATAACTAAAGCCTTTGACATGGTCAATCACAAAATCTTATTAAAAAAACTGGAAAATGCTGGTTTCCGAGGCTTTATTCTTGACTGGTTTGAGTCTTATCTTCGAGACAGATCTCAAAGTGTAAAAATAGACGGCACTAGAAGTAGCCTTAGGTTCATTAATTTAGGAGTACCGCAAGGATCTGTTCTAGGACCGATTCTGTTTTTGATATACATAAATTCATTGTTTGGTTTGAATTTTAAAAGCAGTCTTACTGCTGTGTACTTACGGCACTAATAGTGTCTTAGATCTTGTTGCTGACATAAACTGGGATCTTGAATTGCTAAGAAATTGGTTTGCAGAACATAAATTGGATATAAGCCCTAAAACTAAAATAATGTTCTTCAGTTTTTCATCATCAAATTTATGTACAACTGATATCTTCTACCATGCACCTGAGTGCCAGCGTTTTAAATTAACTAATTGCAGTTGTTCATCTCTACGCTTAGCTTCTACCTTCTGTAACGATTCAAGCTGCCACAACAAATGTTTTAAGATTGAGAATGTAAGTGAATTTAAATATTTGGGTCTTTGGATTGACTCGCGAATGAACTTCTCATATCATACGGAGTCTTTAAGAAAATATTTCAATTGGACAGTCAGGAATTTCTTTTATTTACGTAACGTTTGTTCTTCTAAGCTTCTTACTACAATTTACTATGGCATCTTTCATTCCAAGTTACATTACGGAATTGAATGTTGGGGAGGAGCTTAGAGAAATAAGATTCAACCACTGCTCATTCTCCAGAAGTGTATAGTCAGAATAATTAGTAGAAGAAATCGTCGACACCACAGCTTTGAACTATTTCGCAGTTTACAAATTCTTCCTATTAGGCATTTGTATTGCTTCAAGGTTCTGAAGACATTTTTCATGAGGTCAGGAAATCTGAACTTTAGGTTAATCTCAAATTACAGCCTTCGTGGAAATTCTCAGAATATTGTATCGATACCTAATTTCCGCACCACTGCTTTTCGTAATTCTTCTTCTATATTTTCTTACCGTCTTTTTAATATGCTTCCCCAGGCAGTCAGAGAATTATCAGTTTCTGGAATGTTTATAAATCGAGTCAAATATTGGCTATTTAACTTCGATTTTTTAAGTATTGGATCGTTTCTAAATGATATTATGGTATGATAAAGAGTTTATTATATTAGACTTATATATTGAGTTGAGTTAACATCAAGCTGTGCTAAAATTAACTTTTCTATGTATGTTATTGAATCCTTTGTGATATTTTAAATTAAAAAAAAAAAAAACATGTTCTTTTCTTTTTGTTAGAATATGTCAACGGTCACCCCACCCACATATAAACATGTATGTACTATTACGCCCTTTGAAGTGGCATTTAACACTATTTTTATACGAATGTATACAAAATATCAAATGTCACTAATATTTCATATAAATCTTTGAGTGTCTCTATATTTTTACTATTGTATATTTTTTATGAAATAAAATGTATCTTATCTATCTATCTTTCTATAAAAAAAAAAAAAAAAAAAAAAAAAAAAAAAAAAAAAAAAAAAAAAAAAAAAAAAAAAAAAAGCTGATTTATCGTGTCAGACTAAGCGTACATAGTCCAAATATCAGCAAGTTAATGAGTCAGCGGAGATCTTCGTTCAACACCCTGGGCTGCTTTATACATACTCATATACCCCTTATCCCTCGACATTCACGGTGTTGTTGAGGTCTGTATTTTTAAGGTTCCCATCTTTCTGTTCCAGTGGGAATATGCGGATAAAATATAGTACATGTTATATAGTACCTACATGTTCCCTCCGAAATGTTTCATCTAAAATTCAAAAGAACCTTAAAATAATTAAACCGATTTCAAAAATTCTTTCAACTCTAGGATGTAACAATATCTCTCAGTGACATAGATTTACATTTCATTCACATATTTCCATGGGAACGGAGGATCCCACAGGAACAGGGTTGGGAACGGAAACCTAGAAGCTACTGGACAGATTTCTAAAATTCTTTCAGATCTGGGATGCCACATAATCCCTCAGTAGCTTAGCGTAGACTTCATCGCTATAGCCCCACGGGAACAGAAACAGGAACGAGAACGGGAATTTTAAAGTTACTTGACCGATTTAAAAAATTCTTTCAACACTAGGATGTAACATTATCTCTCAGTGACATAGACTTATAATTAATTAACATATTTCTATAGGAACGGAAAATTCCCTCAGGTACGGGGTTGGGAACGGAAACTTAGAGACTACTAGACTGATTTCAAATATTCTTTCAGCACTGGGATACCACATAATTCCTCAGTAACTAAGCAAAGATTTCATCCCTATAATCCCATAGGAACAGAAACAGGAACGAGAACGGGAACCTTAAAACTACAGACCCGAGCAACGCCGGGCGGCTCAGTTAGTTGTATATAAAACTTAGCGAAATAAAAACAAATCTTAGTCTAAGCGGTTCTCCCTATAGCACTTTGAATTTAGCATCGATCGGACGCGTTTATTATCGGAGCTCTCTAGCGAGGAAAATAACAATACTTAATTAAAACGTGTGTGGTGTAATATTCCAGTTGCATGCACGTTTGGTTGTCGTAATCTAATCCGAGTGCGTGCAACGTAGCCCAGACACAGGTAACCAAAGTCACCGAATGCAATTATACGCAGTGCTTGCATATTTCACTACGTGTAATATGCCAGCCACTCAATTTCCCACGTTCAGTGATTTTTGCGTTGACCTTGTTTGAGCCACGATCACATTGAATCTTCCTAATGAAAAAGTTGAGTTGTTTCTTGACAGTCAACCGTGTCGGGTGAAATATTTATACCACAATTTGGCGCAGCCAGGAAAGAGCACTACGACCAAAGTCTCTTAAGTAAAAACGTCTTAAAGTGAACAGTAAAGTGAACAATTCTACAACAAAGAAAAACATCAGCATATGAGAAAAAAAAATTAAAAGAAGCAGAACTGTTTTGAATTTAGTTGTGAATTTGAAAAACATTTTGTGAAAAAAAAAAAATATAAAAATTGTGTGCTTAACAATATGAATGCAAGTGTTTTGTCCTTTGGTGCTTGTTTCTCTTTATCTGTCAATTAGATACACACACATTCAAAAAAAAAAAAAAAAATTGCTACTTTTTCTATTTCCTAAATACCTAAAAAGAATCGAATTTAGTGGCGACTGCTATCGACTGCAAATGGGTGAAAAGAAATCGACATAAGTGTAGAGTAAAACAACAACAAGAGAAATAACGAAAAAACAAAAACGAACTTATTATACCTTATGAGGAATGAGTGAGGACTCAGTAACGAGATCCGGAAAACACTGGGACAAACATCTTCAATTGAGGAGCAACTCCATAAAAAATTAGGCGATATAGAAGACAGTCAAAGAGAACGCCTAGCAAAGCTTAGTAAGTTATCAAAACAGTTTAAGTTAGATACAAGTAATTTTAAAAAAGGGAACATAGGCAACCAACTAAGTCCCGAATTTCCTATCCCTTCCATTTCCTTAACACCTCAGTTAGCTGACTTAGAAAAGGCCAAAAAAAATATTGATATACAGCCGAAAAATATTTATAAAAAACATCCCGCAATGAGCTCTGAAAAGGTTGCACGTTTGGTATCAACTTTGATTCCCACATTTTCGGGTGTTTATAACCCAGGGATAGTGCTCGAGGTGCTAAGTTTTATAGGTTGTTGCAAACAAGTGTGGCAATGCCTTGAAGAGGCTGAAAAGCCTCTGTTTAACAACCTTGTTTTAACAAGGCTGCGGGGCAATGCCTTTGCTTTGATTTCAATGATATCAGTGGCGAGCCTCGAAAACTTAGAGCAAGTGTTGAACCAAAATTTCCTACCCAGAAAAACGTACATTCAAATAACAAACGAGCTACGTCAGTGTCGGCAAATTTCAAATGAGACCGTAACGCAATTCGGTTTCAGATTAAATAGGTTACTAAGCAATTGCCAAGAAGAGGCCAAAACAAGCTATGGCCCAGATTCTTCGCCAATAGTGAAGGACCTCGAGCTCGCCGCAATACACTCTTTCAAGACAGGGCTGTGTAATCTACATCTCCGTCAGTATGCCCTAGGTCTTGATGAGAGCAGGTTATCGGAAACTATCCAAAAAATTTTAAAGCGGGAGCTAATAGATCCTCCTATGAGTTGACCTTGTCGTGGTGGGGGTGCTTAAGGACATCTTCTCCAGCAATCCAGCTGCAGAACCTGACCAACCAACATAACTCAAACAAAACCTGAAAAAAACATGGAAAAAGTTAATAAAAGAAGTAAAAAACGAACGGGGATATACGTTCACAAGTCAGCAGGTGTCGCGACTGCCGGCGATGGCTTGGCCTCGAAAGAGGATAAGTCGCCAGTGACAAATTTATTAACTGTAACGACAGAAAAAGCGATTGGCGGAAGGACTGGGGAGCCGACTGCAGTTCAAGGAAGGCCTCACAAGCCAACTAAGAAATGTGGAGAGCCCTCTGGTTCTAACGCCCCTCCTAAGGAGGATGCCCAAAACAGTGGAAGAGTTGCAGTGACTCTTTGTAGCACTTCCACCAATACTGCTCGTATTATAGGGACCCCGGAGGAGACTATTACAGCAAGTAGTGGAGCCGAGACTTTCGGTTCTAACGCGAACTGTGATATGTTGACGAAAGGGCTACCCTCCTCTAAAACACTGCTCCAACCTCCCACCTCATCCCGTCCATTGTCGAAGGACTCAAGGTCGACCAACCCGGACGGTACGGGTGCCGAGACTATCGGCTCCGTGGCTGAAAGGGGAGGACCTCCTTCGAGCTCCGAAAACACTCCTTCCCTCCCCGAAGTTGTAGGTGAAACTGTGACTTACAGTGGAACAAACAACGTAAGGGTGTCCAATCCCCCTAACCCCAAAGTTGGAGGTGAAACTGTGACTTACAGTGGAACTGAAAACGAAGGGGTCGCCAATCTCCTTATCCCCCAAGTTGGAAGTGAAACTGTGACTTACAGTGGAACTGAAAACGAAAGGGCTCCCAATCCCCCTACCCCCCTAGTTGAAAGGGAAACTGTGTCTAACAGCGGAACGGACAACAAAGGGGATCCCAATCTCCCTACCCTCCCAAACCACAAAGAGAGGCGGAACGCGGAGAAAATTGCGAAGGTGTTAGGTGCGGTACCTAAACCTAAGCTTGATTCAACGCAATCTGCCAAGCTTGAATGGGCAATGAAAATTATTGCCATAAATAAGAAAAACGGCTCAGACTCAACGTCTAAGCGCTAATGCTCGTTCGTGGAGTCAACCCCGAACGCCAAAAGACCTAAGGTGCAAAAATCAAGCACCCTCAGCTCCAAAAAAGACTTGTCGTACAGTGACGTACTGAAGGACAAACCAATTTTCGCTGTCATTGACAGGAGTAACGCGGATGGTGCGATCTCTTTCGATCAATGGGCGATCATCATGAAGAAGCTCCAGGCCTCCTACTGGACTCTTATGATGGAGAACCCAGGGGAACCTGCCATCTTTGAGGACGCAGGATGGTATCAGGGGCGCGTCAGGTTAATCGCGTTTGATGGAGAGAGATCGCGCGATCTGTATAAACTCGCGATAAGCAGGTTAGAGGGACTCTGGCCTGGTGCTAAGCTTGAAGTCGTGTCGAGGGACGATATCCCTTGCAGGCCTAGGGCTCGCGCTAGACTACCAGCGGAACTCTCCTGCAAGGAAACTATCATGAAAATGATACAATTTGGCAATCCAACTCTGCCTACTCACGACTGGAAAGTCGCGAAGCTGGAGGAACCAGAGGGTCACTATAGATCGGCTATAATAGTCATCAATAAGGACTCCCTGGCTCCCCTGGCTGCGACAAAAGGTGTGATTCGGTTCGGCTGGTCAAATATTGCCTTGAAAATATATAAAAAAGATGAGGAGCATAACATCGCTCCATCTCCGGCAACCCAAAGTGCGTCTTCAGTGGAAGAATCCGCAGGGCAAGTCGACCCTCCATCCATGGAGATAGACGAGCTCGGCACATCCTCTGCTGAAACGTACGATAATAAACCGTCCACATCCCACTTGGATGCCCAAAATGTCGTCAAATTCTCCGACTTGGAGACTGATGACTCCGCATCCCACTTGGATGCCCAAAACGTCGTCAAATTCTCCGACTTGGAGACTGATGACTCCGCAAACGAGGTTTCGTTCAGCGAGGATGACCTTCTTAGGTCAAACTCTGAGAGCGAAACAGATGACGACCTCAACCAGACCGTGGTTGGGGTTAGTCTACTTAGTTGTTCCCAAGATGGTGCAGCTAACTCAGATTAACCTCCAACACTCTAAGCAGGCTTCGGCCTCCCTTCTTCTCCGTCTAAACAAAAGGGGGGAAGATATTGTCCTTATTTAAGAGCCTTGGATCATCAAGTCCATCGTTCGAGGACTAAGGACTCCTGGATATACTCTACTGTATATGAAGGACAAAGGTGAACCCAGATCCTGCATATTGGTAAGAGGTAGCACTAATATATTTTTACTCCCTCATTACAGCAATCGTGATGTAACCACAATAAGATACCAGACCAGTGACAACATCTACTGGCTGGTATCAGCTTACCTCGGCCATGACCATCCTGGCCTTCCTCCATGCGACTTATTTAAAAGGATTGTCGCTGCAGCAGAACGGCAGAAGATCTGCCTCATCATTGGATGCGATGCTAATGCGCATCACACAGTATGGGGAAGTACTGACATAAATGAAAGGGGTGAGTCACTTTTTGATTTTATTTTAAGTACTAACCTTATAGTAAGTAATATTGGCAATGAACCAACATTCATTACCAAAAACAGACAAGAAGTTTTAGATATCACTCTTGTCTCCGATTCGGTTCATCATAGGACTACTAATTGGAAAGTATCTACTGAACACTCCTTTGCTGATCATAGATACATTCAATTTGATCTAAATGAGGAACCTCTCAAGCAACCAATCTTCCGAAACTATCGGAAAACTGACTGGCAAAAATATCGGGTAATTTTGAAAAAGTTTATTAAACCTGAACTTTTACAAAACCCTACAAACAAACATGATCTAGACAAAAAAGTCAATGATCTTACCACTGCCCTTAAACATTCACTGCAGAAATCCTGTCCTCTTATAAAAATAAGAGGAAAACAGAAACCACTGTGGTGGAGCTCGGGGCTAGAACCGCTCAGGAAGGAATGTAGAAAACTTTTCAACCGAGCTAAACAATCTAAAACTTTAATAGACTGGGACTCCTACAAGGAATCCCTCAAAACTTATAAATATCAACTGAGGAAAAATAAAAGAACATCCTGGAGAAACTTCTGTGGAAAAATAGAAGATACTTCAGAATCTTCTAGATTAAGAAAAATCCTCTCAAAGAGTCCGACCATGCCTAGCAGTTTGAAAACAGCTGACGGCTGGACAGAATCCTGCGAAGAAACGCTCAATTTGCTTCTGGACACTCACTTTCCAGGAAGCTCTAAGAACTTATGCAACTATGATTCCACAGAACCAGGTAGCATAATAACAAACAACCCCGATCTGATTACAAGGGAAAAATTAGTTTGGGCCATTAACAGCTTTGACCCATACAAATCCCCTGGACCTGATGGTATAATTCCAGCCGAACTTCAAAAGGCCGCGGACATTATTATCCCTGTCCTTGAAGTAATTCTCATCGGCTGTACCACCTTGAACTATATCCCCACTCAGTGGAGAGAAGTCAAGGTGGTGTTTATACCTAAGGCTGGGAAATCATCCCACGTAAACCCAAAAGATCTCCGACCAATAAGTCTATCATCTTTCCTTCTTAAAACTTTAGAACGACTGATTGATATCCACCTGCGTAAAGCTATAGATCCAAAATTGTTATCTACAGCACAACACGCTTACTGCAAGGGAAAATCTGTAGAAACGGCCCTACACACCCTGGTACGTACTATAGAATATTCTCTCCACCACAAGGAATTCACTCTGGCCGCCTTCCTCGACATAGAGGGCGCCTTCAACAACTTCAGCAACTCTGCAATTACAAAGGCACTGACGAAGCTCAAAGTAGATGATTCCATAGTGGAATTGATAAATCTAATGCTAAAAAGCAGGAGAATCAACTCTACTCTAGGAAACTTCTCTGCAAAGAGATCTGTCAGTAGAGGAACACCGCAAGGCGGAGTCCTATCCCCTCTTCTATGGAATAAAGTCGTCAATGAACTTCTAGTTGATTTGGAAGCTGAGGGATTCAAAGTGATTGCATATGCAGATGACGTCTCCATTGCGGTGTCCGGCAAACGTGCTCACGTCCTTACGGACCTGAGGCAGACCGCTCTAAATAAACTTGTAAAATGGGCGGGAAAATGTTATCTAGGGGTCAACCCTCAGAAAACTGAACTCGTTCTCTTCACCAGGAAATATAAAATTCCTCAACTAATAACTCCATCAATAAATGGAATCTCACTTGTACTTACAAACGAAGCCAAATATCTAGGTATAATCCTAGACAAAAAGCTAAATTAAAAAGCCAATATACAGGAAAGAATCAGGAAATCCACCGTGGCCTTATCTTCCTGCAAAAAACCCTTGGTAACAATTGGGGTTTCTCCCCCCAAATCACCCACTGGCTCTACACCGCGGTCATCAGACCAATACTCACATACGGAGTAGTGGTATGGTGGACCGCTCTTGATAAAAGGACCTACTGCGACAATTTAAGCAAAGTCCAACGAACAGCCTGTCTGTGTAAAAGCGGAGCACTGAGATCAACACCCTCAGCTGCACTAAATACACTCCTTAACCTCACACCACTAGATATCTTCAGCAAACAAATGGCCGCCAGTGCAGCCACTCGTATGAGAGCTATCTCCCAATGGACCGATAACAACATATCGGTCACGTTGCAATCCTGAATTTACTCTGATCAATCCCCTGTCACTCCGACTACACCATCCCCCAATTGGTTTTTGATAATAAGTTCCAAGTCTCAATCCCACCGAGAACGACCTGGGACGACGAAGAATTTTTGAGAGATAATTCAATTCATTTCTATACAGATGGTTCAAAAACCGAAGAAGGGGTAGGCTGTGGGGTGTACTCAAACCGACTTAACGTAAGTCTCTCGTTCCGCCTTCCAAACCATTGTAGCGTGTTCCAAGCGGAAATTCTGGCGATCAAAGAGGTCCTATCATGGCTAAGAGAAAACGTGATATCCTCAACGAATATCCGGATTTTCTCAGATAGTCAAGCAGCCCTCAAATCACTCGGCGCTGCGCTGTTTCTACGAACTCAGTAACCGCCCTTAACTGTCGCCTATCTCTTAGGGAGATGGCTGAACAGTTCAATATTCACCTTATTTGGGTGCCGGGGCACAGAGATATCGTGGGTAACTGCAAAGCCGATGAACTCGCCAGAGAAGGAACCGTTCTACCGATCTCAACTAGCAGGTTGAATATTGGTATACCAATCGCTACATGTAAACTTATGCTAAAGCAAGAGGCAATGGATAGAACAAATCACAGGCGGAACAATATCACCACGTGCGCGGCAACAAAACGTATATGGCCAGGAATAGATCCAAAACGCACAAGACATTTGTTATCCATAACCAGATTGCAAATTAGCTCCGTAATCAATGTCATTACCGGACATTGTCTGATAGGAAGACACGCCATAAGACTTGGCGTTCCCTCTAATGACTTCTGCAGAAGTTGCTCAGATGAGGAGGAGGAGGAGACAATCCCACACCTCCTCTGCTCATGTCCTGCACTCTCTTCTAAAAGAAAGAGGCATCTGGGGAAATATTTTCTCGATGATCCAAGCGATCTGGCGAACACAGATCCCCCGCATCTCCTTCGCTTTATTGTAAGCTCCAAATGGTTTTGTTAAGCGAGGTACTCCCTCGCATAATTTCTATGGTATCACAATGGACCTAGTATTGGTCTAAGTGTGTCGGGTGTATTCCTGACAGCCATTGTAACCTAACCTAACCTAATAGATCCTCAATTAGCATATATGGCTACTGGGTATCCAAATGCTTTCGCGTCGTCTTTTAACAGTGAAGGAGCTTGGCAATATGATTTGCATAGCCCTACTGATTACGGAGTAGGCCCATATAATAATCCCAGCATGAAAAATTTTAATGGCAGTTATTGTGAAAGCCCTCGACAACCTAGTGCAGGAATTTGTTCTTTGAATTCCTCTAGTCAGTTACCCGCTTACGAAAAAAAATCTCCTCCTCTCAATACTAACAGTGTGACAAGTTTTAATGGAAATTGTTTTGAAGACCCCAGGCAAGCAAGTGCAGGAATTTATTCTTTGAATTCCCCTTATCAGTTACCCGCTTACGAACAAAAATATCCTGTGATTAATACTAACAGCATGACAAGTTTTAATGGAAATTGTTGCGAAAACCCCAGGCAAGCAAGTGCAGGAATTTATTCTTTGAGTTTCCCTTATCAAATACCCACCTACGAGCAAAAATCTCCTAGAGTTGGGGAGAGTGGCTCTATAAATTGCAATTTTTGCAATGAGGTAAAACAATTTATGGGCATGAGGCTGGCAACTGTAGCCAAAATATCTCATTGAGATCAGTTGCGAACCAACTGGATCCACAGCAGCCTGCTTATAGGCGCAAGCAACACTCGAACTATTCGGTAATGCTTACAAATGACCTGAATAGGAAACGAAAAGAGCAAAACAAAAAAAAATGCGATTTTTGCTTGCGAAAGGGGCATGGCATAGAGGAATGCTTCACAAAGAAGCGCTGGGACGAAAATCAAAAACAGTCAAAAAACTAATAACAGGTTGGATGAGGGCAAAAAACGCCAAACCCTCATCCATCGAAAAATTGGTAAAGGATGGAATTGTTAATATTCCAGTAGACGTATGCTTAGAAAGAAATTTAAATTTATTAGTAGATACAGGCTCAGACGTCAGCTTAGTTAATAAAGACGTGCTTGGAGATGACGTCTTTGTTAACAAAACAGATGCTATTGCAATTGATGGAATATTTTCCAACGGCACTACATTAGGGTCAGTAGAATCTAAAATTTTACTAGATCCGCCAATTGAATGTAAGTTACATGTCACGGAAAAAATTCCATCCTTAAATTGTGATGGTATCTTGGGGCAGGACATTCTGTTTCCTTATACCAATATTGAGGGTCCTAACAGATCGCTAAAATTTCTTCATTCGAAGGGTGATCTCTGTGAACAAAATATTGGGATGGCTACTAAGAACCGCTCACAGAAGAACTCTTTTCCGATAGTTAAGTCAAATCAAGTAACACCTTCGCACGGTGTCCAACCATTTGATGAAATTGGGCAAACAGTTTGTCCTGTAACTTATCCACTTTCGCAAGGTGGTTGCCCAACCCAACTTATCGGAGATGAATTTTTTGAAAAACAAGCTAAGCCTACGGTGAGGAGGTCATTCCCTAAAAATGTTATTGCTTCTAAAGTTACAGTGACTTTACCCCCGAGGAGCGAAATAATAGTTAACAGCATCATTAACGATGGCGCAAATGGCACTGAACTGATGTGTTATTCTTGCGAGATTATACCTCAAGTTTTTATTGGTGCATGCTTAAATAAAATGCACAATCGTCAAGTAGTTTTAAGTATAGCAAACACTGCGTCTGAAGAAAAAAACCTCCATGACGTCACCATACACCATTACAATCTTTGTGATTATATAGTCACAGATACTTGTTGCAATTCTAATGGAACAAGAAATTTAAAATCTTCATTTGTTGCAAGCGTTACCAAACCAAACCATGCCAATAAAGAAAAGAAAACTGAAAGACTAAACAGACTATTCAAAGAACTAAGTCTGCAAAAAACTCTTAACCAAGAGGAAAAAGAAACTGTTGAAGAAATCTGTATTCAGTTCTCAGACGTTTTTTATCTTGAAGGAGACAAGTTGCCGCACACAAGAGCTATGGCTCACGCAATTCCCACTGATACAAGTCGGGGACCCATTCATCAAACAGTATAGATTACCTGAATCTCAAAAACAAATAATAGATGATCAGGTTAAACAAATGTTAAAAAATTATATAATTAAAAATAGCATAAGTCCATGGAATAGTCCGCTTTTAGTTGTACCCAAAAAAGTTGATCAAAATGGAAATAAGCAGCACAGAGTCGTCGTTGATTTTAGAAAGCTCAACGAAATTACTGTAGGTGATGTTTTTCCTTTGCCGAGAATCGATGAAATTCTCGACCAATTAGGAAATAGTAGATATTTTTCAACACTAGATTTAACGAGTGGCTATCACCAAGTTTCAATCGAAAAAAAGACAGACAGAAAACGGCGTTCAGCACTGATAGAGGTCACTATGAATTTATTCGAATGCCTTTCGGTTTGAAAGGGGCACCAGCAAGCTTTCAACGCCTTATGAATCACAAACTGACAGGGCTTCAGGGCAACAAATGTTTTGTATATCTGGATGACATTGTGATCTATGGAAAAAATCTTGAAGATCACAACAGAAAACTGATATGTGTTTTCGAAAAAATTCGAGATTTCAATCTGCGGTTACAACCTCGTAAATGTAATTTTCTTCGGCGGGAGATCGTTTATCTGGGATTTAACATTACTCAAAACGGCGTTTTTCCAGACAATGCTAAAGTGAGAAGTATATTAGAAATCCCAACACCAAAAAATTCTAAAGAAATTCAGTCATTTTTAGGGATGGCAAATTTTTACAGGCGTAGCGTTCCTAACTTTTCCGCTTTAGAAAGACCTTTACTTAATATCACTCACAAAGACGTTCCTTTTAGTTTTAATAGCGATTGTGAAACGGCTTTCACTACTTTGAAAGCTATTCTTTCTAGTACACCAATACTTATCTATCCAGATTTCAAAAAAGGATTTTTCCTCACCACGGATGCCAGTCGAGCAACATTAGGAGCTGTTCTTTCTCAGATTAGAAATGGTCTTGATTTGCCGATAGCCTTTGCAAGTAAAATTTTAAGTGCTACAGAGCGTCGCTATTCCACAATTGAACGAGAAGGTTTGGCCATAGTTTGGGCTGTTAAAAATTTTAGGTGTTACCTGCTAGGTAGGAAATTTATATTATATACAGACCACCAGCCACTGGTCCATTTCTTTAAAATTTCTCAAGATTCCACCAGGTTGACTAATTTTCGGCACAAACTATCAGAGTTTGATTTCGAAATAAAATACAAGCCAGGAAAGCAAAATGTTGTGGCTGACGCCCTTAGCCGAATTCCCGATAATAACTATGATATGAATAAGGTGCATGCAATAACTAGAGCACAATCTAATTCCCAAACTAAAGACGATTCAAATAATTCCAACAATAAGCAAAATAGTTTGGTAGCTGCTTTGGTAAAAGCTAATAGTTCAAATCAATCAAAAGTAGATAATTATCCATGTTGCTCTGACAGTGAAAGAGTAACTAATAGTGATAGCGACAAAAGTTATCTACACCAGGAATGTTCAAGCGATAGCAAAAAGAAAGACAGTAGTACAATTTATCTAACAAAGGAAGACGAAATTAGTGAAGTTTTAAAAAAAATACCATAATTCTCCATTAGGTGGACACCAGGGTGTCTTAAAAACGTACTTACGGATAAGATCCAACTTCAAGTGGAAAAATATGTTTGCTGACATAAAAAAGCATGTTAAAGCCTGCAAACAGTGCCAAATTAACAAAAAATCGAAACATACTTTGATGCCTATGATGATATCGGCAACTTCGAGAAAACCCTTCGACAAAGTTTTCATGGATATTGTGGGACCTTTACCTACCACTTTTCTAGGAAACAAATTCATACTAACTTTTGAGGACGATTTAATTCGATTTATGGACTGCTATGCACTCCCCAATGTGGAAACAGGAACTGTAGCTAAGGTTTTCTATGATGAAATAATTAGCAGATATAGATCGCCACAGCAACTATTGACAGATCGGGGTGCTAACTTTTGTAGTGAACTCTTTTAAAAAGGTGTGCAAGCTTCTAAACATCAGGAAACTTGAAACTACGGCTTATCATCCACAAGCAAATGGAGCCTTGGAACGTAACCATGGGCCATTGGCAGAGTACTTAAGATGATTTTCAAAAAGCAACAACGCTGATTGGGATCAATGGCTCCGACAAACTATTGTCATCGAGTCTGGCAGCACCACATTTTTCGAGTCTTGTAATTTAATTATGATTTCGTCTCTTTTTAAAAGAAAGAGACAGTAAATTAATGTAAAATAGAAAGCGCATGTAAATCGCCATTTTTTGAAAGAAAAATTGATAGGTTAGATTCCATTTTGAACTTTAATCTGAAAGAAGCCGGTTGCCGTGGAATAATTTTGCTAATTGTTAAGCTTTCTCACCAATGTAAGTAAGTTTTAGTATATTGCCCTATTGTAACTAATTTGAATTCTTATAGTGAAATAAAATCATTAATTGATGTTTGTTAATTGGCGAAGGAGAGTTTCAATTTCACGAGCAACATTATTTTATTTCAATTGAACTGAATTGTTTCCAAGATCACCACCATCAGCCCCTGCTTTGATATGGAAAATGTGGTGCGGAGTTGTACTTTGTCGATTTGCAGAAGGCCTGATGACGATTTGATGGTGCAGTGCGAGACGTGCAAACGTTGGTGGCACTATAATTGCGTTGGATTTGACCCGGATAAGTGCGACACAGAAACCCCATGGTTTTGTGAAGGGAGTGACTGCGTGCACAGGGATGATGATGAGACGAACTTGGACGCTGGTTGCGGAGAGGATGAACACGATCAATCGGATTTCATCATGGAGGCGGCGGCGGTAGCGCAAGCTGCAGTAGCTCAACGCGACAAAGAACTTATTGAGTTACGTGCAGAGCTTGCGGAGGCGTAACTGAAGCTTTCGAGGATGGCCATTGCCAAGGCTCCTCAAGTATCGACACCCAACCGGCACTTCCAAAGCTATTTCAGAAAGTGCAAAGGCTTCCAAACTGGACATCATTAAAAGAATTCAAGCGAACCATCAGGCGATTTTAAGTTCATCTAAGGACAATTTACATTCAGTGCCTTTAAAGAAGATACCCGTTCAACATCAACATCAGTCCACTCCGCTGCAACATGCAACAAAGGCGTCGAATGCTGAGTCATCTTTTCGAGACAGTGATGTGGCAAGTCTCCTTACAATATAAAATCGCAGCAATGTGCAAGAGCTTCCAACTTTCTCAGGGGAAAATAAAAGGGAATGGCCCTATTTTGAGGAAGTGTTTAAAACAACAACGATTGAAGGAAGGTACAGTGCTAAGGAGAATGTCGCACGCTTACGCAAGGCATTGAAGGGAGAGGCGTACCAGCTGGTGAGTGACCGTCTCAAGTAGTCGTGGGATGCCGACGCAATTGTGGAATCTTTGCGCATAATGTTTGGGCGGTATGACGTGCTGGTTCACGACTTGACTTCGGACTTGTTAAGTCTTCCTAAGTTAACCACAAGTTGCGATCCTAAGCTTCGCCTGTGGTCTGTGAAGCTCAACGGATTCGTAGCGGATATCAAGTCGATGAATAGGGAGGAAGACCTCACTAATGGGTTCGTTCTCACTAGCCTAGCTTCTAGGTTAGGTGCAGGACTTTATCAAGACTGGCAACGAAGAAAAGCTGTTTTACCGCGCATTGATTTTCAACAATTTGCTGAGTTCCTGACCGAAAAGGTAATTGATCTTCCACCTGAGTTAACGAGTCACCTTGAGTTTACAGAGAAGAGGAAGCCACCGTCAGCTGGTAATGCTAAGGCTTCCCGAGTGCTAGTGCATCAACCTATTACTTCTTCAGTGACACCCAGCCAATGTTGTAAATGCAATAAGTCGCAACATGCGTTATCGCGATGCGATGAGTTTTTGTCGTTAACCCCAGTTCAAAGGCAGACGTTTGCAAAGGAAAAGTTTATTTGGTTTTCGTGCTTGGACCCTACCAAGCACCAGTGGAGGACGTGTTCAAGGAAAAGAGCGTGTGGCATAGATAGATGCAACCGACACCACCACCCGTTGTTGCACAGAGCGTCAGTAATGTCAAGGGCCATTTAGATTCTGCAGCCGTTCCGTTCGTGCCACAATCACACGTTCACTCCTCCCATGTTGGGGCTGATGTAAACATCATGTTCAAGGTAGTCCCAGTGCGGATACATGGAAAAGGAGATTTGTTTGTGGACACCTATGCTTTCTTGGACGACGGATCGTCGCTGTCCAAGATCGAAGAGGATCTGTTCTACGAACTTGGGTTGGTCGGCAAGCGTGAACAGCTCACCTTACAATGGACAAAGGGAATGTCTAGACAAGAGAACTCCTTTTGTACTTCTCTGTCTGTATCAGCGGTAAACAGCCGGAAACAGCACATGCTAAAAAACGTGTATACTATCAAAGATTTGGGTCTGGCCAGCCAGTCTATAGACGTCGCATATCTGAAGAGCTTGTATCCTCACCTTCGGGGACTCCCACTTTCCGATCTGGTAGATGCTAAACCCAAAATCTTGCTTGGTTTGGATCAGGCTAAGTTCATGCTAGGTCATGGTCGTCGTCATGGTAAGGATGATGGTCCTCATGCTTTAAAGACCTTAATGGGTCGTTTTCGGAAAAGCAGCTCCTTCGATGCACGTATCCTGTTTACATCGAGCTTTGAAGCCAACAATGAAACTAATGTTCCATGATGCAATCAAGAAGGAGGATGATTTGCATGAGCTTGTCAAACGTCATTTTACTACGGAAGAGTTTGGCGTTATGCCTCCAAAGGGATCAATCGACATAATGGAGCGGTCGTTAAAACTGGAAGGGAGACAGTATGAAATTGGTCTACTGTGGGATGCTGATGACGTTAAACTCCCTGACAGCTATCCGATGGCGTTGAAACGCCTGGTTGGTTTGGAAAAGTCCTTAAGGAAGAAGCCGCACCTACTGGAGTGGAAAAATAATTACATGCGTGAGTTGGTTTCTAAAGGATATGCCAGGGTCGCGTCACAAGGAGAGTTGCAGAGGAATTGACCTCATGTGTGGTATGCTCCAAAGTTCATTGTTGTGAATCCCAACAAGGTTCCTCCCAAACCTAGATGCGTTTCTGACGTGGCTGCGAAGGTCAACGGAATTTCTTTAAACACTCACCTTATGAAAGGTCCGGATAACCTGGTGCCATTACATGCCGGGCTGTTCAAATTTCGGGAGCGTAAAATAGCCGTAAATGCAGATGTGAAGGAGATGTTCCACCGAATCCGCATCAAGGAGGAAGACCAACAATGCCTACGCATCCTATGGAGAGATGGTGACAGTTCTCGTCAACCAGTAACGTACATCATGGAGGTGATGATGTTTGGTCCGAGATGTTCTCCGACTTGTGCGCAGTTCATCAAAAATCACCATGCGAACCTGTTTATGAACGAGTGCCCCGTAGCGGTTGACGGTTTAACTAAACGTACTTACGTGGACGACTATTTTAATAGCCATAATTCGATCGAGGATGCTATAGCTGTTACGAGAGATGCTATTCGTATTTGCCACTCGATGAATTTTGACTTGGTAGGGGTTCAGTCGAATGGCAGAGAGCTTTTGCTTTAGATGCCCGAGAGCCATGTTAACTCCAAGCTCGTAAGTATCGACCCCAACGAATGTGAAAACATGGTTTCCAAGGTTCTAGGGATGTATTGGCATCCAGCCTTTGATCACTTTACATACAAGCTTTCGGTTGATGAAGATATGAAAAACATGTTAGCGGATGCAGTTACAACAAAACGTCTGATGTTGAAAACAATTATGAAGATTTTCGACCCTCTTGGTCTCATCTCACTGTTTATCATCAGAGGGCGCATTCTTCTTCAAGAAGTGTGGAGAGAAGGTTTCGATTGGGATGAGGCAGTGTCTTCTGAGTTACGCAATTCATGGTTGGACTTCCTCAAGGAGCTTAAAAACATTGAACAAATTAAAATTCCTCGCCGCTATGTTTCGTGGAATCCTGATGACTCCATCGTAAGCCTGTTAATTTTTGTCGATGCTTCGGAAAAGGCGTTTGCTGCAGTGGCGTATCTACGATTCAACTGTAACGATAGAGTAGAGGTTGTACAGGTAATGGCGAAGGCAAAAATCGCCCCTGTTAAGCAACTCTCAATACCTCGTTTGGAGTTACAGGCTGCAGTACTGGGCGTTCGGTTGGCAACCACAATCAGAGAGTCACATACTATTCGGATCGATGAGGTGATTTTTCTGTCCGACTCAAAAACTGTGCTCTCTTGGATCAATTCTTCTGAATACAAATTTCCTGCTTTTGTGTCAACCCGAATAGGTGAGATCTTGGATTCGACTTCTCCTCGTCAGTGGTATCACATCGGTTCAAAGGATAATGTCGCCGATGATGGCACAAAATGGTTCGATGTTCCAATGGGAAACCAAGATTCGAGGTGGTTTAGAGGGCCAGATTTTCTCAAACTCCCCAGGAGTGAATGGCCGATAACGCCGAGTAAAGCTGCAGTGTTGGTGAAGTCCAATATGTTGGTTCAGGTCAGAGGAAAAAGGGGCCTGTATGGAGCTTATGAGATGTTATCTGCAAGGTTTCAAGCAAGATGGTCGTCGTCAGTCAGAGTTGTCGCCTTTTTGCTCCGCTTCAAAGACATTCTTCGCAAGAAGCCATCCGAGAAGAAAACTTTCATCACCCCGTTCGAGTTCGTTCAAGCTGAAAATTGGATATTCCGAAAAATCCAGCAAGACGTTTTTTCTTCGGAAGTCTCTGCTTTGAAGTCGTGTGGAAAGGTCTGCCCTTCAAGCTCAATCCTAAGTTTGTCGCCTTTTGTCGATGAGGACGGGACCTTAAGGATGAGTTCAAGGGCACAGAAAGCAAATACTTCTTATGCGTCACGTAATCCTGTTATCCTGCCAAAAAACCACCCGTTAGTAGACCTTCTCATCAAATATCATCATGAGAACAATTTTCACATGGGTACCGCTACTGTTATCTCGGATATACGTGAACGAGCGTGGATTATCAGCATACGAGGAGCTGTTGAAAGGGTAAGAGCAAGGTGCAACATGTGCAAGCGACTTAAAGCTAAACCAGTTATGCCGCTGATGGGTCAGCTTCCTGAAGCACGCTTGGCATTCGGCTGCAAACCTTTTACTCATGTCGGGGTGGACTGTTTTGGCCCGTTGTTGGTGAAGTTTGGTCGAGGAACCGTGAAACGTTACGGAATGATATTCCCCTGCCTTTCCTTTAGAGCAGTGCAGATAGAGCTTCTCAACGATCTTAGTTTAGATCAATGTACCATGGCGGTGAGGCGTTTCGTTATTAACCGTGTCGTGACGATGTTTTTTTATAGCGACAACGGTCTAAATTTTGTTGGGGCAAGAAACATGTTTGAGAAAGACGCTAAGGAGATGGAAAATTTGCTCGGTGAGTACTCTTCAAAGTTCGAGGGTATTTTATGGCGTTTCATACCAGCCTATTCCCCATGGATGGGAGGTGCGTGGGAACGCCTAATACAATCCATTAAGAAGAGCGTGGATTTTGTTCTCAGAGGTGTGGTACCTCGAGAAGACGTGTTGCGAAATGCCCTCTTGGAGGCACAGGGTCAAATTAATCGTCGGCCGCTCACCCACATCCCCGTAGATCCTGAAGATCCTAAACCTCTAACACCAAACTCGATGCTTTTTGGTGAAGATGATCGAGACACCGCAGCTCCTGAAGTATTTTCGGAAAGAAATTGTTGCAGCAGACAGTTTAGTCGACAAGCTCAGCACTTTATGGCCCAGCTTACAAGTCGTTGGTATACCGAGTATCTACCCACTATAACAAGAAGGTCGAAGTGGTTCAAGGAGACAAAACAAGTAGAGGTAGACAACATTGTCATTTTGATTGAACCCAACGAAATTCGTAAGACCTGGCAGTTAGGTCGCGTCGTTAAAGTGTATCCAGGGAAAGATGGTATTGTACGAATGGCAGATGTCAAGCTACCCAATGGCTCCATAAAACTTAAGAGATCAGTGGGAAGACTCGCTGTTCTGGATTTGCAGTCTTCAACCTAGTTCTCAGACGGCCCCCGGAATGTCATCGAGTCTGGCAGCACCACATTTTTCGAGTCTTGTAATTTAATTATGATTTCGTCTCTTTTTAAAAGAAAGAGACAGCAAATTAATGTAAAATAGAAAGCGCATGTAAATCGCCATTTTTTGAAAGAAAAATTGATAGGTTAGATTCCATTTTGAACTTTAATCTGAAAGAAGCCGATTGCCGTGGAATAATTTTGCTAATTGTTAAGCTTTCTCACCAATGTAAGTAAGTTTTAGTATATTGCCCTATTGTAACTAATTTGAATTCTTATAGTGAAATAAAATCATTAATTGATATTTGTTAATTGGCGAAGGAGAGTTTCAATTTCACGAGCAACAGCTATGTATGTGCACAATAACACTCCACACGCTAGCTCCAAGCTAACTCCTATGGACGTTCTCTTCGGTTTTAAATTCCCTATGCCAACTGGCATAACGAGGACACCAACTCCTATATATGATCACGAAAACTATTTTTTTGAACTAAGACATAAACTCCAGAAGGCTTATCAGGTTGCTAGAACTAACATTGATAAGAGTAAGGAAAAGACAAAGGAGTATTTTGATAAAAAAAATAAATCCACAGTCTTTCAAAATAGGTGATTTGGTTCTTCTACAAGACATGAGCAGAAAAAACAAACTTTGTCCCTTGTTTACAGGGCATTTTGAAGTTAAGGAAGTTCATAACAACGTGAACACTTCTATTTCACGTAAAAATAAGCTTGAAAGGGTTCATAACAATCGACTCAAACATTTTTATGAATAGAAGTGTCTACCAGCATATTTTAAGGCCTTTAATTAAAATTTTTATTTACAAAAAATTCATTGCCCTATCTACCTGCAAAAGACAAAAATTTACGGAATGCCAAACGAGTCAAGAAATTAGTCGCTCTTCCCTTAAATACTTCTTTGTAGTATTATTAAAGGTTAACGAGTTGCAGATTAATTAGTTTTCAAACTCATAGCAAGAAGCTTCCGCTAATTTTTAATCTTTCTTCTAGATTTTATTTTAGTTACATTCTTATTTCTAATTACTGACCTTCCTAAAAATGTTTCTATTGATCTGGTTTTAAGCTTCAATTTCAAGATATTTAACATTTTATGGAATTCCATTCAATCCATATATTTTTGTACTTCTGGTTTTATTTTATGTCAACGTTAGTTTTATTATTTTTGGCTAATTTCATGTACAGCAACCATGTCCAGTTGGTATTTTTACTGTGTCCTAATGATGACTTGGTCTTGCACCCATGCGCAATTCCGTGTATCGGTATTAAGGAATGAGACGGGAATCCATGGAGAAAATGTGGGAATAATGCAGCATTCACTAAACAATTGGAAGATTGTCTCGCACCTCCAAGGAAAAGAAGTAGTTGCTGAGTCGGACCTACTTATTACAGCCGTCAACCATTTCTTCAACACGTGCAATATCACTAAGAGAGACCAAGCGCTACAGCTGTTAATAGAACAGCATTGTCTAACGGGGCATAAGTCATTGACTGCGATGCATTCGGGGGTAAAGCAGAATCAAGAAACCTTGAAAAACCTGTTCGAACCGAAAGTTCGCCAAAAACGCGGAGTTATAAATGCTGTGGGTGAAATTACTAATGCTCTGTTTGGAGTTATGGACGATAGAGACGCACAAGAAATTTATTCGTCTGTGCAAGAACTTCAAGAGAATCAAAAGTCTATCGCTCATGTTCTCAACAAACAGGTGTCAGTTATTTCTAACCTAGGTAGGATTCTAAACGTTTGTTATGAAAAATATAGCACTAACTTTGCACGAATACAAAACGACCTAACCGACATTTACTCAAAATTAGAACGATGACAACTCTAGAGCAGATATATAGTTCAATCGACAAAAAAATAATGTTTTTGACAACTGAATCAGTTAGCCTAGAGTTTAGACAGAACCAGATTCTAGACATTATAAACGATGCAAAAATGGGGCACTTGAATAGGTTTCTGCTATCGTCCCCAGAACTTAAGAATGCATTGCAAGAAATTCAGTTAGAGAACATTGCAACCTTTAAACTATCCTTCAAGGTAAATAGCTTTGTCCCTGCTGATTTACAAAAAATTGTAGAGGTAACGGTCAGATATATATCATCTGAGCTCATGATAGTGTTAGATATTCCGTTAATATTCGACGAATATGAGCTTTACCAACTTACCCCACTCCCACTCAAGAGCAGAAACAATATTTATTGGTACGTGGAAGTTGACGGGCCTTATTAGGCCATTAATACCGCTAAACGTGGTTACGCCTTCTTAAGTTCCAACAGTTTCGGGCATTTAATAAAATACAAAGTAGACTTATATTTGAATAAAAATAACTTGGTTGTTAGGAATGAAAATTCAGGGAACTGTATAATAAATTTAATGGCAGGGTACAAGAAACCAAAAAACTGTAATATTCGAGTTTTCAATTCAACTCAAGAAATTTGGTACAACCTAAATAAAGCTAACACCTGGTTATATGTTGCTCCACATGAAATCCCTTTAAAAATAATGTGTAGAGCATTCTACAAAATAGCACTCATTAAAGACACAGGAATAGTTAGCCTAGATCCAGGATGCAAGGCCATGTCCACGGAAATAACTTTAGAAACTGTCCAACAGACGGTAAAATTGTCAAATATTACTATATTTTTCAGTTCAAGTTTCATGGCAGACATTGAGATTCCTGACGTAAGTTTCGAACATCGATCTCACTCAAAAGATCTAAACATTGTAGGGTTTGAGTTGGCCACAAACAGTCTTCCTCTTGAAGTTCATCTGCGGGATCATAAATACAAAAACGACACTTGGCTAACTAAATCAGCTATTTACGGAGTGATTATCCTACTCCTCATGTTCTTTTTATTTCTATCGTTTAAAACTATCCTGCTTTAAATAATTTGCATTAGATGTGCAAAGAAATCTAATTCCTTCACTACCGACAACTCCCATCCCATAAAAATGAAGGGGGCACGAAGTCTACCATTGTTAGTGTCTACAAATGAAAACACAAACCTTACCTATCCAATCAATTCCCTTCGCCAAAGCCTACCATTGTTAGTATCCTTAGATGAAAAAACAAATGGAAAAACAGACCTTACCTATCCAATGAATTCCCCCGTTTCCAAAAGCAAAAGTTTTAATATAATGTGAAATATTTTCAATTAATTAATTGAACTAATGTAACCTAAATAACGTATATAAAAATTTAACAACTTGTCAAAATGTTCAGACATGATATGTATAAATACACGATATGCACATTTACATGTTTAAATTAAAAAAAAAAAACAATCTGTAACTAGCTTATGCAAAAAAAAAAAAAAAAATTAAATATATAATGAAATAAAAAAAAAAACCCAAAAAAATTTTTGTGTAAGACTTATATTAATGTAAAACTAAAAATAAAACAATAATTTTATTAGAAGATGTAAAATAAAAAATAATTAAATAATAATGAAAAAAAAAAAAACAAACAATCAAAAAAGATCTTAAAGTAAGACTCATATTAATGTTAAACTAAAAATAAAACAATAATTTTATTAGAAGATGTAAACTAAACTTATAATATCATATCTTTAATTGTTTTTGTTATTGTAATAATTTTTAACTATGATCTTGCTTAAATAAATTGAAAGCTTTTCCAAAGGGGGAGGAAATGTGGTGTAATATTCCAGTTGCATGCACGTTTGGTTGTCGTAATCTAATCCGATTGCGTGCAACGTAGCCCAGACACAGGTAACCAAAGTCACCGAATGCAATTATACGCAGTGCTTGCATATTTCACTACGTGTAATATGCAAGCCACGCAATTTCCCACGTTCAGTGATTTTTGCGTTGACCTTGTTTGAGCCACGATCACATTGAATCTTCCTAATGGAAAAGTTGAGTTATTTCTTGACAGTCAACCGTGTCGGGTGAATTATTTATACCACACGTGCTTTTCAGCGCGACAACGTATCAATAATTATAGGGAAACTATTTTCAAAAATCGTTATTTAAGGTGAGGTATGTAAGTTCAGAAAAAGATCTTAATAGAATAGGTATCTTTTTTTGTTGGTGATTGTTGATTATCTTTTGTTTTAAGCTAGTCCTAAACGACGAACATGCTCGCCGAGCATGCTCGTGCTCGCCGTATTTCTATCGTCTAGGGTCTAGGTGTTGGTTGGCGAGCAGTTGGCAAGCCGCTCACTGTTAACAGGAAATCATGTTTTATTTATTTAACTATAACTACAGATACACAATTGTTCACAGTTATTTTGCATAAGAATAATTAAAAGATTATAATTAATGCCTAAGGCAAAGTAATAATTCCTTTTTGAATTTATAAGAACTGAGATTAAAGTCCACAAAAGAAGTATAAGTATTAAATTGTTTACATAATTGAGAAAAAGGTTCATTATTCAAATAATTTAATGTTTATTCCTTAGTTCGCAAAATCTTAAATGAAGTGACACATTTATTTTAAGTAACGAAAGCAGATGAGGTGAACTTATTTCACCCTTCAAAAGTTTGAATATAAAGGTGGCGTTAAGTGATGACCTCCTGTCCTCAAGGGTATTAAGACCAATCAGCATAAGTCTCGAGTGATATGGAGGAAGATGAAGACGATTATCCCAGTTAAGATGACGCAGAGCAAATAAGAGAACTGTTTTTGAACGGATTCAATTCGAGCAATGTGACAAGCATAATACGGGCACCACACTTGACATCCATATTCCAAGACCGAACGAACCAGCCCAATGAATAAGCTTTTTGTGACATATGGGTCACTGAACTCTTTAGACCAACGTTTAATCATTCCCAGACGAATCGAAGCTTTTGCAGTTATGGAATCGATATGCATTCTGAAGTCAAGTTTCGGATCAAATATAACTCCCAAATCAACAAAATAATTTACTCTTTCCAGCTTCGAGTTACTTATAAAGTAAACATTTTTGAAAGTATTCTTTATTCTAGCAAATGTCATTACTTTGCATTTCTTAGAGTTCAGTGTGAGACTGTTGTTATTGCACCATTGAAGTAAATGATCGATATCAGATTGCAGTTGAATGTGATCAGCATTATTTTTGTATGAAAACGAGATTTTCGCATCGTCAGCATATAGAGGTATATCACAGTATCTTATCACAGAGGGTAGATCATTAATAAATATCACAAATAATAGTGGACCCAGGTGGCTTCCTTGTGGAACCCCGGATTTAACTTCTATTGCGCAGGAAACTTGAGATTTGAACTTAACATATTGAGTGCGAGATGGTAAGTAACTTTCAATCCACTGAACAAGTTTTGGAGACCAACCGAAATTTGAAAGTTTCTTAACTAGCAGCTGGTGATTAAGTTGGTCAAAAGCTTTCGAAAAATCAGTGTATACCACATCCGTTTGAAGTCCATTCATAAATCCTTTTGTGATGCAAGATGAAATTTCCAAAAGATTTGTAATGGTAGACTTGCCCTTGACGAATCCATGTTGTCGGCGATTTTGTTCCGTGAATCAACTCTGCGATTATTTTTTTCATCGAGAGAATGTCACCAAATTAAGACGTGTATTCGATCCGCTCCGTACACTGATCAATTTAATCCGTTTAAAACATTAAATAGTATAACTAGTGTTTAACTTTAATTTATTGACTCTTTTGTTTATCCGCAAGCAATAATAATAATAATTAAGCCACTGCTAATTGATTTTCCAATAAGTGATTAAATAAAGAACCAAATCTCTATTTTGTGTCCCTCAGTTCAAAATGACAAAAACAAAATCTGCCACTAATACAACCGCATCATCAACCAAAACCATTTCGACTAGTTCTCTCCCCGCGCCGCCACCGTCTCCGTTAATCGCCTCTTCTTCTCCTACCATCATAATCGCTGCAAAAAATTCTACTGCCAATAGTTCCGCCTCTTGCTCCCCCGCTTTAACGTCTGCTGCTCTGTATACTAGAGCTTCACCTAAAACTCGCTCTCAAAAAAACAATTTTAACTCACTCTCACTTCGTACTCCTGACAAATCTAAAATGTCGACATCAACATCTAATAATTTAAAAAAAAACAACACCTGTATCGGCTCATAATGACATTAACAAGCATCTTCTAGAGCTTAAGTCTAGTTTTACAAATAAATTGACTATGTCTCTTAAGGAACTTGAAGCTAAAATCAAACAGCATGTCAGTGAAACTCTATGTCAATTAAATGATCGCTTGATTCAGTTCGAAAGTGAAATAACTGAACTTAAAAAAGAAAACAACAATATAAAACAGCTGTTGGGAGAGCAATTGGAGGAAAATCAATGACTCAGTGATGTCATTGTTTGCGGAATACCCGAAAATGTAAATGCAATTGATGCAACAAAAAAGCTTGCGGCCAAATTAAATCACCAACTCACTCCACACTTTGATGCGCCTTAATATGCGCAACGCTAGACAAAGAAGCAAACCACTTCTCATTCGATTATCTTCTCCTGCTGAAAAAAAAAAGTTTACTTAGTGCATTCTTTTCTAAAGGCCCCGGCCCATAGAACGCGGTGCGTGCGGTAGAAGCGGCGCGGCAACTGATGCGGTGGGTTTTGCCGCGCGCAACTGATAGGGGTGACCCATAGAATCCGTTGCGGTGTTTTGACAGATTAATTTAGTCAAAATGGGGGCGTTCAAGAATCGCATCCGGATAGCTTGTTGTTGTTGTTTACGTGTGGGAAATCGAAAAAAATAAGTTATAATCGTCTAGCAATGATATTTTGAATGTTTTTCTGTTTTCAAAAGTCGAATTTTAATATTTCACAGCTGTTGTCTGTTGTCGATCGTTCAAAAAGGTATCTAGACACGGCTATCCAAGATAGGCTATCCGATAGGTTCTTGAACGCGCCCATTGTCATTTTTTCTAAATAGGAGAAAACTTCAAATTGGTTGTGACTGCGCATGTCTCTCTTCTGTCACCGCGTGAGAGCCGAGGCAAAATAGAAGTTCGGCTACTCGGCGCGTGCGGCGCGTTGCTCGCGGTGCTTATGGGTCACCTCTCATAAGAACGTGTGTATTTAATCGAGCTGTCAGTTGAAAGCGGTGCCGCACGCACGCACCGCGTTCTATGGGCCGGGGCCTTAATGGTGGCTTAACTTCATCTCAGCTGTTTGAGCTGGGTGATGCTCCGCGCAATGGCAATGGTAATGATCAACGCATCTACATTAATGAAAGCCTCACACAACGAAATAGCTCTTTATTGAGACACGCTATTAAACTTCGTCGAGAGGGAATTCTTTTCTCTGTGAGAACTAAAAATGGGTTTGTTTATGTCAAGAAAAGCAGAGATGACGTAGAGTTCAAAATTGATGTCAGTACTTTTTCTACTACTACTACTAATACTACTACTACTACTCAACCGGACCAGTGTTGACGGCAGCAGATCTTTATTGATTCATGTTAATTGGTTATTTAATTTGCTAATTTAATTTATTACTTTTTTACTTTCTTTCTTTTTTTTTTTTTTTTTAATCTAAATTTTCTATTTTTAGTCTCACTGTTTGTAATACTATCTGTTTTATTATGTCTGTAGGTTTAGAAATCTGTTCTAAGACTATGCTTAAAATACTCTCTAACGCCCGTGAGGGATTTTCTGTTTGTTGTTTGAATGCGCGAAGTTTAAATTTAGAAAAACTAGATTTTTTAAAGCATGTAATTGACGCATCAGGAGTTGATGTTATTTGCGTAACAGAGACATGGTTCAAACCTCTAATTTCTGATAGTTTGTATCTGATTCCTGGCTATAGGCTTTAACGCAATGATAGAGAAACTAATACTTTTGGGGGTGGCATTGCTATCTACTACAAGATTGGTTTAAATGTAAAAATTATATCCTCTTCTGATACCAGCGGCATTGAGTTTTTGATTGTTGAGGTTTATGATACGAACATAAAATGCTTGTTAAGTGTTGCTTATAATCCCAACCGAAGTCTTTCTCCTGAGCCTCTTTTCTCAATTCTTAGAGAATTTACGGCGGTCTATGAAAATATAATTGTCTGCGGTGACTTCAACGCAGATTTATTTCTATCTGACACAAGAGCAAGCCAACTTTTGGACGAAATTTCAGCCTCTGGACTTTCTGTGGTAAACTCCTATGCTACTCGTTTCGGACCTAATTCTAACCCAAGCCTTCTTGATCTTATGATAGTTTCTGACTTAAATAACGTTCTTTTCTGACCAGCTATCTCTTGAAGGTTTATCTGACCATGATTTGTTGTTTTGTACATATAATATTGATTTTAATAATGTCTCGTCCCCTTCTTCCTTTCAATTTCGTGATTACAAATCTGTGAACTATAGTGCACTACAAGAAGACGTCTTCAATTGTCCGTTTTACCTGTGTCATGGTTTATATAACGTTAATGAGAAAGTTATCTTATTTCAACAATTTCTGCTTGAGCTTTATGAAAAACATGTTCCTTTGAAAACTGTTGCTATCAGCAATACGAACTGCCCATGGTTCACTTCAGAAGTCTTAAATTCGATAAAAAAAACGGCGCAAACTGTATTCTAAGTGGAAGCATCTTCCCACGTCTTTAAACTGGGAGAATTTTTGTCGAGCTCGTAATCAAGCCTCATTTATAACTCGAAGAAACAAGAAAAGATATTATTTCTCAAAATTTAACCCTGTTCAAAGTTCTCGTAAATTTTGGAATAATCTGCGTTCGTTTGATATTGGCAAAAAAGTAATCGTTAGCGATTTTCCTCATCCTATCTCAATACAGGATTTATCACCAGCAACCTACCCTCATCAAGCTTCACAGTGAACAACTCTGCTATTTACGAACCTCCCTCAGAGTTTGACTTTGAAGTCATATCTGAGAATGATCTGATCAGAAACGTTCTTTCCATTAGTTCCAATGCTGTTGGTGAAGATGGAATTCCAATTCGGTTTATAAAAATTGTCTCAGTTTCACCGGAGCTTTCGACTGTGTATGACGTGATCATTTCCCTCTCGCAAGTTCTTAAGAAAACGAAAATTCCCAAACGCGACAGATCGCCCGTAACCGGGGACAAGCCTTTGTCCTCGGATAAAAAACTTCGTTCCACCATGTTTCCAACAAGTGGTTCTAGTAAAAATCCTTACTTTAACAAGTTTACTCCCCTCCAATGCCATCCAGATACTGATAATTCAGATATGGAGGACGTCGATTCTACTATCAGTAAAAAAGTGTATGTGCCTCCTATCAAAGTGCTACAAAAACCGCCTCAATATGTGCATTGTCTCATGAAAAGCCTTAATGTGTCTAACTACTCAGTTAAGAAATTAACAATCGGAATAAAAATTGTGTTGGATTCAATGGATTCCTTTAATATTGTTTTAAATAAACTAAATGAAGATAATTGCCAATACTTTTCCCATGACATTAAAAGTGAGAAAACCTTTAAAGTTATTTTGTATGGTCTGGATGACATCAATACTCATGAACTTAAGACCGAACTCGCATCCCTTGGCTTAAAATGTGTTGACATTAAGAAAATTGAAAAAAAATACGATCAATTTACTGACTATTTTTATCTGATTTCCTTTGAAAATGGATCGATAAAATTAAATGAACTTAAAAAAAACTATCGTTCTATTCTTCACACACAGGTTAATTGGAATTACCAAAGAAAAATCAAAGGTAAGGTGACACAGTGCTTTAATTGTCAAATGTTTGGACATGGTGAGAGAAACTGTCACATTAAAACATATTGTGCTATTTGCGCTGGGCCTCACAAAACAAGTGAATGTGACGCTTCTGCAAATAAATGTGCCAACTGCAACGGCAATCATAAAGCTACTGACATCACATGTTCTAGTAGATCTAAATACTTGGAAATCAAACAAAGATTATCTGGAAGTAAAACGCACCACCAACCAAGAACCCAATTCGCTGCAGCCGCTCAAACTTCTGCTCACCGTGCCTACCAAAAACCGGTTTCGTCTGCCTCAATGAGTGACTTTCCTTCGCTTAAGAAACCTCATGAGCGACGCCAAATCAATGCATCGAGCAAAAACTCTCCAACTCCAAACTCTCTACAAACATCTCTGCCAACGTCAAATGCGTGGGAGCATGACACATGTGGAGCTTCTACATCCAACATAAACAACGTCAACAATGTATCCAGCAACAATTCAAATCTTCTTACGATGGAAGAATTAAATGCCTTATGCATGGAAATGATTTCCAGTTTAGCTGTTTGTAAAACAAAACTAGAGCAATTTAATGTGATCGCACATTTAGCTACTAAATTCTTATACTCTATCAATAAATAAAATGACAGACACACAAATAAAAATAATAACTTGGAATGCTAAAGGCATACGTAATAAGATTATTGAATTCTTAAATTTTTTGAATAGCTACGAAGTTGATGTTGCTTTAGTAACTGAAACTTGGCTGAATATTGACATTAGACTCCCGTCAGCTGACTTTAAATGCTATCGAATGGATAGAATAGATCAACTAGGTGGTGGAATCGCGATTCTTATAAGAAAGTCGATTCAACATTCGCTTTTACCTGTCATTTCAACACAAATTGTTGAGAATATAGGAATACAGATCAAATTAAAGAACCACAAGACTATAAAATTGTACTCCATTTATTTTCCTGGTGGATCTTCATCAAATCTAAAAAGAAAATGGTTTAAACAAGATCTGAAGAAGATATTTACAATGGGTGGTGATTTTCTACTAGGTGGTGATTTTAACTGTAGGCATAAAGACTGGGGTTGTGCTAGAGCAAATGCTTGGGGTAATATTTTAGCCGACCTTCCATTGACATTACCAATTAATATTTTTTATCCTCCTTGTCCAACTTATTTTCCTGCTAGTTCCCGTGGTTGTCCTTCAGTACTTGACCTTTTTGTGTCTAATGTTCCTTATATCATAACTGAACCTGTGTCGTTTAGTTTTCTCAGTTCTGATCATAATCCTGTTTTTTGTAACCTATCTTGGTTGGGGGAAAGAAAGGTGCAATATTTTCTAGACATTAAAAATACTAACTGGTATTCCTTCAAATCTAACATAAAAACTAACCTGGTAAATGATTCCACTGATCTTGAAAGTATTTCTTGCAGTAAGGATGTTGACTCTATTGTTAAGAAATTCACGCAAGCTATTTTTTCTTCTACTAGTGAAAGTGTTCCTAAGCGGCAAAAAATAAACCAATGTAAGAAACTTCCAATCCACATATTAGAACTTATTAAAATAAGAAACATTCACAGGAAAAATTGGCAAAAATATCGTCAGCCATTTTCTCGAGCTATGGTTTCCTATTTTAATAAAATCATTACTGATCAAATATATATCAATCGAAACGAAGAGTGGAACAAAAAATTGAAAATTCTTGATAAAAACGCTAAGCCCTTCTGGAATATTGTAAAACTAGTAAGGCACAAAAACCGTAAAATACCATTTCTGAAGGATTCATCAAGTACTTTATTCACTGATGCAGAGAAAGCGAATCTGCTTGGTGAAAACTTCACTAAAAATCACGTGGTTGCTCAACATTTGGGTGAGTTTGAAACAAATGAGCTTGTAAGTGATGAAATTCAGAGATTTGACACTTTATATGAATCAACTCCTCATCAAATGTTTGTAACAGAGGAGGATATAAAAACTGTAGTAAGAAGTCTTAAGTCCCGAAAATCAGAAGGCTTAGACAAAATAAAAAATATATACCTAAAAAATCTACCCCAAATTGGAATTAAATACCTAACATTTCTAATTAACTCATGTCTAAAATGTCAATATTTTCGTCAGGGTTGGAAAAAGGCAATGGTTGTTCCTGTGCTTAAGGCTGGAAAACCTCGAGACAAAGCTGAAAGTTACAGACCGATAAGTTTGCTTAGCAACATAAGTAAAATTTGCGAACAAATTTTAAAAGAACAAATTTTAAAAACTGTTTTAGAAAAAAATATTTTCCCCGATATACAATTCGGCTTTCGACGTCATCACAGCACTTCGCATCAGGTTAAAAGAATCTGCAACCATGTTTTAGAACATCGTTCAAGAGGGCAATCAACGGGAATGATATTGATAGATATTGAAAAAGCCTTTGATTCGGTTTGGCATGATGGAATAATATATAAAATGATAAGATTTCAATTTCCTGTGTATTTGTGTAAAATCGTGAAGAGTTTCTTATCCACTAGATGTTTTCAAGTTCATGTTAATTGTGGCATTTCAAAAATGTTTTATTTTGATTATGGCGTTCCACAAGGCTCTGTTCTTGGTCCTGCCTTATATAACATCTTTACTTCTGATTTTCTTAATCTACCGCAATGTGAAGCAGCAATTTTTGCTGATGACACAGCAGTGTTTACGTCGCATGAACTCGCTCTCAATATTGAGACGAATCTAAAATATGCGATTGAAATACTGGAAAAATATTATACTAGGTGGAGAATTAAGCTGAACGTTGGGAAAATGCAAGCCATCTTTTTTACAAGAAAAAGAAGAGCTTGCTTTCTTCCCAACACTCAGTTGCAAATAAACGGTATCGCAATAGAGTGGTTGCAATCTGTAAAGTATCTCGGAGTCCACCTCGATACAAAACTAACGTTTAATCACCATACCCAAAACACGTTAAAGAAAATGAGTATTGCTATTAAAATGCCTTACCCCTTCATCAACCGCAAATCTTCACTCACAAATGAAAATAAGATAATTATTCATAAAGTTATTTTTCAATCAATATTGTTATATGGCTCCCCAATATGGGGGAAAGCAGCTATGTGTCATAGAAAAAAGCTGCAGGTATCACAAAACAAAGTTCTGAAAATGATGCTTAACTTACCTTGGCATACTTCGACCATTGAGCTCCATACAAAAGCGAATGTTGAATCGATTTTTGAAAGAATACGCAAACTTTCAAATAATTTTAATTGCAGCTGTGAGATTTCTATGAATCCTCTCATTAGCCAGCTCAATACATAATCTTTGATAAAAAATTTATAACATTTGTTGCGTTCACTTATTGTTTTTTTGCTGTTGTTATTGTCTTATGTATTACTTTTGTATTTTGCTTACTTTGCTGCTCTATTTATTATTTATCTATTTATTTACTAATTGTAATCTTATTTTTTGTAGTTTATTTATTTTTTTCCACTAATTCACATATTGTTTATTTATTTATTTATTTATTTATTTATATATTATTTGTTTATTTATTTATTTAATTATCTATTTATTTATTAATTTATTTATTTATTAACTATTTTATTTAGTTGTTGATTTACTATATTATTTATTTATATAATTGTATCTTGTAAATAAAAAAATGTATTTGTTTTTTTTTGTTATTTATTTATTTATTTTAGTTGATATTTTTCATGGTCATTGTTATTCGATTTGTGTAATGTCAGGTCCTAAATTTTCAAACACTATGTACACTTGATAATGGGAACTTGATCATATATTAAATTTGTGAGAAATTTTTGTTTTTTGGGCTTTTTATGATCCTTAGGTTGGATGCGATTAATATTTGAATAAAACTAATCCATCTTGGTTTTACCCTACGTTTCGCCGGTTGTTTTCCAGCTTCTTCAGGGGATTTATTTAGCTACATATAATTTAAATACATTGTTAGTACAAAACGTTTTGAAAGAAATTTTACATATGAAGAACTTACTATTTTATATTAAAAAAACATAATTGAAAATTTGCACAAAATGTGCGAAACAAGTAAAGTATGAACAACACTGTAATTAAATAAAACCAATATGAAAAAATAATTTAACACAAAGTACAACAAAAATTAACCTAATATCACAATATTTAACAACTAGTGTATGGCAACAATGTACAGAGAACTAATGTTGTTGACGTCTTCTTGATGGTTCATCCACAAGAAGACGTCAACAACATTAGTTCTCTGTACATTGTTGCCATACACTAGTTGTTAAATATTGTGATATTAGGTCAATTTTTGTTGTACTTTGTGTTAAATTATTTTTTCATATTGGTTTTATTTAATTACAGTGTTGTTCATACTTTACTTGTTTCGCACATTTTGTGCAAATTTTCAATTATGTTTTTTTAATATAAAATAGTAAGTTCTTCATATGTAAAATTTCTTTCAAAACGTTTTGTACTAACAATGTATTTAAATTATATGTAGCTAAATAAATCCCCTGAAGAAGCTGGAAAACAACCGGCGAAACGTAGGGTAAAACCAAGATGGATTAGTTTTATTCAAATATTAATCGCATCCAACCTAAGGATCATAAAAAGCCCAAAAAACAAAAATTTCTCACTATGTACACTTTTCAGCTATTATTTAGATTTGTTAAGTTAAACAAACATTTTATTTATTTATTATTTTTTACTATTTTTTTTTTTTTTTTTTATCTTTTGTATGAAGGTTTTTTTTCGTATTTTCCTTCAATAGCTTCTTTGTATCATACCTATAATAATTATTTTTACTCTAAAAGATAATGTTTCAGTTGTAAGATAAATAATATCACATCTCTGAATTGTAAAATGTGCGGTCACAGACTTTTTTGAAAATATTATTGCGAAATAAAATATATATCTATCTAAAAATTGTCTTACCCTTTATTATACCCACACTTACACACATAATTAACTTTTGCATCACGTCATCCTCATTTCCACAATGTTGGAAACGCGCTATTGTTATTCCTGTGCCTAAAAAGAACAATCCCTCTGGAGTTTCTGATTTCCGTCCCATTAGTTTGCTGCCTTGCCTCTCTAAGATCTTTGAAAAAATCTTATCCAGTCAGATTTCAAACCACATGCGAATTCGTGAACTGTTCTCTCCGGTGCAGTCGGGTTTTCGTGCTGAACACAGCTGTTCTTCAGCTATGGTAAAAGTCCTTGACGACATCCGCATTGAGTATGATCAAGAAAAGCTTACGCTCCTGTGCCTGCTCGATTTTACTAAAGCCTTTGACCGAGTTAATCATAGTTTTCTATGTAAAAAGCTTAAATTGTATTTTGGCTTTAGTGATAAATCAGTGCGCCTCATTCAAGACTATTTACATCATCGTACTCAAAAAGTAAAAGTTGGCAATTTATTTTCTGAATCCATCCATTTGCTTACTGGCGTGCCACAAGGTTCAATTTTGGGTCCAATTTTGTTTTGCATGTTCATTAATGACTTGCCATATGTTTGCAAGAATGTAATGGTTCATCTCTACGCGGATGATGTTCAAATTTACATCTCGCAACGGTTCAACTTATTGGAGGATCTGGCTTGTAGAATGAATGAGGATTTGAATGAGATCCATGCTTGGTCTCTGAGTAACGATCTTATGCTCAATCCAGGCAAATCACAAATAATTGCAATTTCCAAACGCAAGATCGATACAAATAATCTGCCAGCTATACTTTTATCTGAATTTAAACTTGAATTCTCTGCTAGTGTCACAAGTCTAGGCTTTAAAATAAATCGATACCTCTCTGCCACTGATCATATTAACTTATCTGTTGGTCGTATATATGCTGGTCTCCGTAAACTAAATATGTTTTCTTCTCTTATACCGACTGACACAAAAATTAAAATCACTAAATCGCTTCTCTTGCCTATCTTCGATTACGCTTCAGTTCTTTACCCTAAGTTGGACTCTCATTCACAGCGTAAATTGCTTGTCGCTTTTAATGATATTATAAGATACATTTATTGTTTGCGGAGATTCGAACATGTCTCTCACTACCATCGACTTGTACTAGGATGCACTTTCAATCAATTTTTTGAATCAAGATGTTATATTTTCTTGCATAAAATAATACAAAGAAAAGCACCTTCAAACTTATTTGAAAAATTATGCTTTGCGCAGTCTGCAAGGACAATGAATTTAATTTTACCTTCGAACACTTTCCTTTACTCATCCAGGTTATTTTTTGTATATGTTACTAAGCTCTGGAACTCTCTACCAACTTCGATAAAACAGATAGTAGAAATTTCAAAATTTAAGAATGCCATTTTTAACTATTTTAATCAGTCTATTTGATAAACAAAAACAATGTATTCAGTACGTGATTAAAATTTCTTTTTTCTTCTTTTTCTTTTTTACTACTTAGTATTTTCTTATCTTTTTCTCATTGTTAACATCTAATATAATAATTTAATGTAATGCAACTATAATGTATAAAATCATAATGTCACATAGTAGGTACTATAAAAGACTATGTCTTATTTGTACACCGCAATAAAATAAATTGAATTGAATTGAATTGAACTGATTATTACGGATTCCATCATCTTAGGAATAACGCTGATTTTTGCAATTCCTCTATAGTCACGCATGTTGCATCGGCTTCCTGATTTGAACAATGGTGTAATAAATGAAGACTTCCACGCTCGTGGGAAAACAGAAGACGATAGGGATAAGTTAAATAAATAACATAAAGCAGGAACCATGTACTGACAGCAGTTTATTAATATGCAGGACGGGACATTATCCGGTCCAGATGAAAATGAGTTGATTAGGTTCCCAATAGCCTTTAGAACATCACTTTCCTCAATACATGGTAAATCGTTTATTATGTTGATGCCAGAACTAATTTCATGCTGTGCAGTCAAACCATTATCACATTTGTAAATACTTTTAAACATTTCTGCAAACATATCACAGATTTCTACACTATTATTTGAAGATTTTTGATCCAAATTCATGTAAGATGGAAATTCCGAAATTTTTTTTTTATTTTTGACAAATTTCCAAAAAGAAGAAGGATTCTGCAGCAAATCATTTTTTATGGAACTAATATAGTTTCTATAAGCAGCCGCAGATTGCATTTGGAACTCCCTTCTTAATCTGCTGAACTCCTATGGGAACAGTAAACTTGAGTTTAAGCTTGTTGTGAAGTCTATTTTTTTTATTTTTAAGCCTCTTAAGGAAAGGTGTGAGCCATGGAACACAGTTATCAACAATTTTGATGCGTCGAACAGGTACTGTTATCGAAAAGCAGTTATGTAAAATGTCATAAAAAGTGTCTGTTGCTTTGTTGACATCCATTTCATGGAAAACAAGATCCCATTGAAATTGAGAAAGTTCCATATTCAGTTTTACAAAATCAGTTTTTTTGAAGTCAAATTCATATCCATGGGTGTATTGACTTGCACAAGCATTGCTTGGTATTTCCAATAAAACTTCAAAGCATGGGTGGAACCTAACATCATCCAATAAAGGGCACGACCTTTGCACAGTTAATCCGTTAACATCATCCGTAAACACTAGGTCGAGAAAGTTGCCTACTTCATTTTTAAACGGATTTATTTGATTTAGGGCTAAAGAACTCGTTGAGTCGACGAAAGAAGTACATTCTTCAGAGGTAACGGATGTTGCTGATAAAAATATGTCGTCTTCTTCAAGTACCTCCCATTCAATGTCAGGTAGATTAAAGTCACCAATAAGTACTAAGCGATCGTTGGGCTTCATCACAGAAACGATATATTTAATGTTTACTGTACATTGGTCGTAAAGTTCAGAACTCATTTTTGGTGGAATGTAGATGCAGACAGTAAATAGATGAAAACCATTGAGTAAAGTTGTTACACATACCATTTCCACGCATGTAGAGGGTAATGAAATAATTTTAGAGTTGTAGCAATTTTTGATGGCAATTAGGACTCCACCACCAGATTTTTTACTGCTTGTAAGATGAGAGCGATCCACCCGAAAGGTTTGGTACGAACTGCAGAGTATTTCATTGTCTAGAATAGATTTATCTAGCCATGTTTCAGTTAGAAAAATAGCATCATAATTAAGTCCAAGACTTGAAGAAAAAATTGATTTTAGCTTTGTCTTCAAGCCTCCAATATTTTGATAAAACATTGAGAAATAACTTATTGAGTTTCTCGAGCATTTGATCTTTTTTTGGCTGTAGTACGTCGTTTCCGAAAAGGATGAACTATAGAGTTTAGTGGCCAGAATTTCTCCTCAACTAACAATTTGTAAACATCATTGTTACGTTTCACATCAATAATGAAGGAAGAGTAATTACGATCAGCATTCAGTTTCATTTTACGAATGCTAAGACAAGATGGGTCTAAATTTGGCGATTGTTTTATAATATATGACTGTATAATTGATTCAGTTGTTGTTTGTGGGAAATTTGAAATGAAAATTGGTAAAGGTCTCTCCATAGCAACGAGATAGAAATCATCAGCGCTTATTTCATTCACCACTGTCGAAACTGAGGGTACGCGTTCATTGTTGTCAGATAAGCAAACTGCCGGGTCAGAAATCCTCTCATCCGTAATGGAAGCTATTGAAGAATCCGGTGGACCGCAGTTGGCTCACTAACAGAATGAATTTGCAGTCACCTTTGAGGTTTTTTTGCTAAGGCTACTACCACCTTAGCGTTTTCAGTTTGACTTCTTTGGCCTGATCGAAGAAGTCTAGAAGAAGATTCCTCAAGCTCTTGAAGCTGAGGATTTTGTGATGCCAAAAGTTGGGTTTGTTTTTGGTGAACTACCTCCATTCTAGTTTGAGAACGATCTTGTTCATTTTCCCTTAAATGCGGTGTGGGTGTCAGCAAAATCAGCGGTGTCTGACTTGCAGGACCAGTTGATAGGCCTTCAATTGCATTAAAGCCTTCGCCTATTGTCTCAGAAGAAAGTACATCAAAATCAAATGCTTTTTTTGCGAGTTTAAGAATTTTCCAATGTATTCTATCAACCGAGATTTGATCATGTTTGGTGCAATAGTAACGTAATCCAGCAATTGAAACAAATTTATCGACATCCTTACCTTTCATACCTATGCATTTAGCATGCACTTGTTGCAGGCATACGGCACAAGAAACTGTCACTTCATTGGAAGTTTTCTTACAAACGAGACAGATTAAGGAATCCATGTCACAATTTTTTAAAAATATGAGAATATAAAAAGGCGTTTTAAGTGAGCTACACAAAAAAAAAAAAAAATATATATTTTTGTACTTTTGGTTTTATTTTATGTCAACGTTAGTTTTATTATTTTTGGCTAATTTCATGTACAGCAACCATGTCCAGTTGGTATTTTTACTGTGTCCTAATGATGACTTGGTCTTGCACCCATGCGCAATTCCATGTATCGGTATTAAGGAATGAGACGGGAATCCATGGAGAAAAAGTGGGAATAATGCAGCATTCACTAAACAATTGGAAGATTGTCTCGCACCTCCAAGGAAAAGAAGTAGTTGCTGAGTCGGACCTACTTATTACAGCCGTCAACCATTTCTTCAACACGTGCAATATCACTAAGAGAGACCAAGCGCTACAGCTGTTAATAGAACAGCATTGTCGAACGGGGCATAAGTCATTGACTGCGATGCATTCGAGGGTAAAGCAGAATCAAGAAACCTTGAAAAACCTGTTCGAACCGAAAGTTCGCCAAAAACGCGGAGTTATAAATGCTGTGGGTGAAATTACTAATGCTCTGTTTGGAGTTATGGACGATAGAGACGCACAAGAAATTTATTCGTCTGTGCAAGAACTTCAAGAGAATCAAAAGTCTATCGCTCATGTTCTCAACAAACAGGTGTCAGTAATTTCTAACCTAGGTAGGATTCTAAACGTTTGTTATGAAAAATATAGCACTAACTTTGCACGAATACAAAACGACCTAACCGACATTTACTCAAAATTAGAACGATGACAACTCTAGAGCAGATATATAGTTCAATCGACAAAAAAATAATGTTTTTGACAACTGAATCAGTTAGCCTAGAGTTTAGACAGAACCAGATTCTAGACATTATAAACGATGCAAAAATGGGGCACTTGAATAGGTTTCTGCTATCGTCCCCAGAACTTAAGAATGCATTGCAAGAAATTCAGTTAGAGAACATTGCAACCTTTAAACTATCCTTCAAGGTAAATAGCTTTGTCCCTGCTGATTTACAAAAAATTGTAGAGGTAACGGTCAGATATATATCATCTGAGCTCATGATAGTGTTAGATATTCCGTTAATATTCGACGAATATGAGCTTTACCAACTTACCCCACTCCCACTCAAGAGCAGAAACAATATTTATTGGTACGTGGAAGTTGACGAGCCTTATTTGGCCATTAATACCGCTAAACGTGGTTACGCCTTCTTAAGTTCCAACAGTTTCGGGAATTTAATAAAATACAAAGTAGACTTATATTTGAATAAAAATAACTTGGTTGTTAGGAATGAAAATTCAAGGAACTGTATAATAAATTTAATGGCAGGGTACAAGAAACCAAAAAACTGTAATATTCGAGTTTTCAATTCAACTCAAGAATTTTGGTACAACCTAAATAAAGCTAACACCTGGTTATATGTTGCTCCACATGAAATCCCTTTAAAAATAATGTGTAGAGAATTCTACAAAATAGCACTCATTAAAGACACAGGAATAGTTAGCCTAGATCCAGGATGCAAGGCCATGTCCACGGAAATAACTTTAGAAACTGTCCAACAGACGGTAAAATTGTCAAATATTACTATATTTTTCAGTTCAAGTTTCATGGCAGACATTGAGATTCCTGACGTAAGTTTCGAACATCGATCTCACTCAAAAGATCTAAACATTGTAGGGTTTGAGTTGGCCACAAACAGTCTTCCTCTTGAAGTTCATCTGCGGGATCATAAATACAAAAACGACACTTGGCTAACTAAATCAGCTATTTACGGAGTGATTATCCTACTCCTCATGTTCTTTTTATTTCTATCGTTTAAAACTATCCTGCTTTAAATAATTTGCATTAGATGTGCAAAGAAATCTAATTCCTTCACTACCGACAACTCCCAACCCATAAAAATGAAGGGGGCACGAAGTCTACCATTGTTAGTGTCTACAAATGAAAACACAAACCTTACCTATCCAATCAATTCCCTTCGCCAAAGCCTACCATTGTTAGTATCCTTAGATGAAAAAACAAATGGAAAAACATACCTTACCTATCCAATGAATTCCCCCGTTTCCAAAAGCAAAAGTTTTAATATAATGTGAAATATTTTCAATTAATTAATAGAACTAATGTAACCTAAATAACGTATATAAAAATTTAACAACTTGTCAAAATGTTCAGACATGATATGTATAAATACACGATATGCACATTTACATGTTTAAATTAAAAAAAAAAAAACAATCTGTAACTAGCTTATGCAAAAAAAAAAAAAATTTAATATATAATGAAATAAAAAAAAAAAACCCAAAAAAATTTTTGTGTAAGACTTATATTAATGTAAAACTAAAAATAAAACAATAATTTTATTAGAAGATGTAAAATAAAAAATAATTAAATAATAATGAAAAAAAAAAACAAACAATCAAAAAAGATCTCAAAGTAAGACTCATATTAATGTTAAACTAAAAATAAAACAATAATTTTATTAGAAGATGTAAACTAAACTTATAATATCATATCTTTAATTGTTTTTGTTATTGTAATAATTTTTAACTATGATCTTGTTTAAATAAATTGAAAGCTTTTCCAAAGGGGGAGGAAATGTGGTGTAATATTCCAGTTGCATGCACGTTTGGTTGTCGTAATCTAATCCGATTGCGTGCAACGTAGCCCAGACACAGGTAACCAAAGTCACCGAATGCAATTATACGCAGTGCTTGCATATTTCACTACGTGTAATATGCAAGCCACGCAATTTCCCACGTTCAGTGATTTTTGCGTTGACCTTGTTTGAGCCACGATCACATTGAATCTTCCTAATGGAAAAGTTGAGTTATTTCTTGACAGTCAACCGTGTCGGGTGAATTATTTATACCACACGTGCTTTTCAGCGCGACAACGTATCAGTAATTATAGGGAAACTATTTTCAAAAATCGTAATTTAAGGTGAGGTATGTAAGTTCAGAAAAAGATCTTAATAGAATAGGTATCTTTTTTTGTTGGTGATTGTTGATTATCTTTTGTTTTAAGCTAGTCCTAAACGACGAACATGCTCGCCGAGCATGCTCGTGCTCGCCGTATTTCCATCGTCTAGGGGTTGGTTGGCGAGCAGTTGGCGAGCCGCTCGCTGTTGGCGAAAATTTTCGATTTTGTCATGTTCTTTGGCTTCGTTGTTTGCCATGTAGGGCCACGCTCGCGAGCAAACCGGTTTTTTACTATGAAGCAAACCTCATTTCTGCTGTGGACGTCGTCGTGTGCATATCGCAGATAAAGTAAAAAGGCAACAGACAGCCACAATTTAATAGAAGAATACACACGTTTACGCTGTGGGAAATCAACATGAAAGGAATGCTCGGCAAATGCGTTCGTCTTCTATGGGATAATGCAAACGAGCATGCTCGGCGAGCATGTTCGTCGTTTAGGACTAGCTTTAAGCCCGAACTACATCGAAAATGTGAAACGCTGTGTTTTTATATACAACGTTCACAGTTTTTCTGTAGTGTATTTAGTATCAGCATTGTACCCGTGCGCAGCCGGGGCGGGTCGCTAGTCTTAATATATAAAACAAAGACGGGTTTGTTACAACACTTATAACTCGAGATCTGCTAAACCAATATTCATGGTTATTGATTCGTTGGATTTGTCTCCGCCCCGAATAGCATAATACATCTAAAAGACAATGAAAACTCGATATGTGTAATGAATACTTATCTAACTATATCTGTATTTATATATATACATCAGTGGCGTGGCGTGGATATTTTCAAATGGTAAGTCGAGAAAAATGAATCACCTACGAGCCATTCCATATGAAAACGGCCATATGGCTATCCAGCCATACTCAAAGAACCGAACATAGTGATTTTATGGGCTTCAGACTTTGCACTTTTAAATTGTCTGTATTCAAGCGATTAGGAAGATTAAGGTGTCATTTTAAAGCTGATAAAGCATTCCTTTCAAATCAATCAAAAGGTTTAAGATATTTGAGTTGCTTTAGAAACTTGATCCTTTTGAAATCAACACATTTTATATACATTTTTGCCATTTTTGAAGTAGTCCTGTGCCTAAAATATCAATAGTAAGTCCCTAAAAAATGTAAAAGACTTAAGACTTTTTTAAGACTTAAAGTTGAAGAATAGACTTTTAAATCCTGCCCACTCCCGTATTGATATCTGGCAGTCAAAATTCCCAAAAATGTGCCCAAAGATTGGCTTTTTCCAAAGCTTAGAAATAAGTTTGTTTTTAATCATCTGTAACTTCAGTGTGCATGCGAATAACAAAATGAAGGACTTATATTTGAAGAATAGACCTTTAAATTCTACCAACTTTCACTTTGATATCTGGTAGTCAACATTCACAAAAATGCTCCCAAAGATTGGCTTTTTTTCAAAAGCTCAAAGTTTGAAAGGGATGTTTGTAAAGCACATAAAAAAATTTGTTTTTTGATCAACTTTGGATTTTTTATTTTGTAATTATTGTAAGGTTTAATTAGGGAAATTTTTAGGGACTTACTATTGATATTTTAGGCACAGGACTACTTCAAAAATGGCAAAAATATAAAATGTGTTGATTTAAAAAGGATCAGGTTTCTAAAGCAACTCAAATATCTTAAACCTTTTGATTGATTTGAAAAGAATGCTTTATCAGCTTTAAAATGACACCTTAATCGTCCTAATCGCTTGAATACAGACAATTTAAGTGTGCAAAGTCTGAAGCCCATAAAATCACCATGTTCGGTTCTTTGAGTATGGCTGGAAAGGAGAGGAAAATTACAAAAAAAAAAAATCCTTTGACGATTTCGTATTTAGATAGCAAAGGAACATTTCTACAAAGTTGGAGCAAAATCGGAGGTATAACAACATTTCGGATTGACCGTTTTCATATGGAATGGCTCCTACACAAATTAATAAGGAATAAACAGAAGGTACCTTAAATTCCAAACGTGGATTAATCGAAGCCAATTTTTCTATGCTTTAAGTCATTTAGGTTGAAATTCACTTTAAACTTGCAAATAATTCAAAACAATGATCAGTAGAACAAAAAAAAAACAGCACAACAAAACCGAATTCGCCGTACATTACTCTAAGGCGAAAACTGTATTATTTTTTCCAAGCAGAAATTGCAGTAAGACGAAAATTATCGTCTTACTTTTTTCAATAAGAGAACGTGTATTGAAAAGGGAGGCACCGGGGTGGAAGTATATCGTAGGAAAGACAGGGACAAACACAGAATATGTTCTGCGCGGCGATTTTCAATGCTTTGTGTTTTGTGTATGCTTTGTGTATTGTGTGTGTATCTCGCAAATTTAAAAGTGCTTGAAGAACATTGTACCTATGTATGGGCAAAGATAGGCTGTTGACTGCTTAGTTGTAGACTTATGTTGCTGGTTTTTTCTACGAACAAGGGACACATTTTAAAAGGTAAGACGATAGGAATCGTGTTATATGGACGCCACGCCACTGATATACATATATAAAAGAAAGTCGTGTTAGTTACACTATTTATAATATTTATAACGGCTGAACGGATTTGTCTGAAAATTGGTGGGGAGGTAGTTTAGGAAGAGGAGACGGACATATGATACTTTTTATCCCTATATTCCTATGGGAACGGGAATGTAAACGGGAACCTAGAAACTACTGAACCGATTTCAAAAATTCTTTCACCGTTATAGAATGCTACACTATCACCGAGTAACATAAACTTTAATTCATCCCCATATTCCCACGGGAACGGGATTGGGAACGCAAACTTCGAAACTACTGGACAGATTTTAAAAATTCTTTCTGCTCTAGGATGCTACATTATCCCTCAATAACATAGACTATATTTCATCCATATATTCCCGCGGGAACAGAAACGGGAACTAGAACGGGAACCTTAAAACCGCATGACCGATTTCAAAATTGTTTTCAACTTTAAGATGGTGCATTATCAATATCCCACATTTACATAAATTATTTCATCCTCATATTCCCACGGGGCCCGGGCAACGCCAGAAGGTTCAGCTATATATTTTTTTTATCCAGGATTGGGATCGGAAACCTAGATACTACTGGAAAGATTTCACAAAATCTTAAACATTTTTATCAAGCCACAGACATAAAATGTAAACGGAATGCTTAAAATCAGAACAGGAAAAGTAAGCAGTAAAAGAAACAACCGACATTGGGCATTGTCTATCGTTGTTGAGGTCTGTATTTTTAAGGTTCCCATCTTTCTGTTCCCGTGGGAATATGCGGATAAAATATAGTACATGTTATATAGTACCTACATGTTCCCTCCGAAATGTTTCATCTAAAATTCAAAAGAACCTTAAAGTTATTAAACCGATTTCAAAAATTCTTTCAACTCTAGGATGTTACAATATCTCTTAGTGACATAGATTAACATTTCATTCACATATTTCCATGGGAACGGAAGATCCCACAGGAACAGGGTTGGGAACGGAAACTTAGAAGCTACTAGACAGATTTCTAAAATTCTTTCAGATCTGGGATGCCACATAATCCCTCAGTAGCTTAGCGTAGACTTCATCGCTATAGCCCCACGGGAACAGAAACAGGAAAGAGAACGGGAATTTTAAAGTTACTTGACCGATTTAAAAAATTCTTTCAACACTAGGATGTAACATTATCTCTCAGTGACATAGACTTATAAATAATTAACATATTTCTATGGGAACGGAAAATTCCCTCAGGTACGGGGTTGGGAACGGAAACTTAGAGACTACTAGACTGATTTCAAATATTCTTTCAGCACTGGGATACCACATAATTCCTCAGTAACTAAGCAAAGATTTCATCCCTATAATCCCATAGGAACAGAAACAGGAACGAGAACGGGAACCTTAAAACTACAGACCCGAGCAACGCCGGGCGGCTCAGCTAGTAAATAAATAAATAACAAAAAAATCACGCCGAAACACTTAATACTAAAAGCAGCAACGCCGGAACAATATTCCATGTCGGGGTCCTTCAGGCACTTTGCCACCTCTGGCCGGGCCTGACTTTGACCTTATACTCGGCCACCGGTACTATGTTCAACGTTTTCGGCCTCCTATCTCGTTCTTCTTATGGCGAACATACATAATATTTTATACGCGCAAATTAATTTAATTGTATTGTGAAGTCGTAACTCACATCTCACACCGGCGGATAGTACGGGTCACCAAACCCAATTTTTTTCATATTATTAATATTATTATTAATTAAAATTCCGTACTTCCTCAACTTAAAAGCTCAATATCTCAATAAATATCGATGTTAGCAATTTGGTTCTTGCAACTTTTGTAGAACACATTTTTTTTGTAGCTATTATCATTTACTGAAAAAAAGAAAGAATAATAATAATAAAAGAATTTATTATTTTATTTTCTTACGGTGTGTAATGATTTTTAAATCAAAAATGAAAAAGTGCAAATGACCTTCACTCCTATGCGTTTCGCCCAGGTACAAACAGTGGGCTCATCAGTTAGATGTTGTTTGTACCTTTCTAAGACGCAATGTTTAGTCGATGTTTGTCGACACATATATACAGCCGTATTTATTAGATTTCGCTATTCAACGCTTAAAACGCATAATAGTTATTCAGTGAATAAGAACCTATTAAGACTTTATTCAGTGAATAAAAAATCCTTATTTATAATCTTTTTCATCACCCATTATAGTTATTCATCCCTTATGTCAAAATCATAAAGAAACTCTCTATTTTTGTTCCTCAATGGTTGAGCTGACAACAGAAATTTGTTTTTGTTTATATTTTCGTTCGGTGTTCGGTGTAAGTATAAAACTTCCAAGTACAATTAAAATAACTAAAGCTAACTAAATAAACTAACTAAAGGAAAATGGATCAACTTAAAAGAAAGCGGACACGCACAGAAAACTGGGATGCCTCAGATAAGGTATGTAATGTGTATTAGCAATAGCTAGTTTTGCGATTTTTCAGGAACAAAAAGCAGACATTTCTCAATTTGATTCCATTTGAAGATTTCATTGTTATATTTTATTAATATAATATTTTTCGTCAACAGGCTCTCTTGCGACAATTAGTGGAGGAAAGGATTCAAATTGTAGAAGACAAAAGAACCGACACTAATACGACAAAAACAAAAAGGGAAGCGTGGAGAGAAATTACACTCAGGTATGGAAAACACAATACTAAAATCAAGCAAACTTTAATGAAAAAACTATTTTCAGCTTCAATGAAATAAGTGGTGTAAAGAGAGAAGTGTCGCAACTCCAGTCGCAATGGCGGACAACGAAAATGAAAGCGAAGGCTAATGTTTCTGCTTTCAAAAAAAGCAGAAACGCAACTGGGGGTGGTTCAGCTCCAAAGGAACCCGATGACGAGGATTTGAGGCTGGTGGAGCTTATACCTCACGAGTTCGAACAGGACGAAAACGAGTTCGACTGTGATTATACATTGGTATGTACTTGTACAAACATGTTAAGTTGTTCATGAAATAATGTTTTTGTTTTTTTAATGCTAGTTTATTTTTTGTTAATTTTTTTGTGTTTATTAGTACGTAAAATATATATGTAGATTAATAAATGAATTGTGATATTTAAGTTAATTTTTTTGTGTTTATTAGTACGTAAGATTAAAGATTAATAAATGAATTGTGATATTTAAGTTAATTTTTTTGTGTTTATTAGTACGTAAGATTAAAGATTAATAAATGAATTGTGATTTGTGTTTATTAGTACGTAAGATGATATATTTAATTAAAATGTTGTTGTATAAAAACGCTTCGTGTTAACCCTTAAACCCTACCCATCCCGGGAGAAACACTATTGCTACCCTGGGGTCTTAGGGACCCCAAAAAGTTTTTGCCTCAGTTTAATAAAAAAAACAATTCAATCAAAAATTTTATCTACTAACATAAAAGATAGGAATGTTTAATTATGAAAAATGTTTTAAAAGTTTACATCAAGACAATTATGACACACTGAGCGGCTATGTTCGCCACAAAGTGGATTTTGGCAACTGGTGCATCGTATTTTGGTCTTGCGGTCTTTGTCTCGTGAACACACGGCACATCTGTTTTTTGTAGTGACTGAAGATGTTGACTCAGCCACAGGTCGCTTCTTTTTTAAAATATCTCCAATGAGGACCTGGAGATTGGATGGCAAAGTTGGCCAAGTAAACCTCTCCTCCATTTGGGGTTTAATGAATTCCAAGGCTAAGTTTTTTAAGAACTTTCGACTTATTTGAATTTTATCGGGCGCTATTTTGATTAGGACATACGAATTCACACCAACAATATTTAAAATCCCATAAAACATAGCCAATGGCCATCGTTTCGCTCGTCTTGAAACACTGTCAAACTGCTCAAAAACTTTAACTATCGCTACCCTGGGGTCTATGGGACCCTGAAGTTCAAATATTTTCAACTGCACCACTCGAAAATTAATTAATGACAGATTTTTAGACGTTTGCTGCGATAATATGAGAATTCCATGGGTGGCACTGGTGTGAGTTGCTTAGTTTTTAAAAAATTCAAGAAAATGTATGTTTGCAATGGCGCTGGACCCCAGGGTAGGGTTTAAGGGTTAAATTTCTTTCATCATCAAAGGCTTCCATTTCGGAATGTATGTATATTTTGCTCAGCACGGATGTTTTCGTCTTCGTATTCATCAATACCTACATTATGATTAAGGAAAGAAAAAAAACTATTGTATGACTACTAGTATACTAGTATATTTATTTTTACCTGATGCAGTGTCCTTGAACTTAATTGCTAAGTTGTGTAAGACTGCCAAAGCTATAATTGCTGTTTTTGTGTGTTCGAGTGAGCATCGAAATCCTGTGAGAAGAATCCTGAAACGACTTTTCCACACTCCAAAACACCTTTCAACAGTATTTCGCGTGGCTATTTGTGCTATGTTGTATTGCTCTTCCGCATGAGTTCGGGGATTGAGTAGTGGAGTGAAAAGAATGTTCGAGCACGCGTATCCTCCATCTCCTAGTAATCGTCCTTTGAACTCTCCCCTATCAAACCTTTCCTTGATTCTGCTTTCCCTAAAAATTCGAGAATCGTGAGTACTTCCCCTCCAACGACACACGATATCTCGAATTTTTAAGGCTGAGTCGCACACAACTTGTGTGTTTAGCGAGTAGAACCCTTTCCGGTTGATATAATATTGTCCTACTGGCCCTGCAACTTTTGGTATTTTAATATGGGTGCAGTCTATTGCCCCGATGACACCTGGGAAACCTCGAATCCGCATAAATCCATTAATCTCCATTATTTGTTCTGACGTTTGCGTTGGCATTTTTATGAAGAGTGCACTCTTTGAAGCAAGTGCTCTTGCAACCTTGTTACAAATAACACAAAGAGTAGGCTGGCTGAATCCGTGAATGTCAGCGCCATCATCTTGCATCTATGGAAAATAATAAAAGCATTTTAAAATAAATACATTAAAGGCACTATAAAATACATAATATACCTCATTTCGTCCCCAATATCTAATAGCTGCCATCACTTGTAAATCAACAGGAATATGGCCACCTCGCTTCGATCCTTCCAAATCAGTTTTCACCAAGTCTATAATTTTCTTCATATTTGATTTAGAAAATCTATATTTCTGCCTAAATAATGACTCCTTAAGCTTCATTGGATCAAATCTTTTTTTGTACACTTTCTGCGCTCTACTTCTTTCAGTGGATAACGCATTAACACCATCCAAATTATGCATAAAGTTAATGTAATTTGAGTACATTTCCATTTTAGTTGCTTTTAAAATTCTCAAAGTTGTAAATAAACCAATGAATGACAACTCAATACTCAAAATCAAATGACATTTATACGCTAAAATACGCTTAAAACACACATTTCTGCGTTTAAGCTATTCAGCCGCTATTCACTGACGAAAAATGATTATAAATACGATTTCTGATTTATTCAATGAATAAGCGTGTTATAAAGTTGTTCGGAGTTTATTATGCGATTATAAATACGGCTGATAAAGTTTACAGTGCAAACACACTGTAAACTCTATATTTATAGGGGAATGTGATTACATTCATGCAACTTAAACAGAACACTGCTCACCATGAATACGTAAGTCAGCCAAAAAAGTGGATGCAGTCATACATTGATGTTGTTAAGAAACTGTTAATCATTATCATTTATATTAGTATCACAATGAAATGATTTCATGAGATTTTTCTGAAAACTAAATGCACATAATTTAGATGTACACAGACACTGGGGATTTGAAGATTTCGTGAGGGTTTTGGCAAAAAAAATTATTTAGGTGTGGATTTCATCCATGTACAGTACATTATGTCTGTGGGGATATTAGCGAGTTGGATTTCAATTTTTGGGGATTTTAACCGATGGGGTTTTTTTTGGGGATTCAGTACCACTCCCGTAGAACTACTATGTAATAATGCTATTCCATTAATTTGAAGTCATTTAGCAACACCATAATTAAGGTGTCTCTTGGCTCAATGGTAGAGTCGTTGCTAATTTTGAAAATGCAGTCATCGCCGAGCAAAACGGGGATAACACCCTGTTCGTTTCTAAGATGGACCTCGTGGCCATCTTTCACAAAATAAAGAAAAAGAAGTCAGCAGGAGTCGATGGCATACCCAATGTTGTACACTAAACAGACAGTAAGGTTTACGAGTTTTCCTCCCAAGAAGAATTATATGTTTTGACACTTTTCAGTGTATACCTTCTACGCTCAACTAAGCATTCTATTGTTCGTAGATAAAATAAAATATTATAACGTGGTAACCAAGACTTTTCTTACTTTTTACTTGTAGGTATATTTCTTGCAGTTCAACTAAGCTCAAGAACATGGTCCATCGAGCCCAAAGAGGCCAGCGCATAGTTTTTTAAAGTTTAAATAAATTGAAATAAAATAAATTGTCGTTTTCCGGCAGGACTAAAAAACTAGTTGTCACTGAGTGAACATTGTCAACTTATAGCCGTTGTCTAATCGCTATTCGCGATTCGCGACTCTGAATCATTAGCAACGCTGCGGTACGCCGGTCACATAATAAAAATCATTTTCATCACATACTGGACATCAACACAAAAATACACAGAAATTACGGAACAGTAACTGTTTGTCAAAGGCGGTAACTATAAAGTTTTATTGAAAGTAAAATATAACTAAAGACAAAGTGAATTAATAAATACATATTAAATATTTCTCAACCCAATTCCAACCACCTATTTCTTATACTAAATATAATAAGATATGTATATATAAGAAGTTATATGCTTTCTTCGTAGACTTCCAGGCTGCCTTCGACTCCATTGCCCGAGAATCATTATTTTACAAGCTCTATGCTTTGGGAATCTCAATCAAAGTTGTGAATCTGCTGAGATCAATGTATGAGAACAATGTTTCCTATGTTTGGGACGGAAAATTTATTTCTGATGAGTTTGAAACGCAAATGGGACTAAGACAAGGATGTGTGCTAAGTACCTTGCTCTTCATTTTGTTTATAAATGATATTGTCGAGGAAGTTGGAGGGGGTATTGATTTCAGAGGTTTACGAATACCGTGCCTCATTTTTGCTGACGACATTGTTTTTTTTACTTTTACTACCTCACTAGTTTATTTTAACCGAGTGAGTCGGTAATTTTTATCGACTGATTCATTTACTTTTACTACCTCACTAGTTAGTTTATTTTAACCGAGTAAGTCGGTATTTTTTACCGACTGATTCATTTAATTTTTCTACCTCACTAGTTTATTTTAACCGAGTAAGTCGGTAATTTTTACCGACTGATTCATTTACTTTTACTACCTCACTAGTTTATTTTAACCGAGTAAGTCGGTAATTTTTACCGACTGATTTATTTACTTTTACTAGCTTACTAGTTTATTTTAACAGATAGAGTATATTTTTTCAGTGTGAACATTTTACAATTTAATCGATTCAGTTTGCTAACTAAATCTAGTGATAAGCGCTTATTTTCAACTTATTTTATTTAACAAACCAAAATGAATACATACCTACAAAAAAATTCTGTAAAGAAAAATCAGTTTATGCTTCACTTAAAAAAAAAAAAACTTAAGCCACTTTGTACGATTTTCTGAAAGCAGATTGTATGCCAAACCAGGTTCAACCACGCACACAAGTGAATTGACACTTGTAAGGACGGCAAAACTGCAAACAAAGAGTAGCCCAGTAGGAAATTTCCGAAAATTCACTACTGAAAATGCTGCCTTTTCCTCAGGGAAAAGTAGCTGCACTAGTGAATTTCCTACTGAATCATTAGCTGAATTTAACATGGGCTTGTCATTGGCAAGAAGCATCTGCACACTTTCTCGATGAATGAGATGTAAGGAAATCACCACACCCATGGCGTCTTCGTTTTCATGGCCTCTCTTTCGTGAGTGAAAAAACTAGTGCTTGGTATGGTAAGTAATGCTTTCCACTATGGGAGTTTTACTGAAATGTGTTCATATCTTAGGAGTATGCTTTTCAGTTGTAAAAAAAAGAACGCATTTGGGTAAATGCATAGATAATGCAAATAAAGAACGAATTTGAGATGTACGTTCGTGTTTTATTACATTTTCAAATAAGTTTGAGTAAGTTTTAGTAGATTTAATAAATACAAAAAAAATATTATTAAAAAAATGATAATGATGAGAGCAGCTTATGGGTTTCTTCTCCTGTTCATTTGAGATCTAAACTAAAGAGAATATACCTATATTATTTCAAAACCATGAAACAGAATTAAAAGAATTTACCATTGCTGAATTAATCTAACACCTTGTCCATTGTTTATTATTTGTTACATCTACTGTGAGTTATACAAACTGCACAACTGTCTTCTTTAATCACAAAATGGAAACTAAATCATTCCGGAACAAAAGAAATGAATTGAAAAACAAAATAAGCGTCGGCGAAAAATAGACATTCTAAACAAATGGAAGAAAGAGAAAAGAAAGGGTTGTTTTCTCATACTTATTTTTGTCGCTACCTGATTAGGGTTTCTCAAAGGGGATTTTGCTATGCATCGTGTTTTCTTCTTTTTTTCTTTTGAAAACAACGCACAAGATTCAACTTGAACTACAGACTACCTACCAATTGCATGACTTTTCATTAGTGAATTCATTGATGACCTTTTCCCTTATGAAAGCACCACATGAATTCCTCGAGGAATTCATTCCTTTTTTTCACTGATGAGCAAATTTCCTACTGGGAGATAGAACAAGAAAAGGGAAGCGTCACACACACAACGGCATCTGTCCAAAGCAGATTTTATAAGCACCACTTTGTTTTCGAATTTGAAAACCAGTTTGAAAACCGAAAATAAAGAAGTGGTGTTTTCAATTTCACTAATGCATCTTTATATTCAGTTGAATATGTGTATCCTAGATATGTAGTAGATAGCGTTTTTCTATGCCACACGAGGCATTGCTTTGATTGCTAAAAGTAAAAAGAACTCTTTTACCATGTCTGAGTCTCTATCTATTTAGGAATGAATAATTTTCAATACGTTATGGAGTGCTTTATGAACACTTAATACTTATTTGTTTTTGTTTTTAATTGATATAATCATTTTTATTGTTATTTTTGAATGCTACATAGGTGACTAAATATGTAATTTCGTAAATGAAACGCTGATTTCTTTTTATAATAAAACAAATAATTAAAATTTGATCATTTCTGTTTTTATTTACGTGACCTAAAGGTTATAATTAAGAAATCAGCTTTTCATTTACGTAATTATAATTGATATAATATTGCAATGTTTAGTAAAACTAAATTATAGTTCCTAAAAATATACAAAAGTAGGTAGATATATTGATTTAAGAAAATGGATGAAAATCAATTTTCCTCAATACAAACAAAAAAAAAATTGGCAACTCCGCGATAGTAAATCGTCAACTTGTTAGAAGAAGAAAAAGTATCTGAGCTTTTTATTTCGTGATCTGATCCGGCTCCGATCATTGCAATAATAAAACACAGCTAATATAAACAAATGGAAGGTGCGGTGCAAGAGAAGAAGGCGCTTTCCTTCTTGTTCTTTATTCTTCTATGACTGCATACTAAGAAGAAAAAGAAAAAAAATTAAAAGAAAATCAAAAGTAAAACAAAAAAAACTAAATAGCTCTATCTGAAGCACCCTTTCCAATCAATCTCGTTGTGAACTTTAACTTGAAAAGTTGAAGTACATTTATTTAAAACTCTTTCTAATTTGTAATCTAATGACAACTCTGTGCATGAACAACATTTTGCTAGAAGATAATATAAAAGCCAAATGCCAATTGATCAAGTTAAAGTTCTTGACTGTGGTTCATATTCATTCATATCAATTTTGAATTTATTTGAAAATGATTGAGAAAAGAATTAAAATACCATTTTTGTTTAAACTTCATTTTCACCACAGAAAACAATATTACATCGATGGCAATGGTACTTCTCGGACCTGATGATATCAAAGAGTTGTTTTCCAGTATAGGCCACCGAGTTATTTTTACAAAAAACTTGGCGGAATACAAAAAACTAATGTATCCGGATGATACAGGGGCATTGGTTAGTTGTGTTCTTCTTATTTTTGAATCAGTAATATTAACATAGAGTTTTTATGATATATTGCAGGGTTTTGATTCACAATTGTCAGATATCACAATTGATTCGGCAAGCATTACCGAATTTCCCTTTAATGAACTTGTTTCATTCACTGACGGAAGCAGCAAGGTTGAAAGACCTAAGAGCACTGACTCATTGAAAGATTCAGCAGATACAATCGTACGTTTTAAGTTTCTTTTTTAACTTGATTATAATATAACATTATATGTACTATTATTATGTATTAATTAAAACTGGATCCCATTGGGTCTTTGAAACTTGAGTATGCATTGATAAATAATTTTCTTTCAGAGCTTAGTAGAACTGCTTGAAAGCCCATTGGAAGGCAAAGCTTTGCTTTCAGTCTCAAAAACTGTTCCCCTCGAAAACGTGTCCCGGCTAAGACTTGTCCGTTTAATTGGAACACACATTTTAAAGAACAATGCCGATAGAAATATCACTGCTGATATTTATACATATTGGACCAATCAAATAGTTAAACTATTCACCGAAGAGAAAAGGGCGGTGTACTTGCACACCAAACTGGTGGAATCAGGTCGTGGTATTGCAAACCGATTAGTTGGAAAGCTACCGGACCAAATACACAATTTGAAAAGGAAGTACCGCCAATCAGGCATAATTGCCAAACGACCTCGAAGCATTTCCTCCCCAACACCATCTCCGAGCGAATCACCTTCCACATCGTCGCGTTTTGATGCTGTAGAAGAGATAGGTGATTTTAGCGACTGCGAAGATAGCCTTCAGTGGCTCAAGAACGCCAGCAGTCCTTGGGCAACAGTTGAAGAGAAGTGGATGGAGACGACTCGTATTCGTCTGCTCCAACTTAAGGGGATGACCATTGATGGTTATCTTAAAGAGTTCCCTGCTCTACAAAAACCTACGGGCTATCTTTTGGTAAACATATTTTTTAATAACGTTAAATAAAATGTGTTAATTTTTTCTATATATTTTTTTCAGTTACGAAAGGATTTTGAATTCCTGTACCCCAATAATTTTAACGGGTTAGTGGAATATTTCCCAAACAGCAAAAGCCTGTTGTTCAAAACAGCTGCCCAGCGATCAGGGAAAGACAAATGTATACAAAACTTGCTGTCCCTGGAAAAAAGTAAGTTGAATAATGAATAGCCTTACATTTAGATATAAGTTTAGATTTAATAACCAGATAGATAGATAGATAGATAAATTCTTTATTACATCAAAGAGTTTACAAATAGAAAACTTAAGATTAAGGATATGGCAATTTAGCCGTCTGCCTGATATGACATATCATGATGACTTAGATACATTTTTGTGTAAAGTGTTAGGGTTGTAAAGTAACAATTTTAATGATTTGAAACATAAACAAGAAAATATAAAAATAAGAGCATACAATTCAAAATTTAAGCTTATTAATAATATTATCATTATAAATTATAATTTGACTTTTTTATCTTCGTGAAAAAAAAAACAATTTTAAGTGATTTGACACAAGAAAAATAATTAAATTTAAATTAAATTGAAATAACTGACTCGTTTAAGGAAAACTATTGCGATAAGAGAGCGCGTGCTGGCAATACTGATAGAGACTAAGCCAACCTGCTGCTCCATTGAGTATCTCATATAAATGTTGCAACGTGAGAATATTTTGTTGGAAATAAAGTCGCCGAATCTCTTGTAAAATAGGGCATATCGCAATGAAGTGATAGACATTTTCCGGATCCCTTCTATTACATAAGTCGCAAATTTGTGGCAGGTCTTCTCTGTGTGGCATGTAGTTCAAATTTAAAACTTCGACTCTAGCTCGGAAAATAACACTGATGACTTCGACGGAAAAATCTGTTCTGAAGTAGTTTTCATCAGTCCTCAACTGGTGATTTAAGCTCTTGTATACACTTCTGGATAAAGAAGAAGCTGCTCTATCCAAACATTGCATATACATTTTTTCATCCACTTTGGCGATCACATCTGCGAAATTATTCTGCCAAACATCCGTATTGATTTAATAACCATTTATGTCTTTACTTTTCTAAATTTTTAATTATTTTTCCTTTGTTATCATTATTAGGTTCTGAGGATACAAGCAACCTTGCTGCATTGCTCCTAATACCCTCCTTACTATCAGTAACAACAATTCGGTTAAAGGGAAGCAGCAAAAAGGTCTGGAGGCCTTCAAAAGCTGAGGTGAGAGAGGCATTTATAACTCACGTAACAACTGACGCTGGAGTTAACGTGGCCATCATTTTACGAAAACAAAAACTAAATGATTTTAATCTTACTCTTCAGCCTTTTGTCATCGCTGTTGGTGAGTCATTAAGTTCTATCCAAACTTATTTTGTAATTGTGAATGATATAAAATACATGTTACCCACAATAATAGAAGCTGTGGATACCTGCTTGAAAATAATTTTTACTTTAAGTGCAACGTATCCTGCGGAGAGTTTTTGCACTTGGATTTTTATACAGCACGGGTCTTATAAAATTAAAACCCGGTTTGACAAAACCTCCACAGCTGCAAATACTATCCTTTCAGAGTTAGGGTTGACAGTATAATTGTTTCCCTAATTTAATTATTTTTATTAAATTAATTATTAAATTTATTATTTCATTCCTTGATCCTATGATTTCCATCATTATGGTTTCTTGCTTTTTATGTAAAACTATCCTTAAAGACTTTAAAAGTCTAAGACAACATATATCATTTCATTTCAAAGTGACCGTAAAATAATTCAATACGATTGCAATGAAGGTAATTGTAACCGATCCTTTCAAATTTTCAGTTCATTTCAAAGACATTTTAAAAACCACCATAGCCTTCGGAAAACTCATGATGAACATGAGCTAGATCCACTTATTTCTTCTCCTTGTGCTCCATCAAATATTGTAGTTAAGCCTAAACGACTAAATTTTACTTCTGATGAGGAAGTATCGAAAGTTGAACTAAAAAAAATAACTTCAACTGTTGATAAAGCCATGTCAATTTTTATTGCTTCGTTATATGGAAACGCACTTCTACCTAGATATGTTGTTCAAAAAGTGATTGGCGGCTTTAAAGACTTTTTGAATTCTTTAAGTTTATCGTTTGAGCCGTGTGTAGAAAGAGTTTGCTTAGAACATTCACAATCTGCTGATGTTTCAAAGTCAATTACTAAATCCATTACTAATCACATTGCTTCTCCTCTAGATTTGTTTAGAACAGAGCACAAAAGAATGAATTATTTTGCATCACAAGGGTCATATATTAAACCCGAAAGTGTTGTTATTGGTCAAAGAATGGATAGAGTTAAATCAGAAGGTATTTCTCGAATGCAGCCAGTCACATGCAATGAGCATTTAATTCCTTTAAGACAAGTTTTGAAAAGTTTTTTTTCTCTTGATTCCATATTATCTGAGACCTTTGAAACCTTTAAAAAAGAAAACTTTATTCAAGGTTCATATTGGAAAAAGAAGATGGCACATCATTCTAATAAAATAGTTTTCCCGTTGTTTTTATATTTTGACGACTATGAAGTAGGGAATGTTCTTGGAAGTCCTGCTGGTATTCATAAACTAGGAGCAGTTTATGTTTCAATTGCCTGTTTACCACCTTGGCACTCTTCCGTTTTGTCAAATATATTTTTAGTTCTCCTGTTCCACTCTTCCGAAAGAATAGAGTTCGGAAACAATATTATATTCCAACCTATAATTGATGAATTGAATTTTCTTTCTGAAGAAGGAATATTAATCAACAATCAAGATTTCAATGGGAGGATATATTTCGAGCTCGGTTTAATCCTCGGTGACAATTTAGGCTTACATTCAATGATAGGGTTTTCTGAAAGTTTTTCCGCCAACTTTTCGTGTAGAGTATGCAAAGTCCCAAAAGAAATTTTAAAACAACAGTTGTTTGAAGATCCCAGTCTTCTTCGGCAAATGTCGAGTTATGAGGCAGATCTGGCTCTTGGCAATTTATCCTTAACGGGTATTAAAGAAAAATGTGTTTTCCTTGGAATAAGAAACTTTGATATATTTGAGCAGGTAGGTGTTGATATCATGCACGATGTGCTTGAAGGTATTGCAAAATATATTTTGAGTTTTATTCTGTTAGAATATACAGAAACTTCTAAACTGTTTTCCCTTCACCTTTTTAATGAAAAGCTTTTAGCATTTGACTATGGCCCTGATATTAAAAATAAACCATGTCCCTTAGAAAAAGAACATATAAAACGAGGAAACATTCGACTATCCTCTGGAGAAATGATAACTTTATTACGATATTTCGGACTACTTGTTGGTGACTTTGTCCCCAGAGAAAATAAGATTTGGACCTTGTTTATAACACTCCGAAAAATAGTAGATATACTTTTTAGTGTAAGCGTTTCTGATGGGACAGCATCCTTATTGCAGGTGCTAGTAGCAGAACTTAAAGAGCTTTATATTGATTTAACCAAAGAGCCTCTTAAACCAAAATTTCACAATCTCCTTCATTACCATACTGCTCTTACCAAATACGGCCCACTGTCTTCATTTTGGTCAATGCGCTTTGAAGCAAAGCATAGGCAGTCCAAAATGTCTGCAAAAGCATCATGTAACAGAATGAATATTACTCTTACTCTAGCAATGAAACATCAGTTACAGCTTAATGAAATATTTATTAAAGGATCACTATCAAATACACTTTCTGTTTCTGTTGGTCCTGAAAGGAATGTGCTACCTTCACAAAGAAAGCTTATCTACTCCCAATTACAGTTAAACCCCAAAAAGACTTTAACTGAAGTTAATTGGGCAATAATGTCTTCAATACGCTATAAAAATGGTTCTATTTTAGTGAAGAATCTGGGAGAAGATAGCTATAATTACGATTTTTGTATTGTAAGACACATACACTTATACGATTTCAATCAAGTGATCTTTACTTGCACTTTACTAAAAACTTTAGGCTTTGATGAACACTATTTTGCTTTTGAGGTAGAATATCCACAAAAAGAAGATGAAGTCATATTGTTTTTTGAGTATCTTCCTAATCCTATTCCTGATACAAGAGCTATCCTTTCAAGCGGGAGACAATATAATATATATTGTTTTGAGAACCCCTTTCTAATAAGATATATTTTTTTTCATTTATATTTAAGTTTATTAAGTTTAAGGTAAAGATATTCACAGTCGAATAACGTTGGCAAAAATTATTTTATAGTGTAAAAACATAGGTAAAAATGTGAAAAATACATATAATTAGGGTGTCGTACAGAATCTCCAAAAAAAAAATCCCCATCGATCAAAATCCCCAAAAATTTTTATCCATCTAGCTAATATCCCCATTGAGATAATGCACATTAATGAAATCCACACCTAAACAATCTTTTTTGTCAAAATCCCCACGAAATCTCCAAATCCCAAGAGTCTGTGTACATATAAATTATGTGCATTTAGTTTTCAGAAAAATCTCTCTCTTTCGTTGTTTTTGTAATTAATAAATGATAACGATTAACAGTTTCTTAACAACAAATTACTATAAATGCATGATTGTATCCTCTTTTTAGTTTTGCTTACGTATTCATGGTACGCACACGCAGTGTTCTGTCTTAGTTTCGTAGTGCAGGGTTTTTTTTTTTTTGTTTTTTTTTTTTTTTGAGAATAAAAGTTGAAATGGATAATAATAATAACATTACTGTTTGCAAATCCAATAAAGGTGGAAGAAAGTTATTCATAAATGGATATGGTTATCATTACATTTGCTGTAATACATAAACCTAATATCCCCAAAACAAATATATTCAAGTAGTGAATCATGCGATCAAATCGCGCGCGCGATTTGATCGCATGATTCACTACTTGAATATATTTGTTTTGGGGATATTAGGTTTGTAGATTCTCTCTTTGGGGATTTTGGGAGTTGGGGATTTTCGTTTGGGGATTTTGCGTTTGGGGATTTTCGTTTGGGGATTGTGTTTTGGGGCAAACGTTACCAACCCATATAATTATTGTTATTCAAAGTATATTAACCAATTAAGCAAATTTTCTGTTTATATGTATATAAAAACATTAATAAAACTTTCATATCATTGTAGATATACATTTAAAAAAAATGTTTTTTTGGGTACTTTATGTACGTCAAACCAAAGGAAATGTAAATATGGACTTTGCTACCGCTAGAGTAGATAGGCTACTGCAACAGAGTAAATATGTACATTTAACCGAGTAGATAGGCTACTCCAGTAAAGTAAATATGTACATTTAACCGAGTAGATAGGCTACTCCAGCAGAGTTAATATGTACATCTAACCGAGTAGATAGGCTACTCCAACAGAGTATGTATGTACATCTAACCGAGTAAGTATGTACATCTAACCGAGTAGATAGGCTACTCCAACAGAGTAAGTATGTACATTTAACCGAGTAAATAGGCTACTCCAACAGAGTAAGTATGTACATTTAACCGAGTAAATAGGCTACTCCAACAGAGTAAGTATGTATATCTAACCGAGTAGATAGGCTACTCCAACAGAGTAAGTATGTACATCTAACCGAGTAGATAGGCTACTCCAACAGAGTAAGTATGTACATCCAACCGAGTAGATAGGCTACTCCAACAGAGTAAGTATGTACATCTAACCGAGTAGATAGGCTACTCCAACAGAGTAAGTATGTACATTTAACCGAGTAGATAGGCTACTCCAACAGAGTAAGTATGTACATCTAACCGAGTAGATAGGCTACTCCAACAGAGTAAGTATGTACATCTAACCGAGTAGATAGGCTACTGCAACAGAGCAAATATGAGGTACTTGGGCCAAATAAGGCCCTGTCCTTAATAAGGCCCACCACACCTAAAACACCGAAACGAACAAATAACGGGACTTTTTTTGTTTTGTATATGTGAAGTTTCTCTGTAAGATCACAGACAAAACAAAAACAGCCAGCTGCGCGATTCATGTCGATACCTGCAGTTGAATGAAATTCGTTGAAGGGTGAAGTTCTCCCAAATTGTAAAAAACGGGTATTTTTTTTTTTGTTTTGAGAGAAATTCAACAAAGTAAGTACATTTTTATTAGTTTTATCATAAAATAAGTTCAATTTATACTGTATTGAGATATTTTATTTCATTAAAAAGTTTTATTGTTTATTTTTTATAATTTTTTTAAAAAGTGTATTCCATTTTCCTAATAAGGCCCATAAAAAGACGTGGTGGGCCTTATTAGGTACATGACAAAATATTTGTAAATATATTCTGTTTTTCATTAAATTTTTGTTTGGTTTCTGCCAGAATGTCAACTACAACAAATAAAAGAGCATACTGGTCGGAAGATCAACTGGTTAATGCCATGAAGGCTGTGAAACGTGGTTTGCCACAACGCGAAGCTTCCAAGCGCTTCGGGATTCCAAGAAGAACGCTTAGGAATCACATTAAGAGTGGTTCAACAAAAAAGAAAATGGGACGTTCATCTACTTTTACTGAAGAACAAGAGACAGATTTGTGCCAAAGAATAGTGAGGCTGTCTCAGGTTGGAATGCCAATTACTCCAAAGATGCTCCGATACCAGGCTGCCAGTTTTTGCAAGTTGAACAACATCCCGAACAACCTCAGTAAATCAGATAACGGCGCTGGAAGAAAGTGGTTGCGGTTGTTCATGAATCGACACCCGGAAATCTCAGTTCGCAAGGCTCAAATGATGAACCCAGCAAGAGCCCAGAAACTCAACAGGCATATTGTCTCTGATCATTTTGATAAGGTAAGAGCCCTAATGGAAAGGTTAAACATCCGAAACAGACCAGAATGCATTTACAACATGGACGAGAAGGTTGGATTTCGCTCCACCACCAGCAGCGTGTCTTGACCCAAAAAGGATCGAAACGGGTTCATCAAATTTCAAACGAACATGCCGAAAGTGTGACGATTGTCGGATGTGTGAGCGCTATAGGGACGGCTATTCCACCAGTTATTCTTTTTAAAGGAAAGAGACAGAAGCCTGAGTTCATGGATAACCTTCCAAATGGTTCTTTAGTAAAAATGACTCCTAAAGGATACATGAACCACCCTACTTTTGTAGAGTTCATATCCCATTTGGGCAAGTTTAAAGTTCCAGGACCGTGTCTGCTTATTTTTGACGGTGCAGCCTCTCATTTAGACTATTCTATCGTAGACGAGGCAGAACGCCACCAAATAACGCTGTATTGTCTTCCATCAAATACGACACACGAACTCCAACCGCTGGACAAAGCCGTATATCGGTCATTTGAGCACCATTGGGACAAAGAATTGTTAAGGTTCACTTCGAAGAATCCTGAAAGAAAATTGAACAAAACAAGTTTTAACATCATTTTTTCGAACGTTTGGTCCAAATGTATGACCCACGATAATATCACTTCAGGATTTCGTGCAACCGGTTTGTATCCCTTCGACCCAGATGTGATACCAGAACTAGCATTTGCTCCATCGGCTCTTTCCGAAATACCATGTCCAGATGCACCAGACAACGAAAATATAAACGGCTCTACAGTCACACCAGCATCGGATGTTGAATCAGATGACATGCCCCTTTCGACTTTAATTGAAAATGCGAATGTTGCTGTCGATACAGAGCTGGAACCAGCATTTGGACTAGCTGCAATGCTACAAGCTGTGGAGCGAATGGAGTCAAATGTGGAACGTAGCCAAACCCAAAGATCTCCATTTCAGAAATTATTGCCAACTCCCAAAATAAAAACTAAAAAAACGCTACGAAAAAAGGCTCTGAACTTTAAGGGTCAGCAAGTGACAAAACATTTGTTCAACGACAACAATGAATCGCCGCAGCCTTCAACATCAAAGGCTGCGCAAAACCCATCGCGTCGGAACGAAGCTTGGTATTGCCACGCCTGTAAACAAGATCGCATGGAGGATATGAGGCAATGTCAAAATTGTGAAGCCTGGTATCACGAACTCTGTGTTGGGTTGACATCAGCTGACGAAGCGTTTGAGTGCCCAGGTGGATGCAACTAATTACATAGGTTTTAAGGAAATTACCAACGCTTAACTATGTAGCTTTTTTTACCAATAATTTTTATTAATTTCTTAAGTTTTGTTTTGTGATATTACCCAAGAAGGGATTTAAGTTAATTTAAATTTTTGTTTTCCAAGAAGGTTTTTTTAAGTTTTATTCTACTCAGTAAACATATTAAAGAGGCTGTTTTTTATTTTATTATAAAATAAAATTTTTTTTAATTGTTTTTGAAAAAAATATTGTTTTTTTTTTGTGTTTTTACTTAAAAGACATATTATTTCAGATCAAAATCTTGCGAAAATTAATGGGCCATATTAAGACCCCCTGTTCTTAATAAGGCCCAACGCAAGCTTTTTCTAAATACAAAAAAAAATATCTTCCAAAGTTGGAAAATAAAAATAAATTGTGTTTTGTCATAGATAAAATGATACGTATTTATAATCTTTTTAGTTCACTACGATATTTTCAAAAATGTGGCAGATATTTAGAAAAGTCTGTTAGCTGGGCCTTATTTGGCCCCCGTACTTGTACATTTAACCGAGTAGATAGGCTACTCCAGCAGAGTAAATATGTACATTTAACCGAGTAGATAGGCTACTCCAGCAGAGTTAATATGTACATCTAACCGAGTAGATAGGCTACTCCAACAGAGTAAGTATGTATCTAACCGAGTAGATAGGCTACTCCAACAGAGTAAGTATGTACATTTAACCGAGTAGATAGGCTACTCCAACAGAGTAAGTATGTACATCTAACCGAGTAGATAGGCTACTCCAACAGAGTAAGTATGTATCTAACCGAGTAGATAGGCTACTCCAACAGAGTAAGTATGTACATTTAACCGAGTAAATAGGCTACTCCAACAGAGTAAGTATGTACATTTAACCGAGTAAATAGGCTACTCCAACAGAGTAAGTATGTACATCTAACCGAGTAGATAGGCTACTCCAACAGAGTAAGTATGTACAGCTAACCGAGTAGATAGGCTACTCCAACAGAGTAAGTATGTACATCTAACCGAGTAGATAGGCTACTCCAACAGAGTAAGTATGTACATCTAACCGAGTAGATAGGCTACTCCAACAGAGTAAGTATGTACAGCTAACCGAGTAGATAGGCTACTCCAACAGAGTAAGTATGTACATCTAACCGAGTAGATAGGCTACTCCAACAGAGTAAGTATGTACATCTAACCGAGTAGATAGGCTACTCCAACAGAGTAAGTATGTACATTTAACCGAGTAGATAGGCTACTCCAACCGAGTAAGTATGCTTATTTAACCGAATAGATAGGCTACTTTAACCGAATAAATAGGTTACTTCCCTTAGTTCTAAAAAATTATAACCGAGGAAATGGGTTGTTGCAACTAACTAAGTTTGTAAATGTAACAGAGATAATAGGTTATTTCAGCTGATTTAATATGTTTCTTTCTAATTTACTTGGTTACTTTTACTCACTTATACTAAAAATAATTTAGACCTATTTAACCGAGAAGAAGGATAATTAAAATTTAGTACCCTTCAACCGAGTTAGTGGCTAAAGTTAAACAATTTTTTTTGAATCGAGTCAACACATGTAAATTTAACCGGGTTAGTTTGCAGGTGCTATATTAGCAGTCTCCCTTAGTTAATTTTACACGAGATTTACGTTATTTTTAACCGATCATTTTTCTGCGTGCATGGTTCATCTAGAAACTAATATGCCACCGTTATTCGTAACTACTATTAAACTATATTTCGAATATATACTTAGAGTACTGGAGATGGATGAAGGAAGGCTGCCCAATTTGATCCTCAAGTCAATACTTGCACGGAGATGCAACCTCGTAAAAGAATGGGAGCGATTAGGAGTGGAGCATTGCATAGAGAGACCTCAGAGTATAGCAGATATTGGAACCGCTAATCTTAAAAACTTCTTTGAAAAGCTAATTGATGGTGTAGCTAAATCAGCTTACAACGGTTATGTTTTGGAAGCTCAATCTTCGCAGTATAGGATGTTATATAGCCAGCTCAATTACAACCTGCAAGGTAACTCGTACTTTTTAAATCGTTTGCCGCTTTCAATGATGAGTATGATATTTAAATTGAGAGGGGAAATGATCAATCTCAATCACATTCCACATCGTTCGGACCTACCGATTTTGTGCGATATATGCAACCTCAAGGAAAGAGAAGATGTTTTCCATTTTATTGCTAGATGTCCGATTCTCAGAGAATTTCGTGTCAGATTTTTTGATATATACTATATACATAATGGACAAAAACGATGTTATCAGAATTTTAAATGGAAGTCTTGGTTGGGAGAAATTGTATGGATACACAACGATGGCTCTGAGTTATAGATCACGTATAATTGAAGGTGACTTTTAAATTGAATTGAATTTTCGAAACATTTATTATGTATTATTTTGTGTATTGTCATTCTGGTAGACGGCCTTATTCCAAACCATATTAAACTAATGATAATAATTAATTAATGGATATACTAAAGAATTGATTGAAGATTTAACAATTGCAAATAGAAGAAAACAAGACTTAAGAAATTATAGAACTTTAGATCTAATAAGGAATGAAGGAAATGACGAAAAGAAATATTCAAAATTTTATTTCTATCCAGAAATAACATCTTAGATAAAACCAATCTTTAATAAATATAATATTCGTATGAGTGAGTGCAGCGAAATAAAAATAAAAAATCTGGATGGAGGAGGAGAAGGATAAAATTGAACAACTTCAAAAGTCAGGAATTTATTCTATCGGATGTAATGATTGTGCAAAAGAATATAGGACAGACAAGAAGACCTATTCTAAAAAGATTTAAAGAACATTTTGCACATCTTAAATATAATGAAAAAGAAAAGTCAAGTGTTGCAGAACATATGCTAGAAAATAGTCATAGCTTTAGTTTGCAAAATTTAAAATTAATAAGAAATGTAAATAGCAATTATGAATTAGATCCTTTTGAATCATTTTACATATTTAAAAACAAAAATAATCTAATGAATAGTGATGATGGACCATTCAAAGATTCAATATTCAAAAAATTTTTTAATAGATTCAACTCAACTCAACTGTAATTTTGTTTAGAAATATTTTTGTTTATTATTAGTTTTTTGACAAATAATTTAATTTAATTTAGTTTATAAATCTCACTGACGATGGAAGCATTGCTTCTGAAATGTACATCTGAGGAAATATAAAAAGTGTTTTAACTGTTAAAAACTTTACTAATCTTTTCATTTATTATGATTGTGAACTATTGAACAAAACAAATAAAGTTTCTATAACTAACTAACTAACTACTAAATATAAATCTAAAAAAGGCAGAATTACGAAACCTTTCTGAGTGTTAAGTTGAAAATAAAATGTCTAAAAATACGCTAGCTAAATTAATAGAAGCTCAAGAGCTCACACTTTTGGACATAGTAAACGACTTTGCTAAATTTACGAAACTAATTGAGGACACCCAAGCGCCATTGTCGAAGGGGTACGTGAATGCGTGTTTCTTAGAAGTGAACGAGACTTTTAAAGTGGCAAAAAAGAACCACATGTCCATAGTAAATACAACTCCGACGCGGTAAAAGAGAAATACTTCGAAAACGAAACTTTCTCAAAAATAAAACAACTTTTTTTTACGTTTAGCGGTCAGTTACAAGATCTGTTAGAAGGTTTCGAAAAACGGGAAAGCGCCCATCTTGATTCTTCTCGTTTAAACACAACGAAGTCGTCTGTGTGTGAAATAAAATTGAAAGCCATTAAAATCATATCCTTCTCGGGTGAATATGAGGATTGGTTTGAATTTCAAAATATGTTTGAGAGCATGGTGGATCATAACATTGATCTATCAGACATTCAAAAGCTACAATATTTATTGTCGTCTCTAGACAAAAGACCATTAGAGCTTATTAGTCATCTCCCAATTGAAGGCAGATCGTATTCTTCTGCCTGGGAAATTTTAAATGATAGGTACAGGAACACGCGCAAGCTCGTAAATGCGCAAATTAGGAGGCTCATGGAGCAAGAAAAGCTCACACATGAAACAGCATCGGGTTTGCAGTCGTTGCATGACACTACAACATCATGTATTCATGCACTTAATAACTTTAGTGTTAATGTTGACACTTGGGACTGCATATTCATCTATATAGTGTACCACAAAATTCCACTTCTTACTCAGAAGGAATGGGAGTATCGGTTAGGAACTTCCAAAGTTCTTCCGGATTGGAAAACTTTTGCGGCATTCCTAGCACGATTTAGTTCGTTGAAAAACTTAGATGAAGACATTGAATATCGGCAACCAGTCACAACTGCTGCTACTAAAGGACAGCAACTGAGTAAGCAATTCCTTTGTCGCCTCTGTAAGCCATCTCATGGCATTCGATTCTGCAGTCAATTTACAAATATGGGGGTTAGGGCACGTATAGACCTAGCAAAGTAAAACGCAATTTGCTCCAATATTTTAGGATATGATCACCATTCCTCATCGTGCAGTAGCAGCAATCGTTGCTCTAAATGTGGCCTTAAACACCACACCATGCTGCATACATATAGACCAACAACAAAACAACAACGGACCAAACTTCGCAAGTACATCAGGTCAGAGACAGAACCAGCCACAGCATGAAAATCCGTTCAGACGACAAAGAAGCAACTCGTACAATGTTCACATGATACAAAATCCAGATCGTCTAATTTCACAAAATGTATCAAGCAGTGAACAAGTGAGCTCAACAAACTCCGAGACATTCACAACAATGCTCAATCAAACTCAATCAAGAGCATTGCTTGACACAGCTTTGGTAAAAGTTTTTGTTGTAAACGGAGCGGCTCATGTCTTAAGAGCGTTAATTGATCTGGGTTCTGAGGCCACGTTCATTACAGAAAATGCTACTCAACTCCTTAAATAATTAAATTAAAAAACATTAACTGGCACCTCCAGTTGCAAGGTCGACCTTACCATCTGTTCAGTAACAAATCCATCGTTTTCGTTGAAGATCAATGCATTTGTGTTTTCGCAACTCACTTCATTTCTACCCACAAATCGACTTAATGTGGCTGCCTGGGGTCATATTAAAAATCTTCCGTTAGCAGATCCATCTTACTATGTCCCCGGGAAGATTGATTTACTTCTAGGTGCAGACGCATACGCTTCTATTATCATGGAAGGGCTGATAAAAGGAAAGGTTGGATCTCCGGTGGCACAACAAACGGAGTAAGGATGGATTTTGACAGGAGATGTGAACCATGACGCCCAATCCAACATTGTTCAAACTCATTTTACGTCATTGGATGAACAACTTAGGCAATTCTGGGAGGTAGAAGAAAATTTGGACTATCGCAAAACAACATCGGAAGAAGAGATATGTGAACAACACTATGAAAAAACATTTCAACGCAAACCCGACAGAAGATATGAATTTCAGTTTCCGTTCAAAGAAAACGTTCGTCCTATCCGAGGAGATTCAAAAAGGGCAGCAATGGCTCGTTTTTTTTCAAATGGCAAGGCGTTTTGCTTCCAACAAAGTATTGAAGGATTGCATCAACGAGTATGAGGAACTGAAACAAATGAAGGATGTAACGGCAAACCTTAAACTTCTTGAAGGCCAAGGTACACACTATTACCTATCTCATCATGCCGTATTTAAGGAATCCACAACAACAAAACTTCGAATTGTATTCGATGCGTCATATGTTTCCTCTAATGGATTATAACTAAACGACCGTCTGATGGTAGGTCCTCGACTTCAGAAGGACATCATCGACCTTATTGTGCAATGGAGGAAATTTAAGGTTGCATTTGCAGCTGACATAAGCAAGATGTATGGGCAAATATGGATGGCACCAAAGGATACCACATATCAACTTATTTTGTGGAGAGATAGCGCTACTCAGCCAGTCAAAACCTATGCTCTAAACACCGTATGAAAATGCAACGGACACCAACGGACAATATAAACCATAACCCACCTCAAACTGATTCAAAAATAAAAAATACGAATCAAGGTCATGGAGCGGTTCGTTTGTAAACAAACAAACGAGCACGCTTGATACACCATTAATAATTCACAAATGCCCGGTCATCGGTTTGTTGCCAAACCGAAACAGAAGGGTAAAAAGAATAATTATAAAGCAACAACCTAATGCTGACGAGTTTGTTACCGAACTTTAGCTTATTAATTAAAACGTTGGAAATCGTTTCCAAATACCGCGAGCAAAATTAACAAAACGCAAACGATATGAAAAACAATATATATTTATTCGCGAAAACTAACTTGGGATATAAACAATCCCGACGTGCGCGCTACTTGTCGAATGAAAACGAAATGTCAAAGTGACACAGGCACACAGGTTCGTGTTCGGCAACCAACAACACTTCAGTGCTGTCTCCCGTAGCTCAGTCTGATGGGCGGGTTCGATTTGATATTCCTTTGTAATCCGATTTGATTAAAAGGGAATATCAAATAATTATAGAATTATATCGCGTACTAATAAAACTCAATTTGATGAGTGAGAGTACAAGGGCGTACCAGCTCACTTCTAATATGGGCGCCAGGAAACCTTTTTAAGATGGTGGTTTGCCTTAACCAAAGCTGAAATAGTAGCGAAAGACGAAAGAAAGACTAGGATAGAAAAGAAAAAAAAACAGTATGAAATTTCCGAAGGAAATTAAAGATTTTTATTATATTTTTAGGGGGTCTGGGAAACCGTGGCGGATACCTGGATGAAAACCCAGAATCTTTTCGGTATAAAAGAAAATACAAAGTTGTTTTCGAGGTTGGCAGGAGGCCAATTCTCGAAATAAAGAAAATGTAAGAAAGTTAGGCAAGATTATAAACAGATTGGTGTGTCGTTTGAACACAAGATAGAATCACTTAGGAAAGTTTCCGAGGAAAGAAAAGTAATGATAGAGTAAAGAAAAAAAAAAACGGTCGCGAGTCCCGCAATCTCGGGATAGAAAACGTTAGGTCAACGAGGGCCTAGCGGATCTAAGTTTTGCCGCAAATAAGGCGACTCTGAATTGGTTCGAAAAACCCTTGAAAAGGAAGGATTTCTCGAAACGCAAAATAAGAAATAAAAGAAACTAAAAATACTTAGCTATTCCTTTGTTGCACAACTCCTCCTGAACTTCTTGAGAAAATACCCTGTCTGCACTCCTCAATTTTCCACCAATAAATTCCCAACCGGAATTTTGCCGCAAAGTCGGCTTCACAAAATATCTCCAAAAGAAATCTCAATAAAAACGCAAAATATTCGCAAATAATTTTCTGCACGCTTTCTCTGTATCTTTAACCTTTCGTCGCCAAAAGTCAAGAGACCATCAAGATGGCGGGTTTTTCTCCTCCATCCGGCATCGGCCAAGCAGCCATCCTCGTCAGACCTTTAAGCGTGGTGTTGTTCGGTCTCACTTTTACTGCAGCATTCCGCCATTAGGCTGGGATGTGCAAGTGAGATGTCACGAATCAACTACCCGCGGTCGTTTGCGTTCAGGTGATATGATCACCAGTTGCCGAGTGGACGAGTTCAACCTCTTTCAGAAAGACTTACTCCAAAAAATTATTTTACTCGCGCAAAGTCCCCAGCCCAAACCGGCCCAAACTAAAATACGGAGAGGATATTTTCCAAGAGAACGAAGAACAAAAGATGCTAAGTTTGAAGCTTGACAGATATTATCCGTAGACCTTCGTTCAGATAGTTAGAAAAGAAGAAAGGGGAATAAAAACGGAAACACGTCTTTTAGTGATTCTTCCTTGATGTTGACGATACTCAATTTAATTTTAATTGAAATTTACTACAAAATTTAGGTTGGTGTGAATATAGTTCACACATTGTTGGACATGGGTATCGATCTTCATGCCAATCATCTTATATCGATTTTCTTTCTTAGGCCACCTGCCGTACGAACTTTTGTGGACCGACCGTCACACAAGAAAAGTGTTTTCTGCTGTGCAATCTTTTGCATCGGGGAACAATGTGACCTGAAAATGGCATTACGAAAGTTTCAGAAGAACAGGTCTCTGGCTGATGGACCAGGTTTCAACTGAACTCTTCTACTACTTCCGAGCAGCTTTAGATAAAGTTTATTAGCGGGAGAAGAACGGCGGATAGAACTTGTTGTGGTAAATTTTACCGCAACAAATCCCACCCTCACCTCCTCGGAAGTGAGCTTACATTTCGAAAGAACTGTAACAAACTTCCAAAGATGTGCCTAGGATTAAAAGGTGTGGGAGAAGGACTTTCCATCAGAAAAAAAAACTCTAACCAATTCTCAATCACGTTTCTGTGAGCTATAAGATTACAAAAAAAAAAATAAGCTACGTTAACGTTAATCGTTTTCGGATGCATCGTTATACGGTTTTAAATCTTTGACGTGCCAAGTCCCGCGCTCTTTATTATTACTATTTTGAAGTACGTATGTCCAAGGTGACACACGTTTCTTAATCAAAAACGGACCGATAAACTTCGGTGCTAGTTTGGCTGCATAATAATTTGCGGCATCCGATAACGTGAAGTTCCTTCGCCAAACCATATCGCCGATGTGATATTGTATATCACGCCGTCGAAGGTTATAAGCTTCTGCAGCTCTCTTCGATGCAGCTTTCAACTTTGTCTCGATGTCTCTTCTTAGTTCCCGAAAACGTTCAGTGATCTCATCCAGATCCTGAACATCCTCGGAACTCTCTCCTACAGTTGGTGCTTCCTAACCCGAAGTCACCATGTCCCTCCCAAAATTGGCGTAGTAGGGTGAAACACCCAAAACCTCGTGTTGTGACGTGCGAATTGCACATGCCACCTTGCTTAGATGTGAATCCCACACTCTGTGGTTTTCAGCAACGTAAGCACGTAACGTCGTCTTTAGGATCTGATTGATCCTTTCTGCAGGGTTAGCCTGCGGATGGTAATGCGCAGTGAAACGTAGTTTGGACGCATAAGCGTCACAAAGCGTTTTGAGTTCCTTGGAACGGAACTGTGGACCATTGTCACAAATAGTGACTTTTGGTATGCCAAAAAGCAGAAAAACATTCTCCTCAAGTTCCCTACAAATTGCTTTGGCCGTAGCCGACTTCAGCGCGAATAGAAGTGGAAACTTCGTAAAGTAATCTACTACAGTTAATATATAAATAAAACCCCTACTAGATTTTGGAAGTGGCCCTACTAAATCTATGCAAATCATCTCCCAAGGTGATTTGACTCCTACTCTTTCCTTCATCAACCCAGCTGGCTTCTCATTAATTGGCTTAACCTGTTGGTAAACTTTACAACTCCTAACATATTTTGTGATATCGGCCCTCATCTTTGGCCAGTAAAACTTCGCCGCAATTCTGGCAAACGTTTTCCTAACTCCCATGTGACCCGCTAAAGGACCATCATGGTTCTCCTGTAAAATACCTAACCTCTCATTTTTCCCTATCACTCTCTTCCATTCCTGATTGGTTTCATGAACTACTATGTGATTGGGCTTTACGAGTTTGAACAACTTGCCTTGTTCAACCCTCCAAGCCGGATACCTAAGTGGATTTGTATTGACTTCCGAAATCATTTTTAACACCCAAGGATCTAAAACCTCTTCTGAGATACCACCCAACTGCGGCACTCCCCGAGACAGCATATCCGGAACCACATGCTCTTTCCCCTTACGATGAATGATTTCGTAGTCGAACTGTTGTAACCTAATAGCCCATCTAGCTAACCTACCCTGCGGATCCTTCAAATTACTTAACCATATCAGTGAGTAATGATCAGTTACTACTGTAAACCTAACACCCTCGAGATAAGGTCTCAATTTCTCAATAGCCCACAATACCGCTAAACATTCCTTTTCGGTAGTGCTATAGTTACGCTCATTCCTATTCAAAGACCTACTAAGGTAACAGACAACCTTTTCCCCTTCCTCAAAGTTTTGCGATAAAACTGCACAGATCCCATAATCTGAAGCGTCTGTTTGTACGACGAATGGTCGCTTAAAATCTGGGCATGTGAGTATAGGTGCTGTCACCAAACACTCCTTGGCCTTCCTAAAGCTATCCTCACATTCCGTTGTCCAACTAAACTTCCTATTTTTCTTTAGTAGGTCCGTTAAGGGCCTAAGCAACTCTGCGAAATTCGGTACGAAACGCCTGTACCATGAAACTGTCCCTATAAAGCTCCTAACCTCTTTAACATTCCTCGGTGCTGGAATCCTAACCATACTTTCTACTTTTTCTGGATCTACATGTAATCCGTTCTGATCAACTATATACCCTAAAAATTTCAAGGATGACATGCAAAAGTTGCACTTCTCCTTGCTAACCTTCAAACCTGCCTCACATAATCTTTTCAAAACCTCATTCAGAATTTCGAGATGTCTCTCAAAAGTTTCTGAAATGATGATAATGTCGTCTAAATAGACGAAAACGAATGGCTCTAAATCGGCACCCAAAACCGTGTCGATGAATCTCTGCCACGTCGCGAGCGAGTTGTGAAGGCCAAAAGGCAAACTGATAAAGACCCCTCCCCGGAACTGTAAAAGCGGTGTAAGGTTTTGATTCTGCCTCCATAGGTATCTGCCAGTAAGCTGACTTGATATCCAGTGAAGACAGGAACCTAGCACCTCGAAGCCTATCTAAAATTGAATTAATGTATGGAAGTGGGTACGCGTCCCTATCTGTATTCTTATTTAGCTTCCTATAGTCCACGCAGAATCTATAGGAGCCATCTTTCTTTTTGACTAATATTATTGGAGACGACCAAGCACTTGTCGATCTCTCAATAACCCCTGCCTCTAACATCTCATTCAGTTCCCTATCTATATGTTCCTGCATTGCCGGGGAGACCGGATAATACCTTTGTTTTATCGGCTCCGCCGACGTCCTAATCTTGTGCTCGACTAAAGTAGTACACCCTAAGCCCTCAGGCATCTTCCTAAAAGATTCTTGAATTAATGTTTCTAATGTTTCTAATTCCCTAACACTCAATTCCGAACGTTCTGTAATAGAACAGATCGAAATTGAACTATCCTGTTCTGAAAACCTCCAACTATGAGCCCTCAAATCCGAGACAATACCCGACAGCGCCCAAAAATCTGCGCCGAGGATCACCGTATGTGGTAACGACGGAATCACTAAACAGTCAACTAATATGGCCCTATCCTCAACTATAATTGGAAGAGAGATCGTCCCTAGCACTTCGACTCCTGTTCCATCTGCCAAACACACGCAGTGAACAGTAGGGTGGAGCACGGATGTATGGGGATTTTTTGAACGCGTAATTTGTTGTTCTAATAGTGATGATTATATGTGTTGCACTAAAACAAACACATATTTTTTTTTTTTGTTATTTGAACAATATCTTCTGCCTCCGCTTTAGCCTCAAACTTTAAGATTTATTTTAGAAAACGAAAGGTGTTTTAATGTACTGTCGTTAGCTTATAAAAGGATGCAAGTTAATATTCTATTTATAAGTAAGGCATGTTAAGATAGACTTATTATAAAAAAGAAGAAAAGTCTTTCACAAATATGTTTTAAAAAAATATTTCAAGCCGACAACGGCCTTGTCAACCGAAAAGAGTCGGTTCCCATTAGAACACCGTAATTAAATCGGAATGAGCGCTGATAGTGACAAGATGGGGGACCGTCCTGTACTACTGCGTGCTGTTGTCATGTGTTACTTGTTCTATGTAGTATTAGTGTAGTTAGTCTTGTGGTGTATCAGCCAAATGGTCTATGTCGCCCGGCTGCAACCCCCCTACTTCGCAGATTTATGTGTGGAGTAGGTTTCATGTAAATGTAAATGTAAAGATATTTCAATTTGATCGAAAATCACGTTTAGTCTCAAACTTTGGCATTTCCTTTTTCGCCTGTATTTTCGCGGTGCCGTGAAATATGGCCAAGTGAAATAAAGTCAAATTTTAACGTTTGGCATTATATCACTTTGTCAAAGTCTTATTTCCCTTATAAGCCTTGTTTCCCTTTGTCTGCTTGGCATTTTTTCACTTCATCAAAGTGTAATAATGCCAAACGTCAAAATTTGGCTTTATTTGACCTTTAGAAAGCGAAATTAGGCCAAATCCTTCAATTTGGCCTTGTGTCATTGCACCTATTTAAGCCTTTATTGTACCCAAACGTGCCATTTTTTTGCACTGAAAAATGGAAGCTTCAGTCGTTATTTTCACAGCCTGCTGCACAGCTTGAGTATGGCATGGCAACCTTAAAAAGATCAGTTGGTCTTCTCCATCCGATGATGCGATGTTCTCTATTTCCTCTGTTGTAATCGATGGTTCACTTACTCTCGTCTGCCAGTCAATTATGTCGATGTGATCGGATGCATTGAAGTTTACCATTGCCACTTCAAAATGCCTAAGAGTTGATGTTTCAGACACACTGCGGGTCTTCAGCATCCGTCGAGCTCCCAGCTCACGAACATTTTCAGCTATGCGTAAAGTAATTATTTTGTTGAATTACTGGATCAGATCTTCTGAGAGATACCTATAGACTGCCTTGCAATCATACTGTAGAGATGTCGCGTACTATCTTTGCACGACGATTTAGCTGACGATGGAATCTCTTTGGCTACATACAGACAAAGTAATCGAATGGCACGTGTTAGCCAACGAGCATTGTTGCGGTAAAATTTACCACAACAAAAACCATCTTACGATAGTTTGTCCGAGAACCTTATTCTTTTGATTTTGGTCGCAGCTGCATGGTTCTGGGTGAGTTGAGGGCAGCCATGGTCCCATCAACCAGTGGCGTACTCACAGAGAACCCTGCAAAAGCAACCAACCATTTGCGAGTAGAACGGACGGTTCTACAAAAAATCTTTACCCATCCTATTCACTTCCCGATTCCTGTTACCTACCCCATCTTTCCACCTGGATTGTCATCAATCGTGCCGAGCCAGCAGGTTGGCTGGAGACTCGCACGCAACTCTGTGTGTGAATATTGGGTAATGACAGAAGGAGTCTGTCTAGATGATCGAAAATACAAACCAGCACTAACCATACCATATTACATCACATACACAAACCACACGAAGAAACACCAATCATCACATACACAAACCTACACTGTTCAGAAACATTGCATACACACATTTACACTGATACACAAATCATCCATCACACATATACACACAAATCATCCATCACACATGTACACACAAATCATCCATCACACATGTACACACAAATCATCCATCACTCAGATACACACAAATCAGTCATCATCCACATACAACACTGATACACAAGTCGATCAACACCAAATCATCAATGGCAAAGTACCCAACGAACATACTTTTCTATGGCCGAGTGCCCGACTTTTAACTTTACATTTAAATTTTTATAATCGCCACTTAAATCTCTTTTGCAAGGAAAACACGGTATCAGCCAGTCTTCCCCTTCTAAACAAATCTGAACAAAAGTCCACCAGACATAGATTTTCAAGATTCGCGTTACCAGTTTCTTTTTACTCCTTCTACTCAAAACATTTAACTACGACATTTAACTTGAAACTTGTTGGCAGATCCGTTCTGCACATAATCTTTTAAACCTCCGATGTAACTTCACTTTTTAGTTGCACAGAATGGTGCATATTATCGTTTTATCGTTTTCACTACAAAAGGGTACTGAACTCTTCCGTCAGCTTTAAGCCGACCAAAATTTCCCAAGATCGTGGAAATTTGGAGGCTGAGGGGAATATTGAGAGACAGTAGGGTATTCCAAATAAAACGGTAGTCCTCTCACGCAAACGCTGATTGGTGCTAAATATCCGTAATGGAACCCACTGTGGCTGAATGAACGGCCAAGAAAAACGACGATCAGGAAGAAGCTTGATGAGAGAGTTGGGGAAGTCACTTCATTGTTGGCTATTGAAAAAGGGGTTGTGGAAAAAGCGATAAAAGGATTTTTGAGATATTTTTGCGAACGGCCATATTGGTTAGATTTTATTAAAAAAAAGGTTTCTGAATTTTTGAAATTACAAGTGGTGTAATTTCAAAATATAGTCGAACTGAATTGAGTTCTCATTGTTTTTCGCGTGTGGCAAAAAGGTTTTGCTGGCAGAACGGGCCAGACAACAGGGAATTTTCACACGAGAGGATTTGAAAAACTACTGTGATTTTGAGGTGTCAGAAAAGGACACAGAAGCGGAGGGAGTAAGAAGAAACAAAACATACAAAATAAAAGATAAGTAGAATCGTTCACTTTTAATTTTTCTATAAAGTACATTATAATAATCTGGTTGGCTTTTGTGCCGCAAAATTCCCGATTTTATTGAGGGACTCGTGACCTTTCGTCATTGCCATTTTTCGGCACTTTCAAGACCGTGTGATAACGGGTTTTCCTTCCATCTAACTTTTTCTTTTGGCGAAGAATACTGTTTGCTTCTTTTCTTGCTATTACTTAAACTATCATACAATTTTATAATAATCTGTTTATGAAAAGATTTGGGTTTTTAATCCTAAATTCTTAAGGTTTTCCCAACCACTAAATACACTTAAATACTGTCAAAACTGTCTTTGGTATTTTCCACCCTATTCGTTTAATCTTATTCTGGGTCGTATTTTCCTTCGTTTCTTTTTTTTTTAACAATTTTCAGCAAAGGTTTGAAAATTCCTTTTCAACAAAAATTTTCTGGCGCCCATTTTTATTTTTGTTAGTCACTGTACTAACAAAAATTTTATTAACATCCACCCACCTACTTAATACATCGATTAAAAATTTTCATTTCATTAATCATCTAATTAATAAAAATTTCCATCGAACACACCCCCAGCTGAGCAGCCGTGGACCCAGCATAATTGTTGCTGGACGCGCTTTTTCTTCTCATTAATCAAACGCACCTTCATAAACGTCACTTTATCGAAATTTTCCCTCGCGGTGCACGTCGGTTGTGCAATTTTCTTCTTTTATTGTTTTTATTTTTTTTGGAATCGGAAATTCCTTTGCTAGTACGCGGTTTTCAAGTTCGTCTTCGTACCAAACTTCTTAACAATAACTTCTTAACGTAGCTTACCTTTTTTTAATTGTTAGAAAATATCCACCCAAGTGAAGAGAAGAAAAGGTGCAACAAGTGGCACCCAACGTGTGAGGCCAGTGGAAAGTGTGTTAATTATTTTCTGCAAGCGGTTTGTTTTGTGATTTAATTTGTGGTTGTGTCGTTCCTGTGTTCTTTTTTTTGCAAAAATTGTCTGTGAACCATTGATTCTGTTGTTTTTTTATTCCCTAGGTTTTTGTGAATTCTGTGAAAGAAGTTATTTTCTATCGAGGAGAACAGTTTTGGTTCCTGGGAGAAGTGTTGTTGCGAATCTTGGTTTGTGCCTCTGTGGATAAGTATACGTACATTCGTACATGCAGTATACTTGCAAGTAAGGATTTATTTTTCATTTTCTTATTATTGTCTTATCTTATTTTTTACAATCATTCGTTTTCCTGAAATATACATATATTTTGTTACCTTTCTGTTACCTATATACATATTTACATACACATACATATTCAAATTTTCAATTTCGAAGTGCGGGATTTTTTTTTATTGATAGAGTTTTCTTTGGGTGAACAATTGCGTTTACAATTGCCGATTTAGGAGTTGCCGTGAGTTATTGTGTGTGCAAAAAAAAAATTTTTAATACTCAGTAGTAGAATATTAACAAAATATTTTCTTGTGTAGAATTTATTATTGCGAGTTTAAAGTAGGTTTAGGAGAGATTTCAAAAAGTTGTAGGAAGTGGTTTTGCAAGGTGCAAAGTTTACATAACTGGTTTTCGTTCTAGTTTTCTTTTAAATCGAGGATTTTTGAAGCTTATTATTTGATATTTTGTGGTCATACTTACATACAGATATACGCATATATTTTCGTTTTTTTTTTATATACATACTTGCATACCCATTTACAATCTTATTCGATACACCTATAATCGTTTACATAATTTTTTGTGATACCGAGTTCTGTTCAAGTAGTGTTTTTTTTTTTTATTTTGATCTGCGTGCAAAAGTGCAACTGAGTGTTTTTTTGATTTTGGAGTCCGGGTTGATTTCTTTAGTTGTGGAAAGATAAGTGGCAGCTAGGTAGAAAAATTATTGGTTTGCGTCATTGCGAATTTGAAGTGTTCGGTAAAAAAAAAAAAAAAAGAAGTGCTGGTATAGATCCTAGGGCTTTTTATAAGAACGAATAATTCGTACCTACGTTACAAGTGAGAATACGAGAGAGGTATCAGATTACGAACAGTAGTTAACTTGGATAAAATTTTGAGATTGACTTTTACGATTGATTGATTTGAGTGAAGATTGATTGTATAAGTGTGCGAGTTGTAAACAGTTTTAGATCGGAGGTTTTGAAAAGTTTTTTTTTTAGTTATTTGAGGATAAGGGGTTGTTTTTCTATCGTTGTTTTCAGATTAGTTTGAATAGTTGGAGTATTTTACCTTTTTGAGCTGTGTGAAAATAAGGTTTTGTTTTCAACCATCGTTCTGAGAATTAGTTAGAATAGTTTGAAAGTTTTCAGTGGCTTGAGTGAGAGCAAGGTGTTGTTTCTCAATCACTGGTTTGTAAATTAGTTTGAATAGGTTGAGTGGTTTACACAGCGACTTTATTGACGTGAGTGAAAATAAGGTGTTGTTTTTTTTTTCAGTCGTTGCTTTTCAAGTTAGTTGGAATAGTTTGAGTGTTTTACACAACGAGCTTATCGGCTTGGGTAAAAATAAGGTTTCATTTCCATAGTTGTGTTTTGGGATTAGGTTGAACAGTTTTTAAAATGAATATCGGTAGGTTAGCAGCAGACGAACTCGCATATGAGATGCAGATTCGTGGTCTGAAAGTAGGTACGGTTGAGGTGATGAGGAAAGCCCTCAGATCTTCAAGAGTGTTAGAGTCTCGGGGAACATTGGAAAACTCGAAGAGTTATCCGTTTAGTTTTGAGGAGGATAGAGATGCTGTGAAAGCAAAGACGGAAGAGATTAGGGTTCTTTTGGAAGATCCTCCGAAAGACCCGAAATCTTCAGAATGTGTTAAAATAATTACAAAGATTGAGTGGGCATTAGGGCGGATTGGTAGGGCAGTTTGTGAGGATGAGAAGGATGAAGAAGACCAGAGTGAGTTGAAGAATGAGTTGTTGATTTTGTTAGGTGTACTTATGGGTGATAGTGGAGACAGTGACTTAGAGGATGAAATTCCGAAGAAGGTTGTAGCATCAGGAGTTGCAGGTGGCCGCTCGGTGAGTGTAAGTCCATCATGCGGTAATGCGATAAATGGGAATGTAGGAAGATCTTGTGAGGAAGCAAGTGTTAGTGGAACTAGTCGTGTGAATGAAGGTGGCAGGAGGAATGTGACGAATGAGAGGTTGTCGGGTGGTCGTATGAACGAGGAAACTCGACGTGAGAGTGAGAGTGATGCTCGTATTAGAGAATTAGAAAGAGAGATCGAATTAATGCGATTGTTGAGAGAGAGTGATAGGGAATCCAGAGTGAATAGGGAAACTGGAGGAGTGAGTAGGGAGATTTTAGGGAATAGAGGGATAGGTGATGCTGAAGCTTCAACAAGTGAAGCAGCTCATAGGCATGAACCAGTTAGTAATGGTTCAAATGTAGGATTTTTGGAACAGGTAGTTAATGGTATGAATGTTTTAAATGTGTCGAACGGTAAATATTCTGAGCGAATTGGAAAATGGGGTGTTAAGTTTTCAGGAGAGTCGGATAGTTTTTCTTTGAATGCGTTTTTGGAAAGGGTCGAGGAACTTCGTTTTGCTAACGATGTTCCGGTAGCCCAGTTGTTTAGGTCAGCGACTATATTACTCACGGGGAAGGCCCTTATGAGGTACCGAACCGTGAGGGAAGACTTATCAACCTGGGGAGAGTTGGTAAGGGAATTGAAGGTGGAGTTCCTACCCACGAACTACGATGATCTCCTCTTGGAGGAGATTAATCGTCGTTCCCAAGGGAAGGATGAAACCTTAGGGGGGTATATATCAGTAATGAGGACTTTGTTTAGGCGGTTGTCGGAACCGATTTCAGAGGGAAGAAAGCTTGCGATTTTAAAAAAGAACGTGGACCCATTCTTCCAACAGTTGATTGCGTGCGCCAAGCCGGCAACGGTGAAGGAACTCGCATCACTGAGTAGGGAGCTGGACACGCTAAAGGTAAACATGGATACGTTTACCCCACCTTCGAAAGGGAAGAATCTCTTGGAACCAGAGTGCGGATACAAACCGGTTGCGGCGGTGCAACAACGGGTTGCTGTCGTAGACCCTGCCCCAGAAAATCCTCATCGTAACGTTAAGTGTTTTAACTGTAATCGGGAAGGTCATTTCTCGTCTAATTGTTCTGCTCCTAGGAAGTGTTTTGGATGTGGTGCGAAGGGTGTTTCTCAGCGTGAATGTAGGCGTTGTTCGGGAAATGGTCAACGGGCTCTCGGGTCAGCAGGCCGAGTAGCTCGTCGGAATTAGATAGGTCGCCTGCTGGCGACCAGTTGGAAGACGTTCATTTAGGTTTTACTCTCGCGGCAAGTGATAGGGACATAAGGCCATATTTAGGAGTTTTTATTTATGGAATTAGGTTTTTAGGCTTATTAGATTCAGGTGCCTCCCGAACCATAGTTGGTGGTGAGGGTTGGAAAATTTTGCAGGACTTAGGGCTTAGTGTAGGGAACTCAGATATTAAATCAGTTGCGTTAGCAGATGGGAAGGGTGTAGGAGTTTTAGGTTCTCTGCCTCTCCCGATGGTAGTTGAGGGTAGGTCCATTTTGTTGGATTGTTTGGTTATTCCAAACCTTCCACAACTTTTGATTTTGGGTGCGGATTTTTGGGCACTTGCGGGTATAGTCCTGGATTTAAGATCAGGAGTTTGGAGTTTTTCCGAAGAGCAGAGACTAGCTGCGATATCGGATATAGGTAGTATTAGGGAAAAGTCTGAGTTGAGTGCGGATGAGAGTAAAAAGTTAGAGTCTGTAGTCGAAGACATGTTTAGTAGTATGAGTGAGGGATTAGGATGTACAAATCTCGTAGAGCATAGGATTAGGACGTCCGCAGAACCGATAAAACAGAGGTACTATCCGGTATCGCCGGCGATACAACAACACATAGATAAGGAATTAAAGGAAATGTTGGAGGCAGGGGTTATCGAGAAATCGAAAAGCCCTTGGGCTTCCCCAATATTACTAGTGAAGAAGAAAGACGGTTCTTATCGGTTCTGCGTAGACTATAGGAAGTTAAATGAGGTTACTGATAGGGATGCTTACCCTCTACCGTTTATTTCAGCCATTTTGGACAAGCTCCGAAATGCTAGGTTTTTGTCTTCCTTAGACATTAAGTCTGCCTATTGGCAGATACCAATGGAGGAAGAATCGAGAAAGTATACGGCCTTTACCGTACCGGGTCGAGGACTTTTTCAATTTTTGAGAATGCCCTTCGGGCTACACAACTCCCCGGCGACATGGCAGAGGTTTATTGACGACGTTCTAGGTCCCGACTTGGAACCGTTCGTCTTCGTATACTTGGATGACATCATCATCGTCACCGATTCTTTCGAAAAACATCTCGAAATTTTACAGGAAGTTTTTAAACGGTTGAGGGAAGCAGGATTAAAAGTAGGTAGGGAAAAGTGTAATTTTTGTAGGCCTTCCTTAAAGTTTCTGGGATATGTGGTAGACAGGAACGGGCTTCACGTCGATCCTGAAAAGGTCGAAAGTATGGTGAAGATTCCTCCACCCAAGAACGTAAAGGAAGTTAGGAGTTTTGTAGGGACCATTTCATGGTATAGGAGATTTGTACCAAATTTTGCAGGTTTAGTTAGGCCCCTGACTGATTTGTTAAAGAAGAACAAAAAGTTTGTGTGGTCGAATGAGTGTGATGAGTGTTTTAGGAAAGCGAAAGAATGTTTGGTTACGGCACCGATTCTGACCTGTCCAGATTTTTCTCGACCATTTGTCGTTCAGACTGACGCGTCGGATTATGGAATCGGAGCTGTACTTTCGCAAAGTTTTGATGAGGGTGAAAAGGCGATATGTTATATTAGCCGATCACTAAACAGAGGCGAGAAGAATTACTCAACTACGGAGAAGGAGTGTTTGGCAGTGATGTGGGCCATTGAGAAGTTGAGGCCGTATTTGGAAGGTGTCCAATTTACGGTCATAACTGATCACTATTCCTTGGTGTGGTTGAGTAATCTCAAGGATCCTCAAGTGAGATTAGCGCGTTGGGCCATTCGGCTACAACAATTCGATTTCAAGATTATCCACCGAAAGGGAAAAGAGCATGTAGTTCCTGACATGTTGTCGCGAGGAGTGCCGGAGTTAGCTGGTATCTCAGAAGCGGATTCTGACCCTTGGATAATCAAAATGAAATCGGCTGTTGAGAAGGATCCATTGTTATATCCATCGTGGAGAGTTGAGAATGGTAGGCTTTTTAAACATGTCAGAGCGAGTCATGTTTTGGTGAATGAACGTGGTAATGAATGGAAGTTAGTGATAGGGAAAAAAGAAAGGTTAGGGATTTTAGAAAAATGTCATGATGGTCCATTAGCAGGACACATGGGCATACGAAAAACTTTTGCTAGGGTAGTTGAGAAATATTATTGGCCTAAAATGAGAGGAGATATAACTAGATATGTTAGGAACTGTAGGACTTGCCAACAAGTGAAGCCGGTGAATGAGAAACCAGCTGGTTTGATGACAGAAAGGGAAGGTACTTCCAAACCATGGGAAATGATCTGCGTGGACTTGGTGGGTCCGCTTCCAAAATCATCGAGGGGTTTTATCCACATTCTGACTGTGGTCGACTATTTCACTAAATTCCCTTTGTTGTTTCCGCTTCGGTCTGCAACTGCTAGGTCGGTATGTAAGGAGCTTGAAGACAATGTGTTTCTTTTGTTTGGTGTTCCGAAATGGATTGTGTGTGATAACGGCCCCCAGTTTCGCAGTAAAGAACTGCAATCCCTTTGTGCAGAGTACGCGTCAACTCTGAGGTATACTGCACATTACCATCCCCAAGCTAACCCTGCGGAAAGAATTAATCAGATAATCAAGACTACGTTGAGAGCTTATGTCTCTGAAAATCATCGGAGTTGGGATACGCAGCTGGCAAAGGTGGCCTGTGCGATCCGGACTTCGCAGCACGAGGTGTTAGGGTTTTCCCCATACTTTGCTAATTTCGGAAGAAACATGGCCACAAGTGGTCGTGATTTCGAGTCGAGGATCGATGGTGAAGAGAGTCACCAATCCCAAGAAGAGATAGGAGCTTCATTCAAGAAGCTCAGGGAAGATATTGCTAAGAAGCTAGGGGCAGCGACTAAGAAGTCGGCCCAGATTTACAATCTACGCCGGAGAGACACGCAGTATCAACTTGGCGATCTCGTGTGGCGTAGAAATTTTGTACTCTCTGACGCGGCGAACTACTATGCTGCGAAATTGGCACCAAAGTTTGTTGGGCCTTTTCGTATCAGTAAACGTTTGTCACCTTGGACATACGTACTGAAAGATGATAAAGGGAAAGATCGCGGAACGTGGCACGTTAAAGACCTCAAGCCGTTTGTTGATGAGGCCAATGAAAGTACAAGTCCCTAATTTTAAATTAACGTAATTTATTTTATTTTGTTTTGTAATATTTTTTTTATTTTGTTAATATAATTCACACCTGATCGCTACATCTTTCCCTTTCATTTTGTTTTTTTTACTTTGTAGTTTAACTGTGATTCTTTTTTTTCATTCTTAAAACTCATTCATTATTTTTTTTTTTCTCTTTATTATTATTTTTTACAATTTACACTTTCTCCAGTTTTACTTTTCTTCATTTCTTATTTTCTCGAACTCGGTTATATACTTTGTCTTGATGGAACTTATACTTGTGGTGTTTACCCTTCCATCTGTTTCCTCTTTTTCCTATGTGTGTGTGCTAGTACTTTAGGAAATGGTTTACGTTTCTTATGAAAAGTAAACACATTTCCTGGGAGGTAAGGGTGGGATTTGTTGCGGTAAAATTTACCACAACAAAAACCATCTTACGATAGTTTGTCCGAGAACCTTATTCTTTTGATTTTGGTCGCAGCTGCATGGTTCTGGGTGAGTTGAGGGCAGCCATGGTCCCATCAACCAGTGGCGTACTCACAGAGAACCCTGCAAAAGCAACCAACCATTTGCGAGTAGAACGGACGGTTCTACAAAAAATCTTTACCCATCCTATTCACTTCCCGATTCCTGTTACCTACCCCATCTTTCCACCTGGATTGTCATCAATCGTGCCGAGCCAGCAGGTTGGCTGGAGACTCGCACGCAACTCTGTGTGTGAATATTGGGTAATGACAGAAGGAGTCTGTCTAGATGATCGAAAATACAAACCAGCACTAACCATACCATATTACATCACATACACAAACCACACGAAGAAACACCAATCATCACATACACAAACCTACACTGTTCAGAAACATTGCATACACACATTTACACTGATACACAAATCATCCATCACACATATACACACAAATCATCCATCACACATGTACACACAAATCATCCATCACACATGTACACACAAATCATCCATCACTCAGATACACACAAATCAGTCATCATCCACATACAACACTGATACACAAGTCGATCAACACCAAATCATCAATGGCAAAGTACCCAACGAACATACTTTTCTATGGCCGAGTGCCCGACTTTTAACTTTACATTTAAATTTTAATAATCGCCACTTAAATCTCTTTTGCAAGGAAAACACGGTATCAGCCAGTCTTCCCCTTCTAAACAAATCTGAACAAAAGTCCACCAGACATAGATTTTCAAGATTCGCGTTACCAGTTTCTTTTTACTCCTTCTACTCAAAACATTTAACTACGACATTTAACTTGAAACTTGTTGGCAGATCCGTTCTGCACATAATCTTTTAAACCTCCGATGTAACTTCACTTTTTAGTTGCACAGAATGGCGCATATTATCGTTTTATCGTTTTCACTACAAAAGGGTACTGAACTCTTCCGTCAGCTTTAAGCCGACCAAAATTTCCCAAGATCGTGGAAATTTGGAGGCTGAGGGGAATATTGAGAGACAGTAGGGTATTCCAAATAAAACGGTAGTCCTCTCACGCAAACGCTGATTGGTGCTAAATATCCGTAATGGAACCCACTGTGGCTGAATGAACGGCCAAGAAAAACGACGATCAGGAAGAAGCTTGATGAGAGAGTTGGGGAAGTCACTTCATTGTTGGCTATTGAACAAGGGGTTGTGGAAAAAGCGATAAAAGGATTTTTGAGATATTTTTGCGAACGGCCATATTGGTTAGATTTTATTAAAAAAAGGTTTCTGAATTTTTGAAATTACAAGTGGTGTAATTTCAAAACATAGTCGAACTGAATTGAGTTCTCATTGTTTTTCGCGTGTGGCAAAAAGGTTTTGCTGGCAGAACGGGCCAGACAACAGGGAATTTTCACACGAGAGGATTTGAAAAACAACTGTGATTTTGAGGTGTCAGAAAAGGACACAGAAGCGGAGGGAGTAAGAAGAAACAAAACATACAAAATAAAAGATAAGTAGAATCGTTCACTTTTAATTTTTCTATAAAGTACATTATAATAATCTGGTTGGCTTTTGTGCCGCAAAATTCCCGATTTTATTGAGGGACTCGTGACCTTTCGTCATTGCCATTTTTCGGCACTTTCAAGACCGTGTGATAACGGGTTTTCCTTCCATCTAACTTTTTCTTTTGGCGAAGAATACTGTTTGCTTCTTTTCTTGCTATTACTTAAACTATCATACAATTTTATAATAATCTGTTTATGAAAAGATTTGGGTTTTTAATCCTAAATTCTTAAGGTTTTCCCAAACACTAAATACACTTAAATACTGTCAAAACTGTCTTTGGTATTTTCCACCCTATTCGTTTAATCTTATTCTGGGTCGTATTTTCCTTCGTTTCTTTTTTTTTTAACAATTTTCAGCAAAGGTTTGAAAATTCCTTTTCAACAAAAATTTTCTGGCGCCCATTTTTATTTTTGTTAGTCACTGTACTAACAAAAATTTTATTAACATCCACCCACCTACTTAATACATCGATTAAAAATTTTCATTTCATTAATCATCTAATTAATAAAAATTTCCATCGAACACACCCCCAGCTGAGCAGCCGTGGACCCAGCATAATTGTTGCTGGACGCGCTTTTTCTTCTCATTAATCAAACGCACCTTCATAAACGTCACTTTATCGAAATTTTCCCTCGCGGTGCACGTCGGTTGTGCAATTTTCTTCTTTTATTGTTTTTATTTTTTTTGGAATCGGAAATTCCTTTGCTAGTACGCGGTTTTCAAGTTCGTCTTCGTACCAAACTTCTTAACAATAACTTCTTAACGTAGCTTACCTTTTTTTAATTGTTAGAAAATATCCACCCAAGTGAAGAGAAGAAAAGGTGCAACAAGTGGCACCCAACGTGTGAGGCCAGTGGAAAGTGTGTTAATTATTTTCTGCAAGCGGTTTGTTTTGTGATTTAATTTGTGGTTGTGTCGTTCCTGTGTTCTTTTTTTTGCAAAAATTGTCTGTGAACCATTGATTCTGTTGTTTTTTTATTCCCTAGGTTTTTGTGAATTCTGTGAAAGAAGTTATTTTCTATCGAGGAGAACAGTTTTGGTTCCTGGGAGAAGTGTTGTTGCGAATCTTGGTTTGTGCCTCTGTGGATAAGTATACGTACATTCGTACATGCAGTATACTTGCAAGTAAGGATTTATTTTTCATTCTTATTATTGTCTTATCTTATTTTTTACAATCATTCGTTTTCCTGAAATATACATATATTTTGTTACCTTTCTGTTACCTATATACATATTTACATACACATACATATTCAAATTTTCAATTTCGAAGTGCGGGATTTTTTTTTATTGATAGAGTTTTCTTTGGGTGAACAATTGCGTTTACAATTGCCGATTTAGGAGTTGCCGTGAGTTATTGTGTGTGCAAAAAAAAAATTTTTAATACTCAGTAGTAGAATATTAACAAAATATTTTCTTGTGTAGAATTTATTATTGCGAGTTTAAAGTAGGTTTAGGAGAGATTTCAAAAAGTTGTAGGAAGTGGTTTTGCAAGGTGCAAAGTTTACATAACTGGTTTTCGTTCTAGTTTTCTTTTAAATCGAGGATTTTTGAAGCTTATTATTTGATATTTTGTGGTCATACTTACATACAGATATACGCATATATTTTCGTTTTTTTTTTATATACATACTTGCATACCCATTTACAATCTTATTCGATACACCTATAATCGTTTACATAATTTTTTGTGATACCGAGTTCTGTTCAAGTAGTGTTTTTTTTTTTTTATTTTGATCTGCGTGCAAAAGTGCAACTGAGTGTTTTTTTGATTTTGGAGTCCGGGTTGATTTCTTTAGTTGTGGAAAGATAAGTGGCAGCTAGGTAGAAAAATTATTGGTTTGCGTCATTGCGAATTTGAAGTGTTCGTTAAAAAAAAAAAAAAAGAAGTGCTGGTATAGATCCTAGGGCTTTTTATAAGAACGAATAATTCGTACCTACGTTACAAGTGAGAATACGAGAGAGGTATCAGATTACGAACAGTAGTTAACTTGGATAAAATTTTGAGATTGACTTTTACGATTGATTGATTTGAGTGAAGATTGATTGTATAAGTGTGCGAGTTGTAAACAGTTTTAGATCGGAGGTTTTGAAAAGTTTTTTTTTTAGTTATTTGAGGATAAGGGGTTGTTTTTCTATCGTTGTTTTCAGATTAGTTTGAATAGTTGGAGTATTTTACCTTTTTGAGCTGTGTGAAAATAAGGTTTTGTTTTCAACCATCGTTCTGAGAATTAGTTAGAATAGTTTGAAAGTTTTCAGTGGCTTGAGTGAGAGCAAGGTGTTGTTTCTCAATCACTGGTTTGTAAATTAGTTTGAATAGGTTGAGTGGTTTACACAGCGACTTTATTGACGTGAGTGAAAATAAGGTGTTGTTTTTTTTTTCAGTCGTTGCTTTTCAAGTTAGTTGGAATAGTTTGAGTGTTTTACACAACGAGCTTATCGGCTTGGGTAAAAATAAGGTTTCATTTCCATAGTTGTGTTTTGGGATTAGGTTGAACAGTTTTTAAAATGAATATCGGTAGGTTAGCAGCAGACGAACTCGCATATGAGATGCAGATTCGTGGTCTGAAAGTAGGTACGGTTGAGGTGATGAGGAAAGCCCTCAGATCTTCAAGAGTGTTAGAGTCTCGGGGAACATTGGAAAACTCGAAGAGTTATCCGTTTAGTTTTGAGGAGGATAGAGATGCTGTGAAAGCAAAGACGGAAGAGATTAGGGTTCTTTTGGAAGATCCTCCGAAAGACCCGAAATCTTCAGAATGTGTTAAAATAATTACAAAGATTGAGTGGGCATTAGGGCGGATTGGTAGGGCAGTTTGTGAGGATGAGAAGGATGAAGAAGACCAGAGTGAGTTGAAGAATGAGTTGTTGATTTTGTTAGGTGTACTTATGGGTGATAGTGGAGACAGTGACTTAGAGGATGAAATTCCGAAGAAGGTTGTAGCATCAGGAGTTGCAGGTGGCCGCTCGGTGAGTGTAAGTCCATCATGCGGTAATGCGATAAATGGGAATGTAGGAAGATCTTGTGAGGAAGCAAGTGTTAGTGGAACTAGTCGTGTGAATGAAGGTGGCAGGAGGAATGTGACGAATGAGAGGTTGTCGGGTGGTCGTATGAACGAGGAAACTCGACGTGAGAGTGAGAGTGATGCTCGTATTAGAGAATTAGAAAGAGAGATCGAATTAATGCGATTGTTGAGAGAGAGTGATAGGGAATCCAGAGTGAATAGGGAAACTGGAGGAGTGAGTAGGGAGATTTTAGGGAATAGAGGGATAGGTGATGCTGAAGCTTCAACAAGTGAAGCAGCTCATAGGCATGAACCAGTTAGTAATGGTTCAAATGTAGGATTTTTGGAACAGGTAGTTAATGGTATGAATGTTTTAAATGTGTCGAACGGTAAATATTCTGAGCGAATTGGAAAATGGGGTGTTAAGTTTTCAGGAGAGTCGGATAGTTTTTCTTTGAATGCGTTTTTGGAAAGGGTCGAGGAACTTCGTTTTGCTAACGATGTTCCGGTAGCCCAGTTGTTTAGGTCAGCGACTATATTACTCACGGGGAAGGCCCTTATGAGGTACCGAACCGTGAGGGAAGACTTATCAACCTGGGGAGAGTTGGTAAGGGAATTGAAGGTGGAGTTCCTACCCACGAACTACGATGATCTCCTCTTGGAGGAGATTAATCGTCGTTCCCAAGGGAAGGATGAAACCTTAGGGGGGTATATATCAGTAATGAGGACTTTGTTTAGGCGGTTGTCGGAACCGATTTCAGAGGGAAGAAAGCTTGCGATTTTAAAAAAGAACGTGGACCCATTCTTCCAACAGTTGATTGCGTGCGCCAAGCCGGCAACGGTGAAGGAACTCGCATCACTGAGTAGGGAGCTGGACACGCTAAAGGTAAACATGGATACGTTTACCCCACCTTCGAAAGGGAAGAATCTCTTGGAACCAGAGTGCGGATACAAACCGGTTGCGGCGGTGCAACAACGGGTTGCTGTCGTAGACCCTGCCCCAGAAAATCCTCATCGTAACGTTAAGTGTTTTAACTGTAATCGGGAAGGTCATTTCTCGTCTAATTGTTCTGCTCCTAGGAAGTGTTTTGGATGTGGTGCGAAGGGTGTTTCTCAGCGTGAATGTAGGCGTTGTTCGGGAAATGGTCAACGGGCTCTCGGGTCAGCAGGCCGAGTAGCTCGTCGGAATTAGATAGGTCGCCTGCTGGCGACCAGTTGGAAGACGTTCATTTAGGTTTTACTCTCGCGGCAAGTGATAGGGACATAAGGCCATATTTAGGAGTTTTTATTTATGGAATTAGGTTTTTAGGCTTATTAGATTCAGGTGCCTCCCGAACCATAGTTGGTGGTGAGGGTTGGAAAATTTTGCAGGACTTAGGGCTTAGTGTAGGGAACTCAGATATTAAATCAGTTGCGTTAGCAGATGGGAAGGGTGTAGGAGTTTTAGGTTCTCTGCCTCTCCCGATGGTAGTTGAGGGTAGGTCCATTTTGTTGGATTGTTTGGTTATTCCAAACCTTCCACAACTTTTGATTTTGGGTGCGGATTTTTGGGCACTTGCGGGTATAGTCCCGGATTTAAGATCAGGAGTTTGGAGTTTTTCCGAAGAGCAGAGACTAGCTGCGATATCGGATATAGGTAGTATTAGGGAAAAGTCTGAGTTGAGTGCGGATGAGAGTAAAAAGTTAGAGTCTGTAGTCGAAGACATGTTTAGTAGTATGAGTGAGGGATTAGGATGTACAAATCTCGTAGAGCATAGGATTAGGACGTCCGCAGAACCGATAAAACAGAGGTACTATCCGGTATCGCCGGCGATACAACAACACATAGATAAGGAATTAAAGGAAATGTTGGAGGCAGGGGTTATCGAGAAATCGAAAAGCCCTTGGGCTTCCCCAATATTACTAGTGAAGAAGAAAGACGGTTCTTATCGGTTCTGCGTAGACTATAGGAAGTTAAATGAGGTTACTGATAGGGATGCTTACCCTCTACCGTTTATTTCAGCCATTTTGGACAAGCTCCGAAATGCTAGGTTTTTGTCTTCCTTAGACATTAAGTCTGCCTATTGGCAGATACCAATGGAGGAAGAATCGAGAAAGTATACGGCCTTTACCGTACCGGGTCGAGGACTTTTTCAATTTTTGAGAATGCCCTTCGGGCTACACAACTCCCCGGCGACATGGCAGAGGTTTATTGACGACGATCTAGGTCCCGACTTGGAACCGTTCGTCTTCGTATACTTGGATGACATCATCATCGTCACCGATTCTTTCGAAAAACATCTCGAAATTTTACAGGAAGTTTTTAAACGGTTGAGGGAAGCAGGATTAAAAGTAGGTAGGGAAAAGTGTAATTTTTGTAGGCCTTCCTTAAAGTTTCTGGGATATGTGGTAGACAGGAACGGGCTTCACGTCGATCCTGAAAAGGTCGAAAGTATGGTGAAGATTCCTCCACCCAAGAACGTAAAGGAAGTTAGGAGTTTTGTAGGGACCATTTCATGGTATAGGAGATTTGTACCAAATTTTGCAGGTTTAGTTAGGCCCCTGACTGATTTGTTAAAGAAGAACAAAAAGTTTGTGTGGTCGAATGAGTGTGATGAGTGTTTTAGGAAAGCGAAAGAATGTTTGGTTACGGCACCGATTCTGACCTGTCCAGATTTTTCTCGACCATTTGTCGTTCAGACTGACGCGTCGGATTATGGAATCGGAGCTGTACTTTCGCAAAGTTTTGATGAGGGTGAAAAGGCGATATGTTATATTAGCCGATCACTAAACAGAGGCGAGAAGAATTACTCAACTACGGAGAAGGAGTGTTTGGCAGTGATGTGGGCCATTGAGAAGTTGAGGCCGTATTTGGAAGGTGTCCAATTTACGGTCATAACTGATCACTATTCCTTGGTGTGGTTGAGTAATCTCAAGGATCCTCAAGTGAGATTAGCGCGTTGGGCCATTCGGCTACAACAATTCGATTTCAAGATTATCCACCGAAAGGGAAAAGAGCATGTAGTTCCTGACATGTTGTCGCGAGGAGTGCCGGAGTTAGCTGGTATCTCAGAAGCGGATTCTGACCCTTGGATAATCAAAATGAAATCGGCTGTTGAGAAGGATCCATTGTTATATCCATCGTGGAGAGTTGAGAATGGTAGGCTTTTTAAACATGTCAGAGCGAGTCATGTTTTGGTGAATGAACGTGGTAATGAATGGAAGTTAGTGATAGGGAAAAAAGAAAGGTTAGGGATTTTAGAAAAATGTCATGATGGTCCATTAGCAGGACACATGGGCATACGAAAAACTTTTGCTAGGGTAGTTGAGAAATATTATTGGCCTAAAATGAGAGGAGATATAACTAGATATGTTAGGAACTGTAGGACTTGCCAACAAGTGAAGCCGGTGAATGAGAAACCAGCTGGTTTGATGACAGAAAGGGAAGGTACTTCCAAACCATGGGAAATGATCTGCGTGGACTTGGTGGGTCCGCTTCCAAAATCATCGAGGGGTTTTATCCACATTCTGACTGTGGTCGACTATTTCACTAAATTCCCTTTGTTGTTTCCGCTTCGGTCTGCAACTGCTAGGTCGGTATGTAAGGAGCTTGAAGACAATGTGTTTCTTTTGTTTGGTGTTCCGAAATGGATTGTGTGTGATAACGGCCCCCAGTTTCGCAGTAAAGAACTGCAATCCCTTTGTGCAGAGTACGCGTCAACTCTGAGGTATACTGCACATTACCATCCCCAAGCTAACCCTGCGGAAAGAATTAATCAGATAATCAAGACTACGTTGAGAGCTTATGTCTCTGAAAATCATCGGAGTTGGGATACGCAGCTGGCAAAGGTGGCCTGTGCGATCCGGACTTCGCAGCACGAGGTGTTAGGGTTTTCCCCATACTTTGCTAATTTCGGAAGAAACATGGCCACAAGTGGTCGTGATTTCGAGTCGAGGATCGATGGTGAAGAGAGTCACCAATCCCAAGAAGAGATAGGAGCTTCATTCAAGAAGCTCAGGGAAGATATTGCTAAGAAGCTAGGGGCAGCGACTAAGAAGTCGGCCCAGATTTACAATCTACGCCGGAGAGACACGCAGTATCAACTTGGCGATCTCGTGTGGCGTAGAAATTTTGTACTCTCTGACGCGGCGAACTACTATGCTGCGAAATTGGCACCAAAGTTTGTTGGGCCTTTTCGTATCAGTAAACGTTTGTCACCTTGGACATACGTACTGAAAGATGATAAAGGGAAAGATCGCGGAACGTGGCACGTTAAAGACCTCAAGCCGTTTGTTGATGAGGCCAATGAAAGTACAAGTCCCTAATTTTAAATTAACGTAATTTATTTTATTTTGTTTTGTAATATTTTTTTTATTTTGTTAATATAATTCACACCTGATCGCTACATCTTTCCCTTTCATTTTGTTTTTTTTACTTTGTAGTTTAACTGTGATTCTTTTTTTTCATTCTTAAAACTCATTCATTATTTTTTTTTTTCTCTTTATTATTATTTTTTACAATTTACACTTTCTCCAGTTTTACTTTTCTTCATTTCTTATTTTCTCGAACTCGGTTATATACTTTGTCTTGATGGAACTTATACTTGTGGTGTTTACCCTTCCATCTGTTTCCTCTTTTTCCTATGTGTGTGTGCTAGTACTTTAGGAAATGGTTTACGTTTCTTATGAAAAGTAAACACATTTCCTGGGAGGTAAGGGTGGGATTTGTTGCGGTAAAATTTACCACAACAAAAACCATCTTACGATAGTTTGTCCGAGAACCTTATTCTTTTGATTTTGGTCGCAGCTGCATGGTTCTGGGTGAGTTGAGGGCAGCCATGGTCCCATCAACCAGTGGCGTACTCACAGAGAACCCTGCAAAAGCAACCAACCATTTGCGAGTAGAACGGACGGTTCTACAAAAAATCTTTACCCATCCTATTCACTTCCCGATTCCTGTTACCTACCCCATCTTTCCACCTGGATTGTCATCAATCGTGCCGAGCCAGCAGGTTGGCTGGAGACTCGCACGCAACTCTGTGTGTGAATATTGGGTAATGACAGAAGGAGTCTGTCTAGATGATCGAAAATACAAACCAGCACTAACCATACCATATTACATCACATACACAAACCACACGAAGAAACACCAATCATCACATACACAAACCTACACTGTTCAGAAACATTGCATACACACATTTACACTGATACACAAATCATCCATCACACATATACACACAAATCATCCATCACACATGTACACACAAATCATCCATCACACATGTACACACAAATCATCCATCACTCAGATACACACAAATCAGTCATCATCCACATACAACACTGATACACAAGTCGATCAACACCAAATCATCAATGGCAAAGTACCCAACGAACATACTTTTCTATGGCCGAGTGCCCGACTTTTAACTTTACATTTAAATTTTAATAATCGCCACTTAAATCTCTTTTGCAAGGAAAACACGGTATCAGCCAGTCTTCCCCTTCTAAACAAATCTGAACAAAAGTCCACCAGACATAGATTTTCAAGATTCGCGTTACCAGTTTCTTTTTACTCCTTCTACTCAAAACATTTAACTACGACATTTAACTTGAAACTTGTTGGCAGATCCGTTCTGCACATAATCTTTTAAACCTCCGATGTAACTTCACTTTTTAGTTGCACAGAATGGCGCATATTATCGTTTTATCGTTTTCACTACAAAAGGGTACTGAACTCTTCCGTCAGCTTTAAGCCGACCAAAATTTCCCAAGATCGTGGAAATTTGGAGGCTGAGGGGAATATTGAGAGACAGTAGGGTATTCCAAATAAAACGGTAGTCCTCTCACGCAAACGCTGATTGGTGCTAAATATCCGTAATGGAACCCACTGTGGCTGAATGAACGGCCAAGAAAAACGACGATCAGGAAGAAGCTTGATGAGAGAGTTGGGGAAGTCACTTCATTGTTGGCTATTGAACAAGGGGTTGTGGAAAAAGCGATAAAAGGATTTTTGAGATATTTTTGCGAACGGCCATATTGGTTAGATTTTATTAAAAAAAGGTTTCTGAATTTTTGAAATTACAAGTGGTGTAATTTCAAAACATAGTCGAACTGAATTGAGTTCTCATTGTTTTTCGCGTGTGGCAAAAAGGTTTTGCTGGCAGAACGGGCCAGACAACAGGGAATTTTCACACGAGAGGATTTGAAAAACAACTGTGATTTTGAGGTGTCAGAAAAGGACACAGAAGCGGAGGGAGTAAGAAGAAACAAAACATACAAAATAAAAGATAAGTAGAATCGTTCACTTTTAATTTTTCTATAAAGTACATTATAATAATCTGGTTGGCTTTTGTGCCGCAAAATTCCCGATTTTATTGAGGGACTCGTGACCTTTCGTCATTGCCATTTTTCGGCACTTTCAAGACCGTGTGATAACGGGTTTTCCTTCCATCTAACTTTTTCTTTTGGCGAAGAATACTGTTTGCTTCTTTTCTTGCTATTACTTAAACTATCATACAATTTTATAATAATCTGTTTATGAAAAGATTTGGGTTTTTAATCCTAAATTCTTAAGGTTTTCCCAACCACTAAATACACTTAAATACTGTCAAAACTGTCTTTGGTATTTTCCACCCTATTCGTTTAATCTTATTCTGGGTCGTATTTTCCTTCGTTTCTTTTTTTTTTAACAATTTTCAGCAAAGGTTTGAAAATTCCTTTTCAACAAAAATTTTCTGGCGCCCATTTTTATTTTTGTTAGTCACTGTACTAACAAAAATTTTATTAACATCCACCCACCTACTTAATACATCGATTAAAAATTTTCATTTCATTAATCATCTAATTAATAAAAATTTCCATCGAACACACCCCCAGCTGAGCAGCCGTGGACCCAGCATAATTGTTGCTGGACGCGCTTTTTCTTCTCATTAATCAAACGCACCTTCATAAACGTCACTTTATCGAAATTTTCCCTCGCGGTGCACGTCGGTCGTGCAATTTTCTTCTTTTATTGTTTTTATTTTTTTTGGAATCGGAAATTCCTTTGCTAGTACGCGGTTTTCAAGTTCGTCTTCGTACCAAACTTCTTAACAATAACTTCTTAACGTAGCTTACCTTTTTTTAATTGTTAGAAAATATCCACCCAAGTGAAGAGAAGAAAAGGTGCAACAGCATGAGACATTCTGCCCTATCATAGATTCCATCATAATCGAAAAAAGTCTAAGTTTCCCGATGTAACTATCACATTATCCATTCGAAGTGGAACGAATTTCGAAATTCGTAAATTTGGTATCACCAAATCCAAGTGGAATGTAAATTAGTCGTCTTAATATACGAAAGAAGTTGTGTTTGCAGAAAAATGTGAATGATCTTTCACATTTGGCGTAAAACAGCTGATTTCGAAAAACAGGACGGCGGTATTTAGCGTTGTAACTGGAAATGCTTTCTTCGATTCCGTTCGGATTTTGTGAACACAAATTTTCGTAGTTCGTAACTTTGCTGTCCGTGTGGAAGTTTTCTACGATGGAATCTGTTATAGATCTGATTTTTTCGGAGAACTTATTTCCTAAATCTTATAGAAAATCTCCTGAGAGTACCGCTGCAGTAATGTCGTAATAGTTTGAAGTGCTTTTCACAAAGGTCTAGTGTAATTTTCTGGCCCAGAAGTTGATCCATCAAAGTAGAGAAAAAAGTGTCTCAATGGCAATTCATTCATGTGGAGTAAACAAATTATCCACTGAAGTTCTTTCTGCAGCCTCTTTTCAAGTACCTAGGCGTATAACACCACCATTTTTTTAAGTATTAACGATTTATTTGTGCATTTGGACGCCATGGGTGATATAGGCGTTGAAAAGTTTCATGTGAAAAAGGAGAGTTGAGGGAAAATGCGGCGTTTTAATGCACCAATTGAAAAAGGGAACTTATATTTATCTAGCTGAAAGCAAATGAAAAAAAAAATAAAGTTTCGTTTAAAATCAAGATCTTACAAAATTTCAATGACCTGGCGGAGGCAGTTACTCTCAGTCGATTCATATTATATTTTAACTAAGTAAATATGAGCCTAAAAGACACATAATTTTTGCTATTACATGTCGGTTAAGTGAAAAAAAAAATTACGCTCCACCCTAGTGAACAGTGTCCTTCCTACTAATTAGCCCTAAATTCTGCAGGATTTTCCATGCATCCCTACCTATTATAGTTCGAGTAGCTCCTGAATCTAATAATCCTAAGAATTTCGAACCATAAATGCTAACTGTTAAATATGGTCTCCTATCACTACCGTTTGCCTCTAAACTGAACCCTAAATGAACCCTATCTGCCAGCTGGTCTCCAGCAGGCGACCCTCTCACTGTCTGCGGACTTCCCGCCCTGCTGGCGCAGGAGCCCGTTTCCCATTTCCCGAACACTTTCTACAATTTTGCCTAGTCACCCCCGCAGCCCCGCAACCAAAACAACGCCTAGGAGCGGAACAACTACTTGCAAAATGGCCTGATCCATTGCAATTGAAACACCTAACCGAAGAATTTTGTCGACTTGAAGATGGGGCCTGACGATTGATTTCGTTGTTCTCCGCAACAACCGAAATCGAAGGATTATCAACACCTACGTATGCTAGATCCGGTTCTAGCAAAGTCCTACTACTCCTAACATTCGGTGGGGGAACATAAGCCTCAACATTTGCCCTAACCGCTTCTAAATTCCGACCTAACGCGACCAAATCCGACACGCAGCTTGGCTTAGCCAACCCAAGTTGGGTTTGGTAGAAAGGTGTCAAGTTCCGCTGAATCATTGACAACTTCCTATTTTCCGAAATAGGATCATTCAACCGACCGAATAAATTTTGCATCGTAGCAACGTACACGCCTATCGTTTTATCCTTCCCTTGTGTGCGATGCCTAATCTCATCGAGGAGCTGATCATCGTAGTTAGGAGGTAGAAACTCAAGTTTCAACTCCTTAACTAGTACTGACCATGAATTAACAGAAATCCTAATCGCCCTGAACCAAATCAACGCTTTGCCTACAAAGAGCTCAACCGCTGCTCTAAAAAGATAAGCCTCCGAAATACCCCTAGCCTGTCTCATTTCCTCAACCCTTTCTAGAAATGAGTTCACTGAGGTGCCACAGCGCTCTCCAGTGAACTTCACTTCCCACTTCGCAATATTGTGAAATTTCCTAAACTCCACACTTTCCTGACTAACCATAGTATTTTCCTTAGCACTAATATCTTGAGGTGCAGCTGAATGCTGCTTTGCGACCTCACTACCCTTTTCTAAACCTTTTTCCTGTAAACCTACTTCTTCTACTACGTCCTCTTCATCATCAACAACTTCATCCTCATCCTCATCCCCATCCAAAATAGTCATCGCCATCACCACGTCATTCTTCAATTTCAATTTCGCTTTCTCATCCTTCTCATTCTCAGGAATGCTCCTATCCAACCTACGCAGACACCATTCAACTTTACTCAAAATCTTCACATATTCCTTCGAAGTCTCCGACTTCGGAGGATTCTCTAACAACTTATTGATCTCAGTCAATTTCTTCTCTACTGCCGCTGAATCTTGTTCGAAAGTGAACGGATAAGATGGTGAAACAAAAGAATTCCTACGCTCTAATTTAATTGCTACCCTAAGCGCTTTGCGCATATCCTCCACAGTCCCTACATTCAACCCTCTACATTCAACTTCATAAATGATTTCATCCTGAGACAATCTATTTACCTGACTTAACTCCATTTTGTAACTATCTGAAAACTACCTATCAGAACTGGGAACAACAAAAAAAATAAAAATGAAACCGTAAAACAAAGTTTCGAAAACCTAGTAAGCTTTTTTTAAAAAAATAATCCTACCAAACCTCGTTTGCCAAATACACAATAAAAAAAAATCGAAATAAAATGTAATCAAGTATGTATAATAAAATATAATAAAAAAGAACTTAATACTAGATAAAAGAAATCAATAGCAAAGTGATTAAAAAAACAAAATACACCAAAAGTACTAAAAGTATTAATACTCCCAGTGACAGCCCTGATCTTTGGCTGCAATTAATTTATATACACTAACACTAGCGTACGTATTTTATTGAAAAAAGGAAGAACAAAAAAAACAAATGGCGGATCTCAAAATTCGCGAAATGTCAAAAAAACTAAAATCAAATTAAATTTATTATGCACTTAATCGAAAGCTATTATTGCAGCAACACCAAAAAAACAAAACAAAAACTCACAATTTATTCCTGTACACTGATGAAATCAACTCCTTGTATTCTGAACTGTCCACTGCCACTGCCTATTCCACAGTCATACAATTATTTTCGCACAGGTTCCAAATCCTGATTCCTATGTATGTTCCCAGGTCTTCCACTGGCGAACAATTTTGTCAACTCTCCCGCACTGGCACTCTAGGAAAAAAAACACAAAGTAATTATTTCTAAAAAAAAAACACTTTAATAAAACTTCCCTAAATGCAGCACACAAGGGAAGGGTATTTGTATGTACACGATATGAAAAAAAAATTGCACAAGAAAGAAAGCCCCACGTTGTGGCCGCCAATTGTTACCGAATTTATTACGCGAACCGAACTTTAGCTTATTAATTAAAACGTTGGAAATCGTTTCCAAATACCGCGAGCAAAATTAACAAAACGCAAACGATATGAAAAACAATATATATTTATTCGCGAAAACTAACTTGGGATATAAACAATCCCGACGTGCGCGCTACTTGTCGAATGAAAACGAGATGTCAAAGTGACACAGGCACACAGGTTCGTGTTCGGCAACCAACAACACTTCAGTGCTGTCTCCCGTAGCTCAGTCTGATGGGCGGGTTCGATTTGATATTCCTTTTTAATCCGATTTGATTAAAAGGGAATATCAAATAATTATAGAATTATATCGCGTACTAATAAAACTCAATTTGATGAGTGAGAGTACAAGGGCGTACCAGCTCACTTCTAATATGGGCGCCAGGAAACCTTTTTAAGATGGTGGTTTGCCTTAACCAAAGCTGAAATAGTAGCGAAAGACGAAAGAAAGACTAGGATAGAAAAGAAAAAAAAAAACAGTATGAAATTTCCGAAGGAAATTAAAGATTTTTATTATATTTTTAGGGGGTCTGGGAAACCGTGGCGGATACCTGGATGAAAACCCAGAATCTTTTCGGTATAAAAGAAAATACAAAGTTGTTTTCGAGGTTGGCAGGAGGCCAATTCTCGAAATAAAGAAAATGTAAGAAAGTTAGGCAAGATTATAAACAGATTGGTGTGTCGTTTGAACACAAGATAGAATCACTTAGGAAAGTTTCCGAGGAAAGAAAAGTAATGATAGAGTAAAGAAAAAAAAAAACGGTCGCGAGTTCCGCAATCTCGGGATGGAAAACGTTAGGTCAACGAGGGCCTAGCGGATCTAAGTTTTGCCGCAAATAAGGCGACTCTGAATTGGTTCGAAAAACCCTTGAAAAGGAAGGATTTCTCGAAACGCAAAATAAGAAATAAAAGAAACTAAAAATACTTAGCTATTCCTTTGTTGCACAACTCCTCCTGAACTTCTTGAGAAAATACCCTGTCTGCACTCCTCAATTTTCCACCAATAAATTCCCAACCGGAATTTGGCCGCAAAGTCGGCTTCACAAAATATCTCCAAAAGAAATCTCAATAAAAACGCAAAATATTCGCAAATAATTTTCTGCACGCTTTCTCTGTATCTTTAACCTTTCGTCGCCAAAATTCAAGAGACCATCAAGATGGCGGGTTTTTCTCCTCCATCCGGCATCGGCCAAGCAGCCATCCTCGTCAGACCTTTAAGCGTGGTGTTGTTCGGTCTCACTTTTACTGCAGCATTCCGCCATTAGGCTGGGATGTGCAAGTGAGATGTCACGAATCAACTACCTGCGGTCGTTTGCGTTCAGGTGATATGATCACCAGTAGCCGAGTGGACGAGTTCAACCTCTTTCAGAAAGACTAACTCCGAAAAATTATTTTACTCGCGCAAAGTCCACAGCCCAAACCGGCCCAAACTAAAATACGGAGAGGATATTTTCCAAGAGAACGAAGAACAAAAGATGCTAAGTTTGAAGCTTGACAGATATTATCCGTAGACCTTCGTTCAGATAGTTAGAAAAGAAGAAAGGGGAATAAAAACGGAAACACGTCTTTTAGTGATTCTTCCTTGATGTTGACGATACTCAATTTAATTTTAATTGAAATTTACTACAAAATTTAGGTTGGTGTGAATATAGTTCACACATTGTTGGACATGGGTATCGATCTTCATGCCAATCATCTTATATCGATTTTCTTTCGTAGGCCACCTGCCGTACGAACTTTTGTGGACCGACCGTCACACAAGAAAAGTGTTTTCTGCTGTGCAATCTTTTGCATCGGGGAACAATGTGACCTGAAAATGGCATTACGAAAGTTTCAGAAGAACGGGTCTCTGGCTGATGGACCAGGTTTCAACTGAACTCTTCTACTACTTCCGAGCAGCTTTAGATAAAGTTTATTAGCGGGAGAAGAACAGCGGATAGAACTTGTTGTGGTAAATTTTACCGCAACAAGTTGAATTGCACTCATGAAAGTCGGGCAGTGACGAAATTCGTTTTTGCAAAGAACAAATTCTTGCAAAACAATTAAAGTAAATTCTTGACTTAGCAAAAAATGAATTGATGTCGATAACATCGATATCAATTCATTGACAATTAATTTGGTATAAATAGGCTTAAGAAATTAGTAATAAGGCGTCAGTAATAGTCAGTAGTAATCAGTAAACACAAGTAACTGGAGAACCACATTTTGTATATTTTATCTATATTACATAACAGCAGACAATAAAGAAGTAAGTTCTTTTTAAAACAGAGTAACATAATCTTTACTTTCTCAGGTACATTCAGAGATACCAAATGGTATCTCTGTTAAGTAGGCCTCGTCGCCTCTCATTCAAATTGGCCCCAGTGTGCCTTTAACCGCTGGCCTTCCCCTTTCCCTCTCCCCTTTTAAGTAATCTTGGATCCATGTGTATGGATCCAAATGTACATTGGTGGTCGGGTGCCCCCGACCAGATTTAGGGTTCGCGTCCTACACGGGCTACTACTAGTAGGTTAATTTCATGTTGTTGTATTACAATAACATAACAATGGCGCAGCCGGTAGGATAATACGACCAGTTTGGAGAATAAACCTGGTTAAATGAAACACCCTCCATGTTTCAACGTATTATCTTACGAACATATTTACCTTTACCAAAGGTTCCACTAGTACGATTCTGTTTTTTCTTTTTCTATTTTTTTTTTTAAAAAAAAAGAATGTTTCAATTTTTTGTCTCTCCATTATAGTATGGATTTCCAATCACTACCTAAAATAACCGAAGCAATTCAGAAGCAGGACCCAAACCAATAACATTGGAGGAATATCGGCGTCGGCATCTAACCAAAGCCAACGAACCGAAGTTGCCCAAACCAACCAGCGATCCTCCAAAAACCCCATTCGGAGGATACGAAGGCAAGAAGAAAAGAGGGGGCCACCAAGTCTGGGTCCGGCAGGAGCTAGGGAGGCTATACCGGTTGGCAGGCCTCTGCCGTGGTGAAGAGAAACGGCGTTATCTGAAGGAGGCAAACCGCCTGAAGAAACTGGAGTACGCCAGGAAGATCAAAAAGATGGGACAACAAAAACAGCCAACACCAGCATAAATGAAAAGTTTACAAAAAAAAAAACCAAAGAAAAAGAAACAACAATAAAGATAACTTCCATTCAAAAAAAAAATAAAAATGTGTGTTTACAATTTTTAGTTCGGAAGGGTTTTCTTTGCCTACGATTAATTTACTCTTGCCATTTTCCTGTTGCGCGTTTCGTTTGTTTGGAAAAACTTTCTTTTCCTTATTTCTTTTTTTTTCTCTTTTCCTAACTACTGTTTATGGATCCTAAACCCTCTGAGGTAGAGGTACTGCTCGAGGAAATCCAGCAGTTAAATAAGGAAAAGAAAGAGCAAGGTCAAGAGATTAAAAACTCCAATAGTACCCTACTAGCAGAGTGGAAAGCTCTTGTGGGAAAAGAAGTTTTTAATCTTAAATACAACCAAATAAGCTTACAGTGGGGACAACTCACGAGGCTGGAAGCAACGGATGCTATACTATTGAGTATATAGAATCCGTCAAGTCCCTCGAATCGAAACTTGAAAAAGACATCCGAGACCTCAAGCTTGAGTTAAACAACCACCTAAGAGCTCGCAAAAAATTAGAGAAAAGTCAACAGGAAGCTGAAAATACGAACAGCCAGGCTGAAGAAATAATTTCAGACCTGTCCAAGCGTATAGCTATCCTCGAGGCTAGAGAAGAGGAAGTCAAACGGAAACAAGCTGTTTTAAAAAATAAGAAGACAGAGTTTCAAAGTGGGATAGAAAAATTAAGAAGGCGTGAGGAAGTTTTCGAATCTCAAATTCAATCATTGAATGACGAAGTTGTCGGTTTACGAAAAAATAAAACCATTCGTAAAACCATAGTCACTCAAACCTCAGTACAAGCCGACACACCCCCATTGGAAACACCTAAATTGGAAATTAGCAAACCCTCAGACGCGAAAAGGGAAGTAAAAATGTCGTTAGGATTTGAGAAGCTCCTTAAATTGTCGCACGGAATACCTGAATTTTCAGGAGGAACCGATGCTAGGGTAGCTCAAAAATTACAAACATTCTTGACATGCATTCGCCCGATAATAAACCACATACCTGCTGAGGACGAGAAGCTTTTCCTCCAAATTCTCGATATAAAGTTGCGAGAAGATGCGCTCGATCTCATCCAAACTACTAAGCCAGTAGATTTCAAAGACTTCGAGAATATACTCAACCGGGCCTACTTACCCATTGAGGACTATAACGACTTAGTAAATTGCTTAATAACTAGTCGCCAAAGCCAATTTGAGACTTTGAATACTTTTATAAGCAGGCTAAGGCATGCCGTATCACAATGCCGCGAAGCGGCAGAGATTAAATATGGTGATAACTCTGAGATTGTGAAAACCCAGCTCTCAGATTTTGCAAAATCGGCTCTCGCATCAGGAGTTGCAAACAAACAGCTGGGTCAATACCTATTCACCCAGGGAACACAAAATTTCGAAGAACTGGTCCGAACGGCCCTCAGTATGGAGAAGCATGTTCAACGAGTAGAAACGATACCATTTTCGCAAATGGCTTGTAACTCGACATTTTCAACAAACGAAAAAAGTAATCCCCTGGCTTACCAAAAACGTGAATCGGTACACCCAGAAAATAGAACTAAATTAAACATTACCTGTAATTTCTGTAAAAACAGGGGACACACATATAGTGATTGCCTTAAAAGACAGAATACTCCGGTTTGTCAATTATGTAAACTGTACGGACATGAAGCAACAACCTGCGGAACAAATACAAATCCCCGATTCAGTAGGAATGAAGCACCTAGGAGAGATAATCTCAACGAACCTAGAACTTTCCCAAATCAAAGGGGTAGTAACCAAAACGGGTATTATAAAAATAACTACCCCCGACAATATAATGGAGTGAGTTCGGAATCAAATCGAATCAACCCATTTAGAACGAATAACCAACATTTTCCAAATAATACAACAGTTCATACTAATAATAATGAACGCAAAGTATACAATATGGGGGCACTATGCGAATGGTGTGGAAGGAACACCCATTCGATCGACCAATGTACATTTAGGAATAAGTGGCAATCAAACCACTCGGGAAACTCCCGTTAGTCGGGCGAAAAGTCTTTCCCCCGACTTTAAACATTGAAACGAAAAAATCGTGGCAACCAAAAAGGAAAATTTCCCTACCCTCAATCGAAATCAAAATTGAGTTAGGAGAAAACAAACTGACCCGATTGCTAATAGATACGGGCTCAGAAGTCAGTCTCCTCAAAAGAAGGATGATAGATAGCAAGACTTTTGTAAATACCAATAAAAAACTTACCATCAACACACCTTGTGGTATCGGTTATACTCTAGGAGAATGCACAGGTACTATACAAATTCCCTCGCTCACCTCTTGTCAATTTCAAGTCGTAGAGAATGACCTAGCCATCCCTGGTGATGGAATTCTAGGGTATAACTTCTTAGGAAAATACTGTAACGTAGAAGGTCCTAATAGATTATTAACATTCCCAACAATTCTTGGACAAAATTCGAAGGAATATTGTGTACCACTGAGATATTCAAACATGACCGAAAATTATGAATTACCCATTTCGCACAATGGTAGCTGTTTCACGGGAAATCACTCGCATGGGCGGCGCTGTAACGCGACCGGCCTAGACATCGACTTTGAAGGCTTATCTTCAAAAAATTTAAATGTTTGGAACTCAACTTCCGCTTTGCAATCTCAAAGTTCACCTCGCAAAGTGAAAACGAGAGAAGAAAAACAAAAAGGAAGAATGACTGAAAATGTGCAAAACGTATCTTCGCATGAGCAGAAAAAACACATTCTCAGACAAAGAGACGTGCCGGCTTATGATAGAAGAAACCTTCAAAACAAAGTAAATAGAATAATGACTATCGATATCTCCGATATCAACAAACCAAAAAATAAAAATAAAACTCGGTATACAACCGAAAGCAAAACAAATAATATGACACTGCACACTGCAGGCCCACAAATTAACTCCGAAAATGAATCACAGCAGCAAGACCTGCAATATATACAAACAAAAGAAAAATTGAACTTGCAAATGTTCAACCCAATTAAAGCATATTTACTCTACTTTATAACTCTTATGATGATAATGCTCTCGGACATATTAAAAGAGATAGTTTGCAAAATACAAAATACAATTAATCAAAAAAGATTAGATTTAAATAATGTTGAAATAAATACAATAGGACAAGCATATAAACTAGTTAGGTCAAATTTAGATAATACAATTAAGATAGTGAAACACCCAATAAAAAATGAGGACAGCTTACAAGTCAAGAACTCGGAGGTAAACCCGATTCCCAATGGAGAAATTATTACAGATTCATTTAGAAATACATGGAAAATGGGACCACTAATAGGTCTAGGAAGTTTTGGTCAAGTATACTCAGCATGTAAAGCCTCAAACTCACAAAAGAAATCATCTGACTATAAGTACGTCGCGAAGATTGAACCACACGATAGTGGGACACTCTTTGTGGAGATGCATTTCTATATGAATAATACTCATTCAGAGGACATTACACAGTTCAAAAAACTTCGCGATATAAAATCTTTAGGAATACCCTATCTAGTAGGTACTGGATCACACGACTATGATAATGTTTTACATCGTTTTTTGGTCATGCCACGGTACGGAGATAATATCTGGAAACTTTTCTTTGAAAACGGAAGAAAAATCCCAGAACATACCATCTACCGTTTAGCGTTACAGATATTAGATGTGTACGAATACATTCACGGCAGAACCTATGCCCATACAGATTTAAAAGGAACAAACATCTTATTAGGTTGTGAAAAAGACAATACCACTCAAGCGTATCTGGTAGATTTCGGCTTAGCAAGCCACTACACCCAAGAAAATTTCAAACCAAATCCTAAGAAAAAGCACCACGGTACAATTGAGTACACATCTAGAGATGCTCACAAAGGTGTAATCACCATGCGAGGAGATTTCGAGATCCTTGGATATAACCTTATCGAGTGGTCAGGAGTGATGTTGCCTTGGGAGCAAGAAAATCTTTTTGAAATTCCTTTAAGGGTCCAAAAGTCAAAAGAAACCTTTATTAATAATGTTACTATAAGTTTGAAAAAACTATACCACAACCAAACACCAAATGCAATTCTGGAGTTCACAAAATATGTCGCTTCTTTGAAGTACAATGAGACACCAGACTATAATAAATGTCGACAAATATTCCAATCAGGACTAAAAACTCTTAAAGCTATTAACTCAGGTGATCTAGAGTTCAAATTAGGACCAACACAAAAATTTGTATCTTTACCAAGATGGGAGTCTGACCAAGAAAACAAAGACGAAAACAGTAGCATAGTTGAAAAGAATACCTCTGAAATAAATTTAGTAATAAAAAACCAACCAAAAAGCAATAAAACAATTCAACTCAATCTAAAGGAAGGGTTAAAAATTCCCTCTAGATCGAGAATGACTGTAGAACTACCGTACAGAAGTGAAGAAGCCATGATCTGTATATCCAAACAAATTGAGGACGGAGTGTTCTTGGGTAGCTGTTTGATAGGAGACAATAAAAGACACGTTCTAGTACCCATAATAAATACACATCAACATGAAATCAAGATAACACATATCGAGCTGGAAATGGCCCCCCCTAAAAGACTTCGATGTAGTAGATATTAATACCCACCAAAAAGATTTCGGTACTGACGAGGTGGTATGTTATCATACAATAGCTCAAAATAATATCGTAAACAATAGAATACAAGAATTAACAACCAAATTGAACAAAGATGATAGCCTAAACGAAGAAGAAAAAGAATCTATAGTAGACCTTTGTTCAAAATACCATGACATATTTTTCCTACCGGGTGACAGACTAACTCACACTACAACCATGCTGCATAAAATCCCAATTAACCAAGACCAAGCCCCTATAAACACCAAAATGTATAGGCTCCCTGAAAAACAACGGGGAATAATAAATGAGCAACTTGCTGAAATGTTAGAAAACGACATAGTCCAACCCAGCAAAAGTCCTTGGAACTCACCACTTTTAGTGGTACCCAAAAAGGCAGGACCCGACGGAGAGGTACGTTGGAGGGTAGTAGTCGATTTCCATAAGGTGAACGAATGCACGATAGGAGATGCTTTCCCGCTACCTCGTATCGAAGACATACTTGACCAACTTGGTCATGCTAGATATTTCACAACACTGGATCTTGCCAGTGGTTACCACCAAGTTCTTGTCCATCCAGAAGATAGGGAAAAAACAGCTTTCAGTACGGCCTATGGCCACTACGAATTTAAGCGAATGCCTTTTGGACTCAAAGGAGCTCCAGTGACATTCCAAAGACTTATGAACTATATCCTTACTGGTCTACAAGGACTAGAATGCTTTGTCTATTTAGATGATATAGTCGTCTATGGAAAAAATCTGGTAGACCATAACAGAAAATTGGAGTTAATTTTCGAGAGAATGCGAGAACATAACTTAAAATTGGACGTAGAGAAATGTCAATTTCTCAGACGAGAAGTAGTATATTTAGGACACAAATGTTCCGCAGAAGGAGCACTTCCCGATCCAGGAAAAACTAGCTGTGTGCAAAACTTCCCTGTACCTCGCACGATAAAGCAAACACAATCATTCCTTGGTTTGGCCAATTACTACCGGAAATTTATTCCAAACTTTTCGAAAATAGTTCGACCACTGACAAATCTTACTCGAAAGGACATTAAATTCACTTGGACAGACAAATGTCAAGAAGCATTCCAAACAATAAAGAACTTGCTAGTAACACCCCCGTTATTAATCTATCCGGATTTTAAAAAACCATTCATTCTCACAACTGACGCTAGCAATGAAGCAATAGGGGCAATTCTCTCGCAAGGAGAAGTAGGGAAAGACAAACCTATTGCATATGCTAGTCGTGCATTAAACAAAGCAGAAAGAAACTACTCCACTATAGAAAAAGAAATGTTAGCTGTTGTTTGGGCGACTAAAAATTTTAGATGTTACTTGTTGGGAAGAAAATTTATAGTGTACACAGATCACGAACCATTGACAGGTAATTTTAGAGTAAGAGACCCCACGTCAAGGTTAATAAGGTTCCACCACAAACTATCCGAGTATGACTGTTGTTTAAAATATAAAGCAGGTAAAACTAACGTTAATGCAGATGCACTGAGTAGAATACCACTAATGGTATCTGATGAGGACAAGAACCAAGAACGTGAGAAAACTTGTTTAGCCGTAACAAGAGCTCAGAGAGCTTTACAATTGCTAGATAAAGAAGACACTAATATTAAACGACACGACTCTGACGAATCTTGTAGTGACGCGAAAATTACCCAACAAAACATATCGACAATAAATGAAATCGAAGACTTCAAATATAACAGACAGAATATCGATAAGCCCGAAGAAATATTGAATGTACTCAGAGATTATCATGACTCTCCGTTCGGCGGACACCAAGGTGTCATAAACACATATAAAAGAATCCGAAAGAATTACGTTTGGCCAAAAATGTTCCAGGACATATCTAAATACATAAGGAAATGCCCAAAATGCCAAAAAATGAAATCAAGTCCAGAAACAAAAATGCCAATGATAATTACTGACACAAGTCAAATTCCTTTTGACAAAGTCTATTTAGACATAGTAGGACCACTGCAAGAATCATACTCAGGAAACAAGTACATTTTGACGTTCCAAGACAACTTGACTAAATACGTAGACTTCTACGCAATACCTAACCAGGAAGCCGTAACAATAGCCCAGATATTTTTTTAACAAATCATAACAAGATACAGAATACCCAACAAACTAGTTACAGACCAAGGGACAAATTTCTTAAGCAAGTTATTTAAACAAGTATGCAAATTACTTAAAATTGAAAAAGTGCAAACTACCGCCTATCACCCTCAATCGAATGGTGCATTGGAAAGGGCACATAGACCACTAGTAGAATATTTAAGAACGATCTGCGATGAAAACCCAAGATCTTGGGATCAATTTCTTAGAACCGCCGCGCTTGTTTATAACAACAGCATTCATGAGGGGACTAAGTTTACCCCTATGGACTGTCTTTTTGGTTTCATCTCCGACATACCTTCAAACCTTAAAAAAGAACCCGAACCCGTATAGGTACGACCACGAAAATTACTATTACACTTTACGGTATAAGTTACAGAAAATACATTCTTTAGCTAGGAAAAATTTGATTATTAGTAAAAGAATTCAAAAAATTATTACGACAAGAAAATAAGAACTATAACTTTTAACGTAGGAGACAAAGTACTTTTGAAAAACGAGAATTGACAACACAAATTATCTGAAATATGGACAGGACCATATCCTGTTGTACAAATTACGAGTCCCACAGATAGTGTAATATTAATTAAGAAAAAACAGGTAACCATTCATAATAGTCGTCTCAAACATTATTACGAATAACAGCTACTCTTTTTCCTACTATAAAATTTTTTTTTTGCTAAGCAACGCTCCCCTAAAACCAAAAATATATACAATGCCTACAAATGCATATTACTAACCCCACGAAAGTCTGTATTCATGTTTCCATTTCATTCATAAAGTGAAAATGGCAAGGCAAAAGTAAAAGAAACTGAACCTACCTTAAAATCGAAAACTGTCGATTTGAAAAAAAAAAAAAATATATATGTATATAACAATAATAAATATCAAGGTCACTACCTAAAACCACTTCTTGAATTTCACATTCATTCAATAACACATGTTTAAATTCATCAAAGAAAGACCGCATTGAAATTAACATGATAAAAATCAACGGCACACGCCAAATGCGCAACAGTAAACAGTTTCAATAAACGATCAAATTACGTTCACGACCACTAAACCTCTTGAACGAAAACCGTAAATAAGAAACAAAACTTTTGTATAAATCAGCAATTGTTTTTTTTTTTTGTAATAGTAGTAACCATTAGCCCAATGATTTTTTTTTTGGAGTAATGAATCACTACGGAATTTAATATAATAGAATCTGCAAACATTTTTTGAAATACAAATTTATTTTTAGAATATGATTCCGGTCAAAGTAACAACAATCCTGAACATGATAACGATAATATGGGCAATGAATGAAGAAAAAAACGGATTCCAAGTGGAGGAATTAAACAACACAGGGGTAGTCTTCGAAACAATAGGAAAAATACTTCTATACCATGACAGTTGGAACGTACTAACAGAAATACACGTAGACGACATAAAACAACACACGGAACTAGTCAGGAAAGTAGAAGACAAATGGAATGAAGTATGCAAAAATTTCAAGAGCAAAAAATGTAATAGCAACACACCAATAATAAAAGGAATAATAAAATCAATAAGACAACGAACTCAGGTCATTGAGGATATAATAAATCCTCACAGAGCAAAGAGATCCTTATTCGATGGTATTGGACGAGGTATGCATTATTTATTCGGAGTAATGGATAATGAAGATGAAAAACAGGTCTACAGTAAAATAAGCAACCTGGAGAGTGATACAAAAACACTAGCCGAATTAGAAAAACAACAAATCAGCGTGATAAAAACTACATACCAAAAAATTCAAAAACCTCTAAGTGAATTAGAAGACAATCAGCGAAAATTAACGACGGAAATAAACCAATTAAACGAAAAAATTAACACCGAAATAATGCAAGAAAATGAGAAGCAAACAATTTTTGAAACTCTTTTACTATTGATAATAGAGATTCAGAGTAGACAACAGGTAGTTTTGGACATAATATCCTCCACAAGGCAGAACCAAATTCATCCTCTTCTGATAACACCGACAGATCTAACAGAATTATATATGAAAGCATGCCCTCAGAACACAATTCCCAACAAAGAAAAACTAACAGAAATATTAGGTAGAACACTTCAAATTAAAACACAACCAATGAAAGGAAAATTGATAATACGCATAATACTTCCACTTTTTAACATTGAAGCATTTACACTTGAACAAATCCATTTGTTTCCGATTTTGTTGAAAGATAGTCAATCAGCAATAATAAACATACAAGAAGAATTCATAGCAAAAAATATGAAAACAAAACAATTCATAACAATAACAAGAGCAGAATTTAACACACTGCGTACAGCTAATGTAAACATATATGAAAAATGGTTTGTAGGCCCATTAGAGTCACCTATTTTGACGGGGACAGAACAAAAATTATGTTCATTATCCCTCATATTTAATCCTTTCGGCGAAGTGAACAAGTGCGAATACACGTATCACTCGGAAAGACGCAACTATCTGATTAAAATGACGCATAAAAATACATGGTTATTTTCCATACCTAACACCACAAAAATACAAATACAATGCGATAAAGAACTCCATGGGACTTCCTTGGAAGGAGCAGGGGTACTTCATATTACAGAACCATGTCACATAATATTAAATCACCAAATAATATATTATGAAGATATGGAACATTCGAAGATAAAGATACAACAACCTGAATTTGTGTTACCGGATCTTGCATTAAATAAAACAATCCAGGAAACGTTAGGAAAGAGGAATACAGCTAACACAACAATAATACTAAAATCAGGAGAAAGCTAACCTTATTATGAAGGAAGCTACATATGATTTGAATTAAATTGAAGAAAAATTCAAAAACTATGAGAATGATAAGGAAAAAATGCGGAATCATACCATAAGTACAATAACCTCAATATCACTAAGCACTATTGTAATATTAATATTAGTAGGGTTAGTAATAATACGAAAGGTTGTACACTGCAAAACAAAACCAAAAAGGAAAACAAACCCGAAATATGAAATCCCTTTCCACCATCCACCCATCCAATAATCCAGATTGCACAACCACAAGAGATCATACCTAAGAAATCACCACCACCACCACCACCTATTACAACATATGTTCCCAACCAAACAAGTACCCAATCACCCCCAATTAAAAAGGACTATTATGGAATTAAAAAACTACAATTGTAACATTAACCATTTTTATATTTATTTTTTTTTTAGGACAACAATGGAGTATATAACAAGTGAACAGTTATATTACGTGTTTAAGAAGCTAGAAATAAACTACAATATTAAAAATTACCAAGAAGAGGTAATAGAAATATTAAATAATAAAAATTACAAATGCCATTCAGGTAGTCGCCACCCATTCAATTTTGAACTACTGATGTTCCCGATAGAGGTCCGGGGATTACATTGGCACCTGATAGTTGTAAATAACGCCAACAGAACTATAAAAACGTACAATTTTGTAGGAGTATCGGGACTAATGGCAATGAATGCCATAAAAACATTTCTAAAAAGGGAATGGACTATACGCAACCCAACGGCGGAAGTTCCGCAGTATAAATGCTCCAACATAAAGGTGCCGGACCTACTATCGGGATGGGACAGAGGAACCATTACATGTATGGTGGCCAGCTACTTGACGAAGAAAATAAAATTGTCAGGCAAAGAGGACGATGTGAAGAAATTCACAGAAACGCTGAAGGAAGAGATTCGGGATTATCCCGAATTTCGATACAAAATTTTGAAAAAAAAATAAAAAAAAAAAAAAAAACATATAGATATGGTTTATAATATTACCATTTATAACCCATATTTTTAATACCATTCTCATGACAGCTATTTTTCCGTCCCAATGGAAACTAGCTAAAATTATTCCATTGCCTAAAAACTCTGACTGCAGTGAATTTAGACCGATTAGTATTCTGCCTTTCTTATCTAAAGTTTTTGAACGAATTTTGCAAAAGCAAATAAGCGAATATTTAAGCCGAAGAAAATTGCTTTCAAAATTTCAGTCAGGTTTTCGTACAAAGCATAGCTGTATAACAGCACTTCTTAAGGTCACTGATGACATACGAGTGGGTCTTGATAAGGATGATTTATGTTTTTTGATTTTACTAGACTTCTCAAAGGCTTTCGATAATGTGGACCACAATATTTTATGCAATAAGCTCCGTAATTTTTTCAATTTCTCCGAACTGTCAACAGTGCTCATTTTAAATTATTTGAGTCATAGAAAGCAAGCAGTGTATACAAATAATATGTTGTCTAGTTTTTTACCCGTGAAAAATGGCGTTCCGCAAGGATCAATTTTAGGACCATTATTGTTTTCGTTATACATTAATGAGATTCCCGGTATTATTCGAAATTCTTTGATACATATTTATGCGGATGATGTCCAAATTTATCAAAATTGCCCTCTTGGTCTAATCGAAAACTGTGTTGAAAATATAAACCAAGACTTAAGAAACATCGCAAATTGGTCCTTGCAAAACAAGTTGAAACTAAATCCGAGCAAATGCAAATGCTTAGTTATATCGCGCAATAAGTTGGAATTATCGTACTTTCCACCTATTATTTTGGATGACTCCTGTATCCAGTACGTAGAATCCGCTAAAAACCTCGGTATAGTTTTTAACCGTTACCTAAATTGGAACGATCATATAAACCACGTTGTAGGTAAGACCTATGGAATCTTGCGGTCATTGTGGATCACTCAGTCATACACACCTTTGCCAATTAGAAAAATGTTAGCCAAGTCCTTAGCCATCCCAACATTGTTGTATGGTTGTGAAATGTTTGCTAATTGCGACGCCCAAAGAAAAAGAAAATTGAAAGTAGCTTTCAATAGCATTATACGGTACATATATGGTCTTCGCCGGTATGACCACACTTCACATTTATCCTTGAGCTTACTTGACATGTCTTTTGAAAATTATATTAAATTTCGCACACTTAAACTATTTTTTAATATTTGGAAAACGCGTGAGCCACTGTATCTATATGATAAAGTTCAATCTTCGGCTTCTCAAAGATCTATGTGTATAATCATACCAAATTTTTCGTTTTTAGTGACAGAGAGACAATTTTTCGTTACTGCAGCACGATTCTGGAACTCGCTTCCTTTGTTTTTGAGAGAGATAGGAAACATACAAACATTTTTTAGGACTTTACATCAGTATTTCTCACATCTTACCAATTAAAGTGACAGCTTCATAATTCATCGTAAAAATTATTATTTTAAATTTAATTTTTTTTTGTTTTTTCAATTTTGGTTTTTAATTTTTAATTTTTATAAATTTCTGATCTCAATTTTAAATTTCTTGTTTTGTTTATTTTCTTATTAACAGTTATCATTATTATTGTTATTTCTATTTTTACTATCATTATATTTTCTTTCTTTTCTTCTTTTCATTCTTCAAATGTTTACCATTGTTAGTTTCCAAATGTATGTCTTCACAGATTTATAAGATTTAATCTTAATGTGTAAGAAATGTAAATAAATTGAATAAATACTAAATACTAAATACTAAATAGATATTATAACAAAAAAAAAAAAAAAAAAATAATAATAATTAAAGCGCTATCAAAAAAAAAAAAAAAAAATTATATAATACACAAACAAAAAAAAAAAATTTATGGATAAGAATTAAAGCGCCACATATAAAAAAAAAAAAAAAAAAAAAAGATGGGAGATAGTGAGCCCCAAAACAATTTTACACACCCAACCGATATACAACATACACATTTCATACACAAACAAACCCTTTCATTTAAATCCCGTTCATTTAAAAGTTATAAGGATTGCTAAAATTATATTGAAAATTTTACACCCATTTAAAAACTTAAAACCATTTTTAACAAAAAAAAAAATTAAAACCATGTTTTATTTAAAAAAAAAAAAAAAAAAAAAAAAAAAAAAAAAATTGAGTTACTATAAATATATATTAAGAAATTCTATTAAGAAACTCATCGAACAAACCACCTCATCCGAATAATTATACACAACACTTACAACAAAATTATTCACAGAATACCTTTCGTTTTGTCCAAGCAATTTTAGAACATCAAACACTTCTTCGTCAGAATCGGAACTAGACGACGACTGATTATATATATTTTGATAAATTGAAGCTCAAATTGAGCGATACATTTTCACAAAATAGTTTATTGTTTGTTTTTATTATCTCTCTTTCACAGTCCTTTAACCAAAAATGCAAAATAATCAAACTGCAAACTGGTAAACGTCAAATGTTTTGTGTTGGTGTGCGTGAAAGTGCGTGTAAATCTTGCCTCTGAATCGAGATTCGTAAAAGTGCTTTTTCGGGGTAAAAAAAAGTGATCTAGTGCTTCAATGTAACATATTTCGAGCAAAAAAGCACTTTTAAAAGTGCTTTTGTGTACCACTGGAAATCGACATTAGTAAGAAAAAAAAAAAAAAAAAAAAAAAAAAAAAAAAACTAATTTAAATAAAAATTATAATATTTAAGCTACAAATACACTTAAATTAAATCAAAGAATAAAGAATATAATAGACTTTTACTACTATAAGAAGAAAATTGTTTTAAAACTTATAATATTTAAGCTAAAAATACACAAAACAAATACTTTTATATATATACAATATTTATAAAATAAATGGAAATTTATGTAAACTATACATTTAAAAGATATTTTTCCCATTGATGAAACGAATTTTATTAGAGATACAATACCTCCCAAATTTATGTAAAATAAAAGTTATACATTTAAAAAATATTTTTAATTTTAATGAAAATAGTTAAGAACTGAAAAAAAAAAAAAAAATAAATCTATATATAAAATAGGAATAAATAATGATATGTCCTAAATTTTATAAATTTAACTATACGTTAAAAGCGAAGGAAAATACAATGGAACTGACGGCGTCCAGGTACCATAACACCTGAAGAAAACAAAATCTAGAAACCACTACATGTCGACCCCCCCTGTAAACAACTACTGGAGGATTACAATTAAGAATTATTGTATAGTTTTTTTTTTTCTTCCGTGTTAATTTATAAGATTACTTTAAGAGTTTTCAAATTTTTTGTCTGGAATGCTGAGTCAAGAATACCTTCTGTAGATATTTTGGCATATGATAATATTAACATAATAATTGTAAACATTTTTGTATAAATTCGTCGGACTCTCATGTGGGCAGTACACTCGCTTGGCAATTTTTGTCTCTTCTAAACAAAAATCGCGGTTTTGAAGGGGGGAGGTGTTGTGTTGTATGGGAAACGCATTAAGAGTTTCATAAAAGACCCAAACAACACAATAAACCATAACCCACCTCAAACTGATTCAAAAATAAAAAATACGAATCAAGGTCATCAAGCGGTTCGTTTGTAAACAAACAAACGAGCACGCTTGATAGACCATTAATAATTCACAAATGCCCGGTCATCGGTTTGTTGCCAAACCGAAACAGAAGGGTAAAAAGAATAATTATAAAGCAACAACCTAATGCTGACGAGTTGAATTGCACTCATGAAAGTCGGGCAGTGACGAAATTGGTTTTTGCAAAGAACAAATTCTTGCAAAACAATTAAAGTAAATTCTTGACTTAGCAAAAAATGAATTGATGTCGATAACATCGATATCAATTCATTGACAATTAATTTGGTATAAATAGGCTTAAGAAATTAGTAATAAGGCGTCAGTAATAGTCAGTAGTAATCAGTAAACACAAGTAACTGGAGAACCACATTTTGTATATTTTATCTATATTACATAACAGCAGACAATAAAGAAGTAAGTTCTTTTTAAAACAGAGTAACATAATCTTTACTTTCTCAGGTACATTCAGAGATACCAAATGGTATCTCTGTTAAGTAGGCCTCGTCGCCTCTCATTCAAATTGGCCCCAGTGTGCCTTTAACCGCTGGCCTTCCCCTTTCCCTCTCCCCTTTTAAGTAATCTTGGATCCATGTGTATGGATCCAAATGTACATTGGTGGTCGGGTGCCCCCGACCAGATTTAGGGTTCGCGTCCTACACGGGCAACTACTAGTAGGTTAATTTCATGTTGTTGTATTACAATAACATAACACCTTGCTTCTCTTAATACGACTTGACATTTCAATCCCCCGTCCTCACCACACTTTGGGGGTCTGTGGGAAGCAGGCGTCAAGTCCATAAAGTTCCACCTCAAAAGAACTATTGGCAGTGCAAGGCTCACGTTCGAGGAATATGCAACTCTACTATGTATCACAAATTGAAGCATGCCTCAACTGAAGGTTACTATGCCCCATGAGTTCGGATCCAGACGATCTCTCTATATAAACACCTGGGCATTTTCTCATCGGAGCTCCTATTTGCACACTACCTCAAAGAAAACCTGCAGGAAACTAACATCAATGTGCTTAGCAAATGGAAATATTTGCAGCGCCTCATCCAGGATTTTTGGAAGCAGTGGAGTACATCTTATCTACATCTACTACAACAGCGACCAAAACGGCTTCAACAAGAAACGCATGTCAAGGTCGGAGATATCGTTCTCGTAAAAGAAGACAATCTTCCACCATCAGTATGGCTACTCGCAAGAATACTCGAATTACATCCGTTATCTGATGGACTAACAAGAGTAGCAACTATAAAAACACAAACATACATTCTAAAGCGTCCTATCACAAAACTATCACTTTTGCCGATGTGCCTTCAGTAAAAAAATCTAAGAACAATTTATAAACTTTTTAAATGTTTCAAACAAAAAAGCCCATCTCAGCCCCTGTACCTGTATCTAAAAAAAAAAAAAACAAAAAAAACTTCAATTATTTAACGCCCATTTCATCCCTTTCATCCTACATCTTAATAAATAAAATCTAAAAGCCCATATCAAAAAATTTTTTTACACCTCCCTAAACCTGATTTATCCAATCATACACATATGTATTAATATTTTTCTTTTTTTCTCTTCTTCATATGCTGCACATACTAACGAGCGAACGATCATGGCCTTTAGAGACAAATCAACAACATTTGGAACAAACAACAAAAAATCTCGGTGGCGGGAGCATGTTGGCTTCCAACAAGCCACTGATATGCACAACACAAAACAACAACAACACTACCACAGCACACACACACACACCGAATTCTAATTATCTATTAATCTTATGATAACAAGAGTTTCAATAGTTTGTTACACACTGGATCAATCATTGAGATGTTTATTTCAAACGATTGCATTGAATGCAACCAAGTACTTACTTACTTAGGTGGGCATTACAGTTCGGGGTGAACCTGGCCCTCACCCAACATCCTTCTATAACGATTTCTATCTCGGGCGAGCTCTCTCCAGTTTCGCACTCCAAGTTGGTTGAGGTTTTCATCCACTTGATTGCGTTACCTAAGACGAGGTCTTCCCCTTCCGCGATTTCCCTGCAATGTGCTTTCGAACACCCGACGAGCCGGAGCGTTTGGGTCCATCCGCTCTACATGTCCCAACCATCGTAGCCTTGCGATGCGTACTCTTCTGGCTATGCCCATGTCGCGATACAGCTCATACAGCTCGTTGTAGTATCTTCTTCTCCACACATTGTTTTCGCATACGGGACCAAAGATCATTCGGAGAATTTTTCTTTCGAAATGACCAAGGGTTTCCTCATCCGCTTTCGATAAAGTCCATGCTTCCGCGCCGTACAGCAGGACTGGGATGATCAAGGTCTTATACAAGGTCACCTTGGTTTTTCTAGAGAGGGTTTTTTTTTCTCAATTGCCTTCTTAACCCAAAGAAGCAACGGTTGGTAAGAGTTATTCTCCGTTTGATCTCCGCACTGATGTTGTTGTCCGTGTCTACAGCGGATCCTAGGTAGACGAAGTCCTGTACTACCTCGAAGTTATGTCTGTCTATTGTGACGAATTGTCCAATTCGTCGATGTTCTGTGTCCCTGTTTGATGACAGCATATACTTCGTTTTGCCCTCATTAACCATCAAACCCATTTTTGCCGCTTCTGTTTCAATACTCGCAAAAGCACCTATGACATCACCCTTTTTTCTTCCCATTACGTCAATATCGTCTGCGTAGGCGAGTAATTGTACAGACTTTTGAAAGATTGTTTCTCTAGTGTTGACGTTTGAGTTTCTTACAATCTGTTCAAGTATGATGTTGAAGAAATCGCATGACAGTTTGTCGCCTTGTCTAAAACCTTTTTCGACATCAAAGGGCTCGGTGAGTTCTTTACCGACCTTGACGGAGCTGCGTGAATTCTCCAAAGTCATCCTGCATATTCGTACAAGTTTTGCAGGGATGCCGAAACTAGACATGGCTCTGTACAGCTCGTCTCTGTAAATGCTGTCATACGCGGCCTTGAAATCGATAAAGTGGTGGTGAATATCGATATAATGTTCTCGGGTTTTTTTCCAAGATCTGCCGTAATGTGAAAATTTGGTCTATTGTGGACTTCTCTGGTCTAAAACCACATTGATAAGGACCTATCAAGTTGTTGACGTGGGGTTTCAGACGTTCACATATTACAGCAGACAAGATCTTATAAGCGACGTTAAGGAGGCTTATCCCTCTATAATTGGCGCAATTGTGAGGGTCTCCCTTCTTTAAGATCGGGCATACTTCCATTCATCGGGCATGCTTTCTTCCGACCATATCATGCAGATCAGCTGATGCATGCTCCTTTCCAACTGGTCTCCAGCTGCCTTGAAGAGTTCGGCATCAAGGTCGTCTGCACCTGCAGTCTTATTTGATTTTAGTTTGCATATGGCAAGCTTAACTTCCTCTAGTACGGGAGGACGGCATTCTTGATCATCATCCAAGCTGAATGGGGCAATCTGCCTGACAGCGGAATTTGTGTCCTCATCGCCGTTAAGCAGTCTGCAGAAATGATCTTTCCAGATCCTCAGTAGCGACTGTGACTCTATAACTATGTTTCCTTGCTGGTCTTTACAGGCTTGAGTTCGGGGCTTGCCACCCTGGCAGGATCTTTTTACCATTTTGTAGAACTTCCGAGTCTCGTTCCTGTCATGGCACCTCTCTATTTCCTCAAACGAGCGCTTCTCATGTTGCTTCTTTCTCTTTTTGAGAAGTCGGTGTTCTTCCCTTCTTTTTCCTTGTAGATCTCGTTATACTGATCGTAAGCAGCCCTTGTTCGTTTTTACATCAGCGTTTGTCGTGCTTTTTGTGTGGCTGCATTTGCCTGCCTGCATTCTTCATCGAACCATGGGTTTCGTTTTCGTGGCCGAGTGAAACCTAGAACCTCAGAGAAAGCGGTTCTGATGGCTTCTTGGCATTGCTGCCACTGGTCTTCAATGCTTAATGCTGGCGGCATGGGATTCAAGGATAATTGAAGGGACACTCGATTGGAAAAGGCATTGGCAATCTCTTGCAATTGTAGCTTTCCGACGTCATATCCCTTCACAGCGTTAGTTCATGTGCTGGTCGTGAACAAGATATCTTCATTCGTACCTTGGCTACAACAAGGTAGTGGTCCGAGTCAAAGTTGGCCCCTCGGAAAGTTCGGATATCTAGCACACTGGAAAAGTGCCTTGCGTCGATCGCAACATGGTCAATTTGGTTGACGGTTAATTGATCTGGAGATCGCCATGTACCTTTATGAATTTTGAGATGCGGGAAGCGTGTACTACTTACAACAAGATTTAGCCCCGCAGCAAAATCGATTAGCCTCAGTCCGTTTTCGGAGGTTTTGTCATGGAGGCTATGCTTACCGATTGTGTTTCCAAAGATGTCCTCCTTCCCTAGTTTTGCGTTAAAATCGCCAAGAACGATTTTCACGTCGTGTCTAGGGCACTGCTTATACGTTTCTTCGAGGAGCTCGTAGAAACAGTCTTTGGAATCGTCATCTTTCTCTTCTATGGGGGCGTGGGCGCATATAAGGCTAATGTTGGCGAATTTAGCCCTGATGCGGATGGTCATTATACGCTCATTGACTGGATTTTGGCTGATCACCTTATCCCTGAGTCTTCCTCTAACGACAAATCCGCACCCAAATAAGCGCTGTTTCTGTTGCCTGTAGCAGTCGCCATAGTAAATGTCACAGTTTTTCATCTTCTTTATGCCCGGTCCACTCCATCGCACTTCTTGGATGGCGGTTATGTTTGCTTTACAGCAGTCCAGGGCTTCCGCTTATTTTCCAGCTGCACGTAGTCCGTTAAGAGATCTTACGTTCCACGTGCAGATCCGGAGGTCATTGTCCTTTTTTCGTTTGCTTGGGTCGTCAACTTTGAAATCATTATCGTTATCCGAGGCTATTAGTTGTTTCGGAACTAATATTTTTTTACGTGGTTGGGTAGTTAACCCTACGCGCAACCCCCAACCTGGAGGGCCAGGTCCTTTTGGATCCCTTCGGACATAAAGGGCTGGAATATCCAGAGTCAGTACCCTGCTGCAGGGGTGTGAGTGCTGCCGTTGGCTCACCAGGAGCTCATCCGCCACCATCTCTACTTCAATACCCTGTCCTAGTATTGAAAGACCCTGAAAGACCTTTAAACCAAATATGTTGGAGTAGCTCCTTCAGGGGTTTCTGCTTTTTTGACTGCTGAAGTCCACCGTTGATTCTGTCATTTGAATTCATCCGCTGGGACATTTACGCGAAAGCTCTTGTAGACTACTGAGATTCGTGCAGTCATTCATTGTTCGCAGAGCAAAAGATAAAAATATGTTCTGGTTTCAATAGTTAAAGTGGGCTTTTAGTTTAGCTAAAACAAAATTAAGTTGTGTGTATTACTCACGACAAATGCAAATAAGTATTTCTGTAGTTCTTTGCATGCGAAATATATCCTACCAGCAACTTCCAACCATACTCTCCATTCAAAATGCTTTGACTTTCTTCTAACGTTAGAGAACTCTTATTAAAATAGAGTCGCCGTATTTCTCGCAAAACAGGACAAACTGCTAGAAAATGAAAAATGTCTTCGTTTTGCCTAAGATTACACAGTGAACAAGTAGGATTAATATCTGTTCGATATAGTCTAAAATTAAGTTCTAGAATTTCCGTTCTAATTTTAAAAATAAGACTCATATCGGAGATAGAAAGGTCTCTTCTAAAATAATTTATTTTCGCGTAGATTCAGATTTAAATTTCGATAAAAAATCCTGGAAGAAGATTCCCTCGCTCTTTCAATATGGGTTTGGTACAAACTTTCGTCTACCACTTTAATACGGTGCGAGTGCATAACTTCACCGGTCATAACTTCACATGGGTCATAATTTCACCTATAGTGGGTTATAATTTCACTTTTTTCGGGTGAAGTTATGTCCCACCTTAGGTGAGCAACAATTTCACCTGAAATTTGTGTGAAATTATTTCCCACCTACATTGTAAAAATTCTTTAGAAATCCAATCAGTCAAAAGCCAACAAAAATTATAAATTGTAATCACGAAACTCAAACAAATTTCTGTCCACAAATTGGAACAAATGAACATATAGCTCTTCAGTTTTATGGCTTGCCAAGACGTACAAAAATGGATAAACCTATGATAGAAATATTGATATTTGAAGCTTTTTTTTCGTAGTATACACACATACACAGTTTGTATTTGAAAATGTGTTCAAATATAGTGTAGCTTGCATACATAAATCAATTATTGAAATTACGAACTTCGACATCATATATTTTCAAAAACAGATCTCTCGTTTTAGTAAATTATATTATATAGAAATAGTGTGAATAAACAAGCGTTGTTGGCGCTAAGTAGTAAAGCGACCGAAAAAAAAAATTGCGCAATTTGTCGAAAATCAGAAATATTAACGAACACATCCCAAAGACTGCCAACCTCTGGGTTCCAAAAAAGAAATTTCCCAACCATTCCTGTTGTTCACTTAGCTAAGTGAGTTATTTTTGTTCATTTACGCTATTCACTTATATTCACTTAAGAGTTTTTGTTTTTCCATGAGCGATGTTTTACGATGTTTTGCTTAAGTGAATATAAGTGAATATAGATTCCCAATAAAACTCGGCTATTGATAGCGAGTCGCCAATATCTGGCTTACACAGGTTTAGCGTGTTTGTCTTAGGGTATAGGGGGTGGGCACAGTGGCAAACAAAAAAATCACAAAAAACAAAAAAAAAACAAACAAAAAACATAAAATACAAAAAATTAAATGCAAAAAACGAAAGAAAAAAAAATTACAAAATAAAAAAAACCAAAAAAAAAAAAATTACAAAAGACAAAATACAAAAAATCAAAAAAAAAAAAAGCTTCTGTGGCTGCTCTAGTTTTAAGTAGAGCTAAGTAGTTTTAATTAGTTATAAGAAAACACAAAAAAGAATGTTCTTGCAAACTAAGTTTTTTTTTACATTTTTTTAGTTTTAACTAGTTCTAGTTTTTAATTCATAAGGTATCTTAAGGCCGAAAGGCATTAGTAGTAAGATATTGAATAATTTAGAGTACCCGTTTAGGGTCAGTAAGTTAATTAAGTTATTATATAAGCTCTTTTTACACATTTTTGTTAGCATATAAGTAGATATAAGAAAAATTTAATAAAAATGAATTAAAAATGAGTAGTTGGCAATTACCTTTAGGGTCTCATGTTCGAATCCCAGCCGTGGCGATAAATTTTTATTTATATTTTCACTTTCAATGACACATATTGTGCGGCACACTGGTCAGCGACTGATCCCAGTGGGACGGCTGAATATAAAATGCAAATAGAAGTAATTGACCTATTTGTATCAAAAAAAAAATTAAATTATTTTATGGCAATGAACAAAACAAACAGATTTATTACCCCAGGTGGCACTCCCACAAAACTGGAAAATCCATTCTCTAAAGAGATCGGTCCTACGGATTCTGGGGAGGACCACTTATTGCTTAAAAATTTTGAAAAAACGGAGTACGAAAATACAGAGCACTCCCCCAAAAAATTATTCCCAAAGGGTTACACCATCAAAAACCCCAACTAAGAATTGACGCAAAAGTCATTTGCCAAAAAGAAACCAATGTCTCTGAATTCTGAAATGATCGACACTGCAGGACAACAGAGTTTCAAAGAAAGCAAAGCAAACTGCCAAACCGAATCAAAAGATTACTTTGATGAATGGCAAAAGGAAATAGCAGCAAGAAAGAAACTTGAAACCTTAGTTCAAAGTCTTCAGGAGCAAGTAAAAAGACTCGAAGAAAAGGTGTCCCTATTTGACAAGGAACACAAGTCTACGGTTCAGACAAGTCAACAAGATACTGTAACTGTCTATCAAACTGACGAAGAAGAACTTTTACTTGAAACTGAAAGAAAAAGAAATAAGCGCACTGCTAAAAAACGAAAAGCGGAAGGTAGCCCCGAATTGCATACAAAGAAGCAGCAAACCTCGAAAACTGAAAATAAAAAAAGACTTGGGTACTACAAAGAATAATGCAAGTCTTTGTCTAAACGCAACAGAAAAACTGTACCTTCACCAATTATGATCACAGAATTCCCAAATTGGAGATCTTAAGAAAATTATTGAGAAATGTACTAAAAAAGCATGCAAATATACATCGTATAACAAAGACAATTGGAAAGTCAATGTCGAGGAAGATGATGACTATAGACTGGTCACTGAGGAACTAAGCAAACATAAAATCCAGTGGCACTCGTATGAAAACAAATCCACAAGACATATAAGTCAGACCTACATTCCTCATGTTCTCCAAAAGAATAAGTAGAAGACCTTGTTCAAGCAGGCTTCCAAGCCCTTGATGCAGTCAATCTTATTAAGAATGAGACTACTAAGAACTCTGCTAGGGAACCAATAATAATAAAGAGATCCCTGCCTTTATTCACGCTATTTTTCGACAGCAAACAAAGTCTTAAATATATATATATATATATATATATATAATATATATATGATAGGTTTAAGATTCTGTGCCAAACTTATTCTGGATAACTTCTTTCACAGTCCAATTGTTAATGAACTCCAGAAGCACAGATTCTCCTTTTTATACAGTTTCGTTTGACACAATATGCAAAACAATCGTCAATAGTTTATCGAACAACTACAGTTTAAAAATACACAGTACTTTTAATCTCTAACACGGCCATCCTGCAGATTTCATCGTTCTCGATGAAGAAATGCGTTTTCAGTTTATTTTGTTTTCTTTAACTAAAACAAAAACCAACATCAATTATCTAATATTGAGCTCAGAGGTTTAGCTCAGAAGCTTAAACTTGTCTCACATCTTTTTTTGCAAACTTTTCAGTTTATTTTGCATTCTTTAACTAAGACGAAAACCATTCCCGTGCAGTGTCGGGTTAGAATAGCACTGCAGCGCCTCCCCGCTTGTCGTAAAAGGCGACTAAAGGAGCAATCATATCTAGACGACTAACATCAAAGTGAGTCTAGCGACACACATACCACCTAAAAACTCTCCCCAAGTATGCATGCAGATCCCGGGGTTTACACGACTGGAGATTACCGGTGTAGTAAAAGGGAAATCAAACTCATTAAATGGAGCATGCATGTGTCGAAAAGGATGAAAGGAAAATTTTTGAAAAATTTTATTCTTTGCTGACGATGGAGCCATCATAAGCGAGGATCCTACATCCCTGCAACGAGCAATTGACGTTTGGATTGATGTTCTGGAAGGAAATGGGTACCGTATTAGCGCAAAAAAGACTGAATACCTGTGCTGCCCTTTTTCTGATCCAGACAAGCCTATTCCAGACATTTATTTGAATGGAAATGTGCTTCCCAAGTGTGAAAAGTTTAAATATCTGGGATCTATGATCAATAGTGAAGCAACTTGTGATGACGACATCAATGATCGAGTAAGCGTAGGGTAGATGAAGTGGCGAGAAAACTCCGCTATCTTCTGTGATCGAAAAATGCCCCCAAGCTGAAGGGAAGACTCTACACAGCAGTTGTCCGTCCAGCTCTGACATACGGTTCACAATGTTGGACAATGTACAAAAAGTATGAGAGCAAATTGACGGCAGCCGAAATGAATATGCTTCGGATGACAGCAGGAGTAACAAAGCTTGATCGAATTAGAAGTACTAAGATCCGTGGAAGCCTTCATGTCAAAAGTACCATCTTGGACAAAATTCAGCACGACCGGCTCAGTTGGTATTGTCATGTTCAAAGGAGAGATCCTCAGAACCCCGTCCAAAAGGCAATATCGTACAACGTTTCAACAAATTCGCGACGAAAAAGAAAAGGCAGGCCAAAACACTCCTGGTACAAGCAAATGCAAAAACAGCAGCATTTGGTTGGCCTCAGACATGGAACAATCCAAAACCGGGAGGCTTGCCGACGCTTTCTGAGGTCAACGCGGCGTACCCCACAGGCGGATCACTAGTGTGAAGCAGAAAAGTGGGAGAGTTGTGATCGCTTCGAAATGAAGAAGAAGAACTAAGACGAAAACCAACATCAGCTATTTAGTATTGAACTCAGAGGTTTAGCTCACGGGCTTCAACTTGTTTCACATTTTGTTTCCAAGCTGACAACTATAAACTCAGAGGTGGAACGCTCAAATCATGTTTCATATCCTTACCATTAACTCAAATACTTTTAACACATCGTTATAAGCTCAGAGGTTAAGCTCTCAAACCTTAACATGTCTTATACGATTTACGTTCCATCAATATTCAATTTAGAAATAAAAACACAATGCTTCAAATTATAATCAAGCAATAACACACCATATTATTTAATATGAACATAAGCAATAACAAAAGCAATATTAAGAACATGAAATTTTAAATTCGATCTGAAATTGGTTTAATAATTTCTCCGGCAGCAACTTTAACAATTTTAGAGTTGACTTTTTTTTAACTTGTATCTGTCATTTGGTAATAAACCTATAATTTCATAAGGCCCCTTAAATTGTACATCTAGCTTAGACTTACGTATTTGATTGGATTTATATACCACAATGGTTCCTATCTCTAATCTTTTGGGTGTACATTTACCTTTGTCAAATCATGTTTTCATTCTAAGAGCATTTTCACGAATACGATCATCGGCCAACTCACGTAAAGCATTGACGTCATCATACTCAAAACCAATGTTTAAATTTGCCAATAACGCACTCATCTCTGGCGTTCGTCCAGTAATTCCAGTTAGTATTTTAAGTGGTGAAAGTCCAGTTGTTTTATTAACGGTAGTATTCAACGCCAGTTGAACTCTGCTAACAAAGCTTGTCCATTCGATATGAACTTCTAGGTTAGTTCTTAAAAGGTTTGCCACTGTGTCGACGTATTTTTCAACTTGGCCATTTGCTCTACTTATTCCGGGTGCAATCGTGTGATGTTCAATTCCAGTGCATTTACAAAGGTTTTGAAACTGGTCAGAGGTAAAGTTTGTTCCTTTGTCACTTATAATCTTTGCAGGAACACCAAAGAGCATTACAAAGTTAGTTAAGTGCTGAACAGTATCCTTTGTTTGTAATGTTCTGCAAGGATATAATACTATAAATTTTGTAAATGCATCTACAATTACCAGGATATAACGGCTATCTTTCTTATCCTTCCCGTAAAAAGGACCCATGCAATCAATGTGAATGGTATGAAAAGGTATCATCTTTCTCTCAATTGGATGTAGTTCACACTGTTTCCTTCCTGATGGTCTTTTCGCTACTAAACAAATGAGACAGGACTCCACAAATTTTCTTACTTTTCTTGACATTCTGGGCATCCAAAAATGTTCTTTCATCTTTGCCAAGGTTTTCTCCCATTGCATTATTTTTCTTTTTCGATAAATAATAATGTAATAATAATGTTGAACTCAAAGCCTTGCAAATACATCCACCATCTAGCTACTCGGGGCACAAGATCCTTCTTTTCTTTAGTCTTTTTTAATGCGTTACAATTGTGAACCTTATTCCAAGTAAGTAGGTCCTAAAGTTTTTCACAGCATTAACAACAGCAAGCGTTTCTAATTCGTAGCTGTGATATTTTTCTTCATAAAATTTTGTGCTTTGGCTATAATAAGCTACCACATGTAAATTAGAGTTGATTTTTTGAAATAAAATAGCCCCATATCCTAAAGCACTGGCATCAGTGTGTAGTTCAGTCGGAAGGTTTGGATCAAAGAAAATTAAAACCGGTCGGTTTGTTAACTGCTTGATAATATATTGGCGAGCTTCTTCATACTCATTACTCCAGTTGAATCTAGTATCGGTCTTTGTTAAAGCAGTTATGCATCTGGTTTTTGCAGCAAATTCAGGAATGAATTTTCGAAAGTAGCTTGATAGTCCCATAAACTGCCGAATTTGTTTCACATTTCTTGGTAAATCTGATTTTATAAGTGCTTCTATTTTTGACCTTCCAGGTCTTATTCCCTCAGCAGAACCTTCTCGACCAAGGTATTAAATTTCTGTTTGTAGAAACTTACATTTGTTTATATTCAAGGAGAAACCATTTTCGGTTAAGGCTTTTAATATCAAATCCAATTTCTCAATTCCTTCTTCAATGGTTTTTGCTGGTATCAAAACATCATCCATATAAACAAGTGCTTTTTTGTCTTTTAACGTCCCCAATGCTTTATTAATTGCGCATTGGAATACTGCAGGTGCATTTGCGAGACCAAATGTCATCATTAAATACTCGTAATGACCATCTGGAGTGACAAAAGCTGTTTTTTCAGTTGAACTCTCTTGAATAGGTATCTGATGAAACCCTGAAGCCTGAAGCCATATCAAGAGACGAAAAATATTTGTTGCCAGACAATTGATCCAGTTGATCTTCGATTCTTGGTAATGGGTATCGGTCTTTCACAGTCACACGATTACGGGCTCGATAGTCTACACATAAACGATGTTGGCCATCCTTTTTCTTCACTAATACGACAGGACTAGCAAAAGGCGAATTGCTGTCTCGCATTATATTATTGTTCTTGAGCTCCGTTATCATTTTATTGACTATTATTCGTTCTGAAAAAGCCATTCGATACGGTCTATAGTTCACAACAATATCTTCATTGAGTCGAATGCTTAGTTCTCCAGTTTTCACTTTCGTTATCGGGAAACCATGAACAACGGAAGCAGAATATTTGTTAAGTAATTTATTCACTCCTTTGTTCTGTTCAACAGGAATTTCTTCAAACTTTTTTGATATCATATTTGAGAAAAACATATCATTGTCCTTTCGCTGCAGCATTGAACCATACCCGTCTACCCGAATATCTAATGATGAATCGCTTAAAACATCACGTCCAATTATAGCCTCGGTCTTAAGGTATTTTTCGTCAAACAAGTGCTTTTTTGTCTTTTAACGTCCCCAATGCTTTATTAATTGCGCATTGGAATACTGCAGGTGCATTTGCGTGACCAAATTTCATCATTAAATACTCGTAATGACCATCTGGAGTGACAAAAGCTGTTTTTTCAGTTGAACTCTCTTGAATAGGTATCTGATGAAACCCTGAAGCCTGAAGCCATATCAAGAGACGAAAAATATTTGTTGCCAGACAATTGATCCAGTTGATCTTCGATTCTTGGTAATGGGTATCGGTCTTTCACAGTCACACGATTACGGGCTCGATAGTCTACACATAAACGATGTTGGCCATCCTTTTTCTTCACTAATACGACAGGACTAGCAAAAGGCGAATTGCTGTCTCGCATTATATTATTGTTCTTGAGCTCCGTTATCATTTTATTGACTATTATTCGTTCTGAAAAAGCCATTCGATACGGTCTATAGTTCACAACAATATCTTCATTGAGTCGAATGCTTAGTTCTCCAGTTTTCACTTTCGTTATCGGGAAACCATGAACAACGGAAGCAGAATATTTGTTAAGTAATTTATTCACTCCTTTGTTCTGTTCAACAGGAATTTCTTCAAACTTTTTTGATATCATATTTGAGAAAAACATATCATTATCCTTTCGCTGCAGCATTGAACCATACCCGTCTACCCGAATATCTAATGATGAATCGCTTAAAACATCACGTCCAATTATAGCCTCGGTCTTAAGGTATTTTTCGTCAACGATATGAAAATTTATATTAAGATGTTCAAATTCAACCAAGAGTTTGCACTTTTCTGTAAGAAGAATAGGATGATTAGAAATGCCTTGAATACTTAACAAATGAGGAATTCTTTCTATTGGTATTTGGTTTGCAACATCCGATCTAAGTAGCGAAGAATCGGAGCCAGTATCCAATAAGCAATGGTAAAGTTTTCCCTTTATGAATACATCAGTTGAACTGTCAGATATTGAGGTGTTTGTGCACAAATTCACTTTTCTTTTTTCTGCACTTTGTTTGGCCCAACAAGTCCTTTCTTCATGTCTACTTTTGTTACAAAATGAGCAAATCTTTACCTTCTCAGTTCTTTCATATTCGTTATATTTTCTTGAAGGGCAATTTTTCTTCAAGTGCCCTGGTTTGTCACATTCAAAGCAGCTCTTTTCTAAATACAAGCGGGGTCGCTTCTTCTGCGAATCAACATTTTCATCGCTGGATCTATTGTTGTTAAATCTCTTAAGTGAAATATCATTGGTTTGAGGATCATCTTTTCTTCTACGCGGAGACTCGGTAATTGATGATAAATGCTCAATCAAACATTGAATAGAATTTGGCATAACAAACATCAATGAATTTTTCAAACCAGTATTTGATATACAGCCAATCACTATTTTTGTTATTTTGTCTTCTGGAATTTCGATGGTAAACGGTTGATCTGGGATATTTTTGCCATCACAAAATCAGAATAAGAAGTAAATTCATTGCTCTCAGAGTTAGCAACTTTTCTAAGTTGCGTTATGATGTCTGAACCATTTGCAAAAGTATGAATAATGGATGATCGTAAATCGGACCAAGTGTAGTTCTGATAGCCATATTTTTCAAACCATGTTTTTGATCGACCCATTAAAGATGAATGAACGCGAGGTATAACATCAAAATCTTTTAAGCCATCACGTTGAATTCTTTCGTCAATATCAGAGCACCATTTGATGACATCAACCCTTGAATGGTCCGGATAAAATACTGGAAAGCCAACCACATCATCTTTTCGCTCTGCACGTTGAGCAATCTGAAAAAATTTTGATAATGCATCATCTGTTATGAGCATTGTATTGTTGGAACTTTCTTTCCCTTGACAAGCCTCAGAGCTAGCACCATTTTCATTTCCAGTATTGTTAGCTTCCATAGTTTAATAATTATATTTTCTTTCAAAAAGACATTTTTCTTTTTCTTCTTCTTCTTCTTTTTTTTTCTTTTTAGGTAATCCCACTTCTGATGATAGATTTAAGATTCTGTGCCAAACTTATTCTGGCTAACTCCAATTGATAATGAACTCCAGAAGCACAGATTCTCCTTTTTATACAGTTTCGTTTGACACAATATGCAAAACAATCGTCAATAGTTTATCGATCAATTCTAATTGAACAACTACAGTTTAAAAATACACAGTACTTTTTATCTCTAACATATATATACAGTCAAACCTGGATAAGCGAGAGTTCAAGGGAGCACATTCTCGCTTATAGAGGTTTCTCACTAACCCGGTTTTCTCGCTACATGGGTGGCGTTTCTCACTTATAGAGGAAAAATAAAGAATTTTCCGTTTTGATATGATGCAGAACTGAACTTTCCTTCGCAATTGATAATTATAAACTGAGTAAGTCCGACAAACAGGACGTTAGACAGGGACACGTGTCCATTCGAAAAGAATGCGATAAAATAACAAAAAAAATTTAGTTGCACGAAATAGAATGGGTACAATATTGACGAGGAAACAATACAAAAACAATGGAAGAATGATCAATGAGGGAAAAACGACTCTCTCTTACAGAGGTTTCTGTTCTCGCTAATAGAGGTTTTGAGAGCTTAAAATGTCGGGTCCTGGCTTTTACTCTCGTTTTCTCACTTATCCAGTTCTCACTTATCCAGGTTTGACTATATATAAAATATCGATCAATCTTGGGCATAAAAGTCAAAATTGAACCACTGCGAAAATCAAAAATTGTTCCGCAATGTAAACGATGCCAAGCATTTGGCCACACCCAAAAATATTGCAACCGCGAATTTGCTTGTGTTAAGTGTGAAGGAAGAAATGATGGACTAAAAACTGTCCATCAAGCAAAGAACAGAAAGCAAAATGTGTAAACTGTCAAAGTAATAACCCTGCAAGCTATAGAGGCTGTTGCAAAAAAATTTCAAAAATCCAAAAGCAAAATGACATCCGGTGAAATAAATCCTAGCAATTCAGCAAACACAAAAAGAACTCCTGAAGCTGAAGATGAAGGTAAGAAAGAACTTCCGAAGGAAGGTGTTAAAAGCAAAAGCGACGAAAATAAATCCTATTCACAGATTGTTAAAAACGTGCGGAAGAATGAAGAAACTTCCATTAAAGAAATTCTTGAACTTACTCTTAAAAGAATTGACAATCAGGATTTGAACATCAAACGGCTAAGTGAAGAAGTCGCTCTTAAAAAACAATGCTGTAATGAACACTAAAAATTGGAACATGGAATGCAAACGGTCTTTTACACCATTTATCAGAATTAAAAATCTTCTTAGACATCGAACACATAGATATTTGTCTGGTGTCCGAAACTCATTTCTCAAGTGGACTGGTTCTTGATGATTTAATATCAAACTATATTTGCTACCACGCTCCTCATCCAGCTGATAAGGCTAGAGGTGGATCGGCAATCCTGATAAAAAAGAGCTTAAAACACCATGAAGAAGCTATGTTTACAAACGAGAATATGCAAGTAACAATAATTAGTATTGGTATGAAAAAGAAAGACTTCAAGTTGTCATCAATATACTGCCCGCCAAGGCGTTCCCCGACTGAAGATGATTATACAGAACTGCTAAATCTACTAGGACATAACTTCCTTGTTGGCGGTGACTTCAATGCTAAGCACACCCATTGGGTATCCAGTCTTATAACAACAAAGGGCAGAAGTCTTTACAAAGCATGCCTGAAATACAATTGTGAGTTTTATTCTTCCAGATCACCAACTTACTGGCCATCGGATATTAGTAAAATACCAGACCTTGTTAACATTTTCATAGTTAAAGGCATCAAACGAAACCACATAAGAGTCGAAGGGAATTGTGACTTATCATCAGATCATACACCGGTGATTTTATCACAGAAGAAAGTACACCAACTTACTCGAGTAGGAAGCAAACTGAAACAAAATACCCTGTCGAGATAAGAGAGTTGATATTGGAGAATAAATAGAAGAGCTCGAAGAAAATGCCAAAATATTAGATTTCCAGACGACAAAACAGCGTTTAACCGTCTAAGCAACGAACTGAAAAAACAAATCAACGAATTCAAAAATGATTCATTAAATAGATTCTTGAAAAATTTAACGACTGATGCTTCAACCGATTATTCGCTCTGGAAAGCAGCTAAGCGCCTGAAAAGACCGCAGTTACAAAACCCGCCAATAAAATTTTAAGACGGTAATTGGATCGGAAATCCGAAAGAAAAAGCTAACCTGTTTCAGCAAACATATCTGAAAACAGCTTACAGTTGATTATTGATAAGGTAGATGAAGTTGACATACCATTTGTCACACCCAAAGAAATAAAAAGTATGTGTCGAAATCAACTATCGAACAAAAAATCACCTGGGTACGATCTAATATTTGCTCAGGTTATGAAAGAAATGCCATCAAAAGCCTTCATAAAACTCCAATTCATAATAAATGCATGCCTAAAGACCCAACACCCAATATGTCCCACATCATTGGAAAATTGCTGAAGTAATTGTTATACCAAAGCAAGGTAAGCCACCAACAGATGTGACGTCTTACAGACCAATATCGCTTATTTATATATAGTCTTTGAAAAATTGCTACTGAAAAAACTAAGCAAAGTCATAGAAGATAGGAAACAAATCCCAAATCATCAGTTTGGATTTAGAAATAAACATTCCACGATAGACCAAGTTCATAGAATAACGGATGCAGTTGAAAAAGCATTAGAAGAAAAACAAGTATGTTCGGCTATATTTTTAGATGTAGCTCTAGCATTCGACAAGGTATGGCATGAGGGGCTAGAGTACAAACTGCAAAGGGACCTACCCAGGCAGTACTACGAAATACTAAAATCTTACATCTCAAACCGGCTCTTCAGAGTACGGTATGATCAAGAATATTCAAAGCTAAGTAATATACAGGCCGGTGTTCCACAAGGAAGCTTCCTAGGACCTACCCTATATTTGCTTTATACAAGGGATATTTCAGTGGATAACAACACCATTATGGCTAGTTTTGCAGATGATACTGCAATTTTGGCATCCAGTAAGTGCGTCGTCAAGGCTGCTGAGAAATTGCAAGATGCCGTCGACACCGTTAGTGAATGGACCAAAAAATGGCGTATCAAGCTCAATGAAGCTAAATCTGCACATATAAACTTTACAAATAAAAAGTTAAGCTACGTACAAATATTCATCAACAATCAAGCTGTACCTTACGCCAATGCGGCCAAATACCTTGGCATGAATTTGGATGCAAAGCTAAAATGGAAAGAGCATATCAAAAAGAAAAGGGAAGAGCTCAACTTGAAATATAGAAAAATGTACTGGTTACTCGGTAGAAATTCTGACTTATCTGTCGAAAATAAAATAATGCTTTATAAACAAGTACTAAGACCTGTTTGGACCTATGGAATCCAATTATGGGGCTGTATAAAGAAAATAATTACCGAAATCATCCAAAAGTTCCAAAACAAAGTCCTTCGTGGAATAGTAAATGCACCATGATATATAAGAAATAGCGATTTACATCGTGACCTACAAATAGAAACGGTTACAGAAGTTGTAAGAAAACATGCTGTTATCTCACAATCAGCGACTGCATAGTCATATCAACTCTGAAATGGAGTCCGTATTAAATACGAGAGCCAATGTTCGGAGATTAAGAAGAACCAAGCCACACGAGCTAATGGTCTAAAAGTCATGGGAAGCATTAAAAGTTTAAGCTTCCCTTAGAGCGATTATATTATTGAGAAAGAAAAATCTGTTGTCGATCGTTCATAGATTGGTTCTGATTATGAGGAGTTCTTAGTGAGGTAAGAATTCCACACTACTTGGTGTCGAATACTGCCAAGTGTCTTTTGAAGATTTCCTCCTGACAAAAAAAAAAAAACGCTGCGCTTTGGCGACTTTGCATACGATGAGCCAAGAAATGGTGTCGGTCGCGAATTCAATGCATTACCCCCATCGCCAAAGTGCCAAACGCGCCTAAAGAAGTTTTCACTTCAAAAAATAGATTACAGTGTAATTTTAGTGGTTAAAGTTTTGTTGTGGCCTTGTGTTTGCTTTCGTCTGTAAACGCAGGAGACGTCTTGGAAAAAACTGAATATCCTCTGTGGCAGGATTTTGTGTCTGCTTCATTTCTATCCTTACCGTATCCAGGGTAGTTATCAGCAAGTAAGCAGTTTTTATAAATATCTCTTGTTTTTTAGGGTCCACGGCATACTGCTCCGAATTAAATCAAATGCGTCAGCTGTCAATCTGTTCGATAGCAAAAAAAAAAAAATGTAAAGTTCCTCCTCAGTGTAATGGTCATCACATACTTAAAACCCACCTCGCAAGCATAAAAAAATTCATACACTCTTGCCACAGCCCACAGTTCAGTCGTCTGAATGCCCGAGAACTGAGGGGCAACACTTCCAGTAGGAAATTTGCTCATCAGTGAAAAAAAGGATGAATTCCACTAGGAATTCATGTGGTGCTTTCATAAGGGAAAGCTCAGCAATAAATTCACTAATGAAAAGTCATGCAATTGGTACGGTAAGTAGTCTACAGTTTTAGTTGAATCTTGTGCTTTGTTTGCATAGCAATATCGCTTTTGAAATCATAAGCGCTAATCTGGTAGCGACAAAATTAAGTGTGAGAAATGTCTTTTTTTCGGTGTAACATGATTCAATGGGTCGTCGACACTTATTTTGTCTTCATTGTTTGAAATCATATCATTTGTTCTGGAACAATTTAGATTCCATTTTGTGTTTAAAGAAAAAAGTTGTGCTTGTGCAATTTGTTTTTGTATAACTCACTAGTCACGATAGATGTAACAAATAAACAACAATGGACAAGGAGTTAGATTAATTCAGCAGTGGTAAAATTATTAAATTCTATTTCATGGTTTAAAATATTTGATATTTTCTTTAACCCTTAACTGATGTGGTGGGTCCATTGGACCCACATTCAATTTTCAAACATGTACAGCAACCGCTGCGAAAATCGCAGCTACATACCTGCGCTTAGATACCTTCCTAAAATAAGCGGACGTGTTTGAATACGAAAGGACGTGTTTCGATTTCCTCTCGTTCTGTGAATTACAGCATGTACGTGGGTCCACTGGACCCACGTCAGTAGATACGTAACTTTTTTTGGCTTGAACCCGCTGAAACGGCTCTAGCAACAGGCAATGACGAAAACGACAAATTAAAGAAAAATAAAAGAAAAGGGTGTTTTTTTTTGTCCACCGAATAGAAGAGCAAAGTCAGTTCATTTATGTGCAAAATGCACACAGCCTATTTGCCTAACATGCTCCCAGCAGGTATGCAAATCATGCATTTAAGCCCCAAATTTGATGGTTGTCAAAATTTTTGTTTTAAAAGTATTTGAGTTTTTTTTGTGAAAGAACTAAGGAATGGTATTTTATCTTAAAGAAAAATTACTTTTTGATTTTTTGTTTTTGTTTTTTTGTGTTTATAATGTGCATTTTAGAAATGCCTTTTTTTTTGACAATGTCCAAAGACAAATTTTTTATGTGGAAATTTTATGTTGAAAATGAAGTTCCTGGTTTTATTTATTTCTTTAAATACCTTTGCAAATGATCCTTTTTTAAGTTAAAATAAAGATGTTTAAGAAAAAATGTAAACTTGTCTATTTTTTATCACTTTCAAAAAGCTGGGTTCGGGTCCGGACCCCCCCAATCGGGAAAATAAAAGATGTTATTTGTGACATTTATCGTCTCCTAATGTTCAAATTTCGTTACGGGACGGAAAAATATAGCATGAGTCAGACAAAAAGTAAAGGAGAAGTAATATTATTATTTTAAAAATTCAAGAACCTTATTGATTATGAAAATATAATCGACATTCTTGAACGACTTGCTATTGATAAACCTGAAAAATATCGTCAGATTGATGTTTGCATATGTGACGCGATCCGATAAAAGGGACTTACTAGGCAAAAAATCGGTTGTTGGATCATGATTGATTACACAAGTTCTTTTACTGAATATTCATGAAGCGCAATCAGAAATTGTAACATCGCTATTATTTCACAAAATATAGATTCAGAGAAACGATTTTTTAGATGTGTTTGAATGGTACATCAGCGCCTTTCAGAGCGTGCTGTGTAAGCTTTCACTTTTGCCTAAAAGGTGCCTTTTCTCGGATCGCGTCACATATAAACTTTTTTACATGTAAATTTTTGATCGAAAGATATTAACCAGTAAAGCATCAAGCGCATTTTGGATGTTCTGGCCGTGGATTCGTTGTCTCCACATCTTGACTTCTGACAGAAAATTTTCTTTCAAACAATCCGATATATCTTCGTAAAATGTGTAGAGGTCAGCGCTTTTCTTTTCGTTAAATTCTTGTTTAAGAAACATTTGCCCGAAACTTTGGAAAATGGATCTGAAAATTCAGAGAACCGACTTTTAGTTGAGAAATGAACGTATCAAGAAACGGAATATAGAATGAAATTCTGTAGTAGTCTTCAATACTTTGAGCTTGAACGTTGCAACGATTTTTTTGTTGATTGCACCGGCGTGGCAATTTCATTGTGATTTCGTATTCAGAACAAATTCTAGTAGCATGTTCATAAATAACGTGGAAAGTAGAATCTGCGTTTTCGCGTTTGTAAGTAAATTCATTCAAAGCGTCATCTGCCAGCTTAGTAGCCTCACCCAGATCTTGGTTTTTAGATTGCAATTCCCGACTTAAAGGCAAAACAATCGAATTAACTGATTCCATAATGTGACAGGCGATTTGGAATTCAACCGTCGAAATCGCTGTCAAAAGATGCAATGCCTTTTGCGAAGTATCTCGATCTTTCCACGATTTGATTTCTTCCAAAGATTCAATAACAGCCGGTTGCAATTCAACGTACGTTCCAACTGCTTCATGAGACTGAGCCCACCTAGTAGGACAAAAAGACTTCAACTGTTTTTTTTTTTCACTTTTGTTTGTCATTTTTGAAATTTCTTGGTGTAGAACGTTTTGTATTTTTATAAAATGAAAAAATGCTTCAATCGCTCCGATAGTTCCTAGCGCATTTTTGATTCCTGACACTTCGCATGCTGCATTGACTGCCAAACTAAAGCTATGTGCAGCGCAATGTACATAAATTGCCAAGGGGAAATACGATCTCAGATGAGCCTGTGCACCAATAAATTGGACACTCATTCCCGGAGCTCCGTCGAATCCTTGGCCATACATATATGAGCAATCGACGCCAACATCATGTAAATAATTTCTGATTGAATCTGCTAAACCTCGTATATATGAATAAAATTTTGAGTAATGGACCGCCCCCATGCCCAAATCCTGGATCCGCCACTGCTCCTCAGGTATGAACACATTTCAGTAGTGAGTTCCCATAGGGGAAAGCATTACACACCTAGAACCAGTTTTTTCACTATGGTGATTTCCCTACATTTTATTTATCGAGAAATTGTGTAGGTGCTTCCTTCCAATGACAAGCCTGTGTTAAATTCAGCAAAGGATTCAGTAGGAAATTCATGAGTGCAACTACTTTTCCTTGAGGAAAAAGGAGCATTTTCAGTAGTGAATTTTTGGAAATTTCCTACTGGGAAACAAAACCACACACCCACTGTTATCAACAACTAGGATAGAGGGAGGAAAAAATACGAAGACAATAAAGCGAGTCAAACAACAAAAATAAAGGTAATAATAAAACAGTATACATACTTACTTTTCACAAATCTAACAGTTTTCGGTTTTCGTGTTTTGTCAGTCGGTTATCTACAATATTTTTTTTATTCACTTTTTGGTTATTTAATTTAATCACAATCACAATTTTTACAATTCCGCGGTTAGCAAATTACCGGCTGCGCCAATAAGTTATGTTGTTAGCACAAGAAAATCAATAAAACGACCGTGTTTTCTCAAGACTTAATTAGCACCTACAGAACGTTATTGCTTGTAATTCAAGTTATGTCACCCTTGATCAAAAGTCAAACGAAGCAGTTTGAGATTGTTTACCTCTTGTGCCAATTGCAAGGTGAAACATTATTGATGTTCGCCTACCGCAGTAGTTAATGCTAACATACAGTGCAATGCTCCAAACACACGTTACGCTTGGTGAACTAATTGGAGGGAATACCCCCTACCCCCTCCCCCCCCCCCCCCCCCTCCTCATATAATTTTTTTCTTGTTTCGACTTAACCCATACGTCCTGAGCTTTTGTCTTATGCAAAACACCCGGTATAATCGACTTTGTAGGATCTTGTTGTAAAAATTTTGAGTAGATATCATCGACAAATCCCAACTACCTACACAATTTTTGTAGAAACATCTGTATGTTTATTTTTTCCAAATTGCATAATTTCTGACAGTTCACAGCTACTAGATATTTATTCGTACCTACCAAATAAATTTTTTTCTCTATTTTTTAAATTTTAGGCACAAAGATAAGAGTTTAACCACCTAAAAATATGTATGAACTATATTTCCGACGTTTACCAACCTAGAGTAGTGTTAGATAGAATACAACCATATACACATGTATGTATATATAACTAAATATATAATAAGAATGAATCAAAATGACAAGTTAATAATAAGAATCTTATTATTAATTAAGAATAAGAAAAAAGAAGGTAATTTTCCCCTTTTAACATGCACATCACAACATGAAAAAGAAGTATGTATAACTGTGGAACTTACTTAATACGATGAAAAATAATAGAATTATTGAAGGATACGCTATGTGTATGTATGTAGTTGAGTAGTATGCCAAGGAATTCCCAAAGGTATAAAGCGGATCTCTTTCATATTCCTATGAAATCATGTGCAAATATAATGAAGAATATCGTTGTTAGATGTATTTGCAAGCATAAAACTTTAGAGTTCATTGGCTAAACTGGTAATCTAATTATATTTCATCCAAAGAATTAAGAATTGAAGAGCAGAAACTTTAGAGTTAGATGTAAGTTTGATCAAAGTTTTCCTTCGGCACATAGCAAAGTTGCTAGGGTTCTACGAACATTTAACGTTATTTGCCATTATATGTAGTTTCCTCCACTTGTTCTTAGCAAAGTAGTTTCAGAAGTTAAATATTTGCACTTTTGTTCGAAACTAACTTAGCTCCTAAGATATATGAGAAGGGAATTATTTACTCAAAGAAAAAAGTTGCAACAATACGTACTATTTACTTCGAAGGGCTCCTGTAATGCAAACTTTTCAAAGCTGTTGCTGAGCACAATTCACCCCACTAAAAATAGAACACAAAGTTGATATTTGTCCGCCTACTCTGCATCTTAAGAGTGCACCTTGATAACCAAAGTTTTTCTCAAGGGATCCTATCATAAATTAATAAGTTCTCCAAACATTTCTCCATACTTTTCACTTATTTTTAACCAAGTGTGTTACAATGTTACTTCCATTTTTCATTTTAAATTGAGAAATCAATTTCATCTAACAATTTTTATCGAGTTGTTATGCTATAATTATAATTTCCAGAACTCTAAAACTACAAAAATAGCCTTAACTAATATGATAACGTTGAATTGATTGATTTAGTAGAGTACAATTTACTTGATATAGGTACGTATGTACTTCACTATGTGCAAGTGAGTGAAGTTTAAAAAAAAGTATGAAATAGCTCTTCCCTAGTAAGAAACTTTAAAAATGAAATAAACGAATAATAACAATGGTAATAAAATAAATAAATAAATAGTGTGGCGCAACAGAGCGAAGAGCCCCTGGGCCTAGCGCATTTCTCACAACCATCCCTTGCGAGGGGACAATGGTAATAAAAAGAACTAATATTAATTATACTGCATTACACGATTTAAGTACTCTTTTAAATGTATGACGAAATGAATAAATAATGAGTCAGACTAAATGTTCCAAATATATGTGGTAGATATCCATCACAAACTCTGAAAAGAGTTTTTTTATGGCAAAACCATTAATAGGTTGATTAAAAAGAAACTACAGATCGCCACTCAATTGGAGGGTGCAAGTCGAAGATAAGGCTCAAAAAGGAGTGTGATTTTGTTATTTCTAAAGAAACTCTAAAAAGCATTTATTTTCAAAATAATACGAAAATCAAAAAAAACTCTCCGTTGATTGGCATTCTCACAGTTCGCAACTCATTAGGTACATGGTGAGAATGGGCAATAGCCCATCTTATGTAGAGGATGCAAAGCGAAGAAGCAGAGGTAAATTATTCCACTTCTTCTATGAGTGCTCAAGCGTGGCTCACACTAGGGAAGAAGACCTAGTAAATGCGTATTTGACAAACTTGGCGACTTCCCTAACTTTCAACCAAACATCATAACTAAGTTCATTCATAGTTCCGAATGGTTCAGTGAAGGTTCTCAACCCTAATAACGCATACACCAACTCAATCGATCCTCTCTGTTCATCATAGGGTTGCTCAAACATCGATATTTTGCAGTATCGACTGTCGAGTGTCGATAGTTTACTTTTAATAAAAAATAAAAACCTTTTACCTGTCCTATTAAGAAAAAGTTAATTAATTGCTTAAACTTCAGCAAACTCAGCGTTAGTTCTCACTCATAGCACTTTGATGATCAAAAAGCCCAGATACCATTAAAACCAGACTTTGTATAGAATAATTTGTAAGTAAATTGACTGTTTTAGTCAATCATCACAAAAACAAAGTCATCACAAAAACAAAAATCACTAAAGTGCTATCTATTGAAACTTGAAAAGCAAAAAGTGTCTGCATCTTATGTAAAAAAAACTTTTGCTTGTAAGGAAAAATTGAAAATACCAACATTTGATTCTAATTTCTAAAGGGCGATTTTTCATTCTCCTGTCCTGATAAACAAACGAGTAAAGCTAAGTGTACACGATTGGTAGGTCTGACAATCATTGTCAGATCAGCAAACGTCTGACAATGTGGGCAAATGAGCTGACAATGAGGGTGAAAATGGAATTTGTGTGTACACGGTTTGCAGAAATCTAAAAATATCTGCAAGTTTATTGCCAGCTATTTGGCTGACAGTCGACAAACTAAATTGGGCAAATAGCTGGCAATAGATTTGCAGATATTTGTAGATTTCTGCAAACCGTGTACACACAAATTCATTTGTGGATCTGCAAATTCATTTTCAGTTCATTGTCACATCGCATCTGTCAAAAAAATTTTAAAGCTAAAAGTTTTTACTTTTCAGAACATAGATTTTGTTTTTAATCGTTTAATATTCAACTAAAAGTGAAATATCAAAAAACAATATAAATGGATAAAAACGTTGCAATCGCAACTATTTTGACAGCGTATTTGTTAGAAAGCAGCGATGATGAAACAGCCGAAAAAGATGTGTCGTAAGGTATGGACGAAGGTGGGACGAAGGATTGGGTGGCCCGTCGTGAGCAGGAGGGATTCTACGCAAAATTGATGGTGGATTTGTGAGCAGAGGAACCAGAACTGTACCGAAATTTATTGCGAATGGATGGACAAGCAATTCGATCACCTTTAGCTTTGGTGGCTCCACATATACAAAAAAGATACGAATATGCAATGGAAAGCTACATTATTTGTTCATGTAATTAACACTTTTTCTATAAAAACAAAAATCACCTTTAAATTTTCGAAGAGTTTTGTAGTTGACAATCCAATTGTAGAGACAATACAGTGTTTAGTTTTCCCTGTAATCCTTCTCAGATTTGTCTGCCAATGTATAAATTTGAAAATGTTCCTCAAACTGGGTCTGCAAATTTATTTATTGCCAGACATTTGCAGAAGCGTCAGAAAATGAACAAAATTTGTGTACACACGATTGCCATATTTGCAAATTAATTTGTCTTCAAAATGATTGATGAACAAATTTTTCTGCAAAAAAATTTGGTGTGTACACGGTTGTCAGCTTGCGTGTACACGATTGCCAGATATCTGCAAATTAATTAGCAGATATTTGTCTACAAATTAGCAGCCAAATAGTTTTTCTGCAAATTCATTTGGTGTGTACACGATTTTCAGCCATTCGAGACTGAAAATCATTGACAGATCTGGCAATATTTGCAGATCAGGCAATCGTGTACACTTAGCTTAACTATCTCACGAACTAAATTATCCGACAAATGTAATGGAGTGCCGTAAGCTTTATACCTAGGAATCCAGGGCCAGTCCATGGATTTTCATGAAATTTTCGGAAATATGTTTAAAATAGCTAGTTAAAAAAATTTTCACCGCTCTCATTTTATAATTATTTTTATAATTAATTATTAACTTCTAGAATTTTCTTTTATTTATAAAGGGTGTTTTAGATACCGTTTGCCAAAGACTCAGGATAGATAGGTTGGGTCAAGACAAGAAAAAAAAAATTATAGAAGGGGGGGGGGGGTCTATATCCCTCCGTGTAGATGCGAGTAACAATTTTATTAAAAATTTACTCGATTTTTCACAAAATTATTAAGAATTAACTAAGCCACTTGCTTTTTAATACTTTAGTGTAATAAAAATTTTGATTTGAGTTCACTTAATGAAAAGTTTTTGAGAGATTAAGCCTCAAAGTCAAAATTTTGAAAAAAGAAAATATTTTTTTTTAATTAATTTTTTTTTTACAAAATTTTGCCCCATTAAGGGCCATTTTTTCTTTAGATATTCAATGTTTTTGTTAATTTTTACTCAAAAGCAAAAAACCGAACAAACACTTTTTTCTTGGTTTTAGAGAAATTAAAAAAAAATTAAAATTCCTTTTTTTCAGAAAACAAAATGTCGTTAATTTCCCGCTGATTGAACTTAATTCTCTGAAGTGAAACCTGAAATGTGTTTTTAATAGCATATAAAAAAATGTGAAAAAAAGTATTTTGAACGATCTTAATTTTAATGTAAATTATAAATAATTATTAATATTTCATCTTTTCATTAAATTAGTTTTAAGTAAAATTTTAAAAAGAAGACCTTTTACAAACTTGAACTTTGGTCTCACGGAACTGCACATATACTAATTTGTGCCCGAATGCTGTTTCCGGTCAAACGAGTTGCTGAAACCAAAAAATTGTGGTTTTTTGCCTAATTGACTATTTTTAACCAATCAAAGCGATCAAAATTAGTTAACTAGCGGCTCGAAGTTTTTTTTTTAGGTGGAGAACATGCTGAAGTAGTGTCCTTTTTTAAATAAGAATTTAATGCATCCCTTATTGATATATGTTTGTTTGCATACTGAATGCACGTAGAAAAATGCGCGATTATTAATTTGGCAAAAAACCACATTTTTTTCTCAACTCGTTTGACCAGAAACAGCATTTGGGCACAAATTAGTATGTGCTGTCCTTTGAGACCAAAGTCTATTTTATAAAATTGCCCATCGCGCCTACACGGAGGGATATAGACCCCCCTTCCCCCCCCCCCCCCCACCCCCTACTATACAATTTTTTTCTTGTCTTGACCCAACTTATCTATCCTGAGTCTTTGCAAACGGTATTTAAAACACCCTACATAAATAAAAGAAAATTCTAAAAGTTAAATACTATTAAATATTAATTATAGTGGTGAAAATTTTTGTTTAAACTTTTTTCTATACGCTTTTTAAAACATATTTCCGAAAATTTCATGAAAATCCATGGACATGGGCTGGATTCCTAGGTTTTGTCATTTTTATGTCTAACGGCACTCCACTAATAATTGTTTTTTATTTTTTAATAAAAGAATATCCGTCTAAGAATATTCAATAAATATCCAAAATACGTCCTGGCAAAATTTTTCCTAACTCAAAATTGATCCATAAAAACAATTTTTTTGATGAAAAAACCACAGCTTTACGTTTTATAATAAAAAAATTCAATTGCTAGGCCGGCCGGTGTCGGTGCCATGGTTTTCTTGTTTAATTGTATTGTATCATGATTTTCGTAACTTAAGGCTGGGTGTTCCGCAAAAAAAAATCCGTTGGACCATTACAAATATGTGGTGTGGATAGCTTTTAGATTTTAAATTATAATTGATTAAAACGAAAGCTAGTATTTAGTAAACATACCAAGCTAAAAGTCAGCGTCATTATAATTACTTAATTTATATCATAGTGACTCTGAAAGTGTAGGAAACTTAGCTTTTGTCATCATTTTGCAACGTAGTTTAAATTTCCCCACTTTTTTTACAGTAAGAATAAAATTTTTTAATTTTTTTTTGAAAAGTAATTGAGTTAACGCCAGTAGTGGAAGGAAAAAGAATCCAATAACGAAAAAAAAACTTTTAAAAAAAAAAAATTCTAAAAAGTCGTTTTTGTAATTTTTGGTTTTCTCAAAAACTACAGGTTATTTTGGCATCCGGTTTTTTGTGTTTGATCAAAAATAATTAAGAGCATTGAAAATAAGCCAGAAAAATACTTCTTAAATACGTAAAATTTTGAAAAAAATGGTTTGAAAAAAAAAATTATGTTTTTTTTTTCAAAATTTTGACTTTGAAAATTAATATTTCAAAAACTATTCATATGAACAACTTATTTTTAAATTTTAATTAATGTATAGGTTTTTGGCTGCTCAAAATGCTATAGCACGACTCTGTAGGTATTACCGTTATTTTTAAATAATTTTAATTCCATTTTTAGTGATTTTTTTCTTAAATTGCCCCTCCCGCCTAAGCGGGAGAAAATGGACCCCCCCCCCCTCCCATACGATTTTTTGCTTGTCTAGTTCCAACCTACACAACCTATCTTTTTGTCACACCTTATGCAAATCACCCTGTATATGGCTACAGTATAAATGTTGTTTCATTGTGTATTGGAGTCTTGATTATATCCTCCAGTCGTTTTTCGAAATATCTCTGTAAATTGTAATTGACTCCAAACATTGCTTCATATCCACTTACTGAAATGTTTGCTCATCGACCATTTGCGGCACAGTAGTCGTTTTGATGGTCATACTCACTGACATCAGTAATCCTGAAATACCGGGTGATAAATATATTCTCCGAGGTTGTTGACGTTTCTAATGTATTTATTGGATTTGGCAATACCCCCATTTCTGAGCCATTTCTGTCTGTACATTTCCTCACGATTTCTTCCATGCTCTTGTGTGAAAGGAACTCAAATAAGTGACTACTTTTTAGATACGCATTCCATAGCTTACTGTACTTTGTTTCAATTTCTTGCATGAAGCTTAGTGCAGTCAGATATGCATTTGTCACATGAATATTTAGCTTGTTTTCGTCACCCATGCGATACCAAGATTCCATTTTATTTATTTCTTCTAGTCCGGCATTTAACTTTTTTGTAAAATTGTTAATTTTATGACTGATCCTAGCTTCAGTTTCATTAACAGTGAACAAGGTAGACAGCATGATCTTGGTGTTTGTTTTAGCACTTTTTATAAGAGCCTTCTGATTGTTGTCTAGATCTTCAATGTCATGGTACACATTGTCATTCACTCCAAATATTGAATTGAGCACGGTGCCTAGAATTCCTCGTCTGTTTCCTTGTAATGGGGTTACTTGAAGTCTGTTGAAGATTGAAATTACATTCTTTTTCCATGTGATAATTTAATTCACTACATTGGCTTTCAGTTGTCACTTTTTTAGCTCTGCTGCAAAATTCACTGAATTGATTTTTCGTCTAATTCAAGTTTATTTGATCAAGTATGACGTCTGCAATTGGGAATTGAACGCTTGTACGGATCATACTTACTTACTTACTTAGGTGGGCCTTACAGTTCGGGGTGAACCTGGGCCTCAACCAACATCCTTCTATAACGACTTCGATTTCGGGCGAGCTCTCTCCAGTTTCGCACTCTAAGTCGGTTGAGGTCTTACTCTAATTGATTGCGCCACATAAGACGAGGTCTTCTCCTTCCGCGATTGCCCTGCAATGTGCTTTCGAAAATCCGTCGAGCCGGAGCGTTTGGGTCCATCCGCTCTACATGACCCAACCATCGTAGCCTTGCGACGCGTACTCTTGTGGCTATGCCCATGTCGCGGTACAGCTCATACAGCTCGTTGTTGTGTCTTCTTCTCCACACATTGTCTTCGCATACGGGACCAAAGATCATTCGGAGAATTTTTCTTTCGAAACGACCAAGGGTTTCCTCATCCGCTTTCGATAAGGTCCGTGGTTCCGCGACGTAAAGCAAGACTGGGATGGTCAAGGTCTTATACAAGGTTACCTTGGTTTTTCAGCAGCGTGAATTCTCCAAAGTCATCCTGCATAGTTGTTGTTATGTACGTTGTGGAAGGAAAATCTATATAATTATATATCTTGAATCTTGAACGTTTTAATTGAGAATAATAAATTATTATAAACAAAAGTCTATGTAAACTTAGAATACAAACTAAGTGAGTAGAGCTAAAGTGAATAAATTATTTACAACAATAGTAGTACGAGTTTTGCAGGGATGCCAAAACTAGACATGGCTCTGTACAGCTCGTTTCTGTAAATGCTGTCATACGCAGCCTTGAAATCGATAAAGAGATGGTGAGTATCGATATTATGTTCTCGGGTTTTTTCCAAGATCTGCTGTAATGTGAAAATTTGCTCAATTGTGGACTTCTCTGGTCTAAAACCACATTGATAAGGACCTATCAAGTTGTTGACGTGGGGTTTCAGACGTTCACATATTACAGCAGACAAGATCTTATAAGCGACGTTAAGGAGGCTTATCCCTCTGTAATTGGCGCAATTGTGAGGGTCTCCCTTCTTTAGGATCGGGCATACGATACTGAGGATCCATTCATCGGGGATGCTTTCTTCCGACCATATCATGCAGATCAGATGGTGCTTGTTATACTGTTCGTAAGCAGCCCTTGTTCGTTTTTGCATCAGCATTTGTCGTGCTTTTTGTGTGGCTGCATTTGCCTGCCTGCATTCTTCATCGAACCATGGGTTTCGTTTTGGTGGCCGAGTGAAACCCAGAACCTCAGAGGCAGCGGTTCTGATGGCTTCTTGGCATTGCTGCCACTGTTCCTCAATGCTAAATGCTGACGGCATGGGATTCAAGGATAATTGAAGGGACACTCGATTGGAAAAGGCATTGGCAATATCTTGCGATTGTAGCTTTCCAACGTCATATCTCTTCACAGCGTTAGTTCGTGCAGGTCGTGAACAAGATATCCTCATTCGTACCTTTGATACAACAATGTAGTGGTCCGAGTCAAAGTTGGCCCCTCGGAAAGTTCGGACATCTAACACACTGGAAGAGTGCCTTGCGTCGATCGCAACATGGTCAATTTGGTTTACTGTTGATTGATCTGGGGATCGCCATGTACTTTTATGAATTTTGAGATGCGGGAAGCGTGTACTACTTACAACAAGATTTAGCCCCACAGCAAAATCGATCAGCCTCAGTCCGTTTTCGGAGGTTTTGTCGTGGAGGCTATGCTTACCGATTGTATTTCCAAAGATGTCCTCCTTCCCTAGTTTTGCGTTAAAATCGCCAAGAACGAGTTTCACGTCGTGTCTAGGGCACTGCTCATATGTTTCTTCGAGGAGCTCGTAGAAACAGTCTTTGGAATTGTCGTCTTTCTCTTCTGTGGGGCCATGGGCGCATATTAGGCTAATGTTGGCGAATTTAGCCCTGATGCGGATGGTCATTATACGCTCATTGACTGGATTTTGGCTAGTCACCTTATCCCTGAGTCTTCCTCTAACGACAAATCCGCACCCAAATAGGCGCTGTTTCTGTTGTCTGTAGCAGTCGCCATAGTAGATGTCACAGTTTTTCATCTTCTTTATGACCGGTCTACTCCATCGCATTTCTTGGATGGCGGTTATGTCTGCTTTGCAGCAGTCCAGTGCGCCCGCTAATTCTCCAGCTGCACGTAGTCCGTTAAGAGATCTTACGTTCCATGTGCAGATCCGGAGGTCCTTGTCCTTTTTTCGTTTGCTTGGGTCGTCAACTTTGAAGTCATAATCGTTATCCGAGGCTGTTTGTTGTTTCGGAACAAGCCATTTTGACGGTGTGTTTGTTGTCCAATTCTCACATTATTTGTTGATTCTTTCCATTTAAAACGTTGTTTAAGTTTATTTATGTAATCATCATACCAACGCTTGCAGACATCTTTTTTGAGTTTTTGAATAAATTTATATCTTTTCAAACTACTCTCGCCCAGGTCCAGAATGATGTCGTCTTGTGGCGTTCTTAATGGTGACCCAATAATAAAGTGACCTGGTGTCAACGCATCAAAATCTTCGAGGTCTTTTTTACGTGGTTGGGTAGTTATACCTACGCGCAACCCCCAACCTGGAGGGCCAGGTCCTTTTGGATCCCTACGGACATAAAGGGCTGCTGCCGTTGGCTCACGAGGAGCTCATCCGCCACCATCTCTACTTCAGTACCCTGTCCTAGACCCTGAAAGACCTTTAAGCCAAATATGTTGGAGTAGCTCCATCAGGGGTTTCTGCTTTTTTGATTGCTGAAATCCACCGTTGATTTTGTCATTCGAATTCATCCGCTGGAACATTTACGCAAAAACTCTCGTAGACCACTGAGATTGGGGCAGTCAGTCATTGTTCGCAGAGCATTATAAGTGTTGATCACAATTCTTTTGTTCCGCACTCCTTTGTCAACACTCGCACTTACTAGTTTAGCAGGTCAGCTCTGGACGGAGCATCCCAGCGCCCAGTGCATACCGCTTGGTGGTAAAGTAAGCACAATTGACGTGTACTACAAATTGCAACATCGGGGCGCCGCCAAGTTGACACCAGTCAGAGCCTTCCCGAATAGTACAACGCCCGTCCGCGGATCATACCTCGTTGAATTTTCGCCCTTCCAATTTGTTCTATAAATAATCCTGCTTCTGGGTGGGTGATTGTGCATGTTGTAGATTCGGGAGGACTGGTGCAAATAATGATAGAATCACAAAGGTGGTCGCTAGGCTAGGTGGTTGTCTTCTATCTCTGAGTTTTCTGGTTCAATGAATACCTAATTTAACTGGAGAGGGTTGTCGTCATGTTTTTATGTTTTCTTCGTTTAGTAACAAGCACACCTTTGCTATCGGGCGCATGTATATTCCTTTATCTGTTTTGATGGTCACCACTCTAATTAATCCGTCCACACAGCTGTGTACTTCAACTATTTTACCAAGAGGCCATTTTGACGGTGTGTTTGTTGTCCAATTCTCACATTATTTGTTGATTCTTTCCATTTAAAACGTTGTTGAAGTTTATTTATGTAATCATCATACCAACGCTTGCAGACATCTTTTTTGAGTTTTTGAATAAATTTATATCTTTTCAAACTACTCTCGCCCAGGTCCAGAATGATGTCGTCTTGTGGCGTTCTTAATGGTGACCCAATAATAAAGTGACCTGGTGTCAACGCATCAAGATCTTCGATGTTATCTGTCATTGGACAGAAAGGTCTTGAGTTTAATACTCCTTCTACATGATATTCATCTCTTCGTAGGTTTGTTTCTGTTCACCTATGATACGGTTTAGATGTTATTTAACCGATTTAACTCCTGCTTCCCAGAGTCCGCCAAAGAGTGGAGCTCCAGGTGGAATGAAATGCCATTGTATGGCGTTTTCAGCCAGTTTGTTTTGGACTGCCTCGATAATATTTGTTGCTCCTACAAAATTCGTCCCATTGTCACTGTAGAGATGTTGTATGGAACCGCTCCAGCAAGTGTCTGATAATTCTTCTAGTTCATTGAAAAAGTAATTACCTAGAAATTTTTTCCTAATGTGGCAGATTGCTGGGCATTGACAAAGAAAGTGAGTTGTATCCTCGTGTTCATCTTCGTCATTGCATCCTCTGCACAGGTCATCGGTACAAAGACCCATTTTCTTTTTGTGGTAACCTAGTAGGTTATGTCCAGTTATGATACTGATAAGCGTTCGTAATGAAGGTCTATTCATTGATAGCAGCTTTCCAGATCCGTTCTTATCGTATTTCGGCCATAGTTTCCTGGAAGTAACACAGGAGTCTAGGCATTCCCATCTTTCATTGGATTTTCGAATTATTTTGTTACCAATGATCTGTTTAATTTCACAGGGTGGAATCCTGATTGATTGATCAATGAGGGAAGGGTCAAGTGCTGATCCTTTCCTCGCTAGTTCGTCCGCTTTTTCGTTTCCCGATATACCACTATGACCAAGAACCCAGCAGAGTCTAACGTTATGCTGTGTGCCAAGAACCCTTAGCTCTTCGCGACAGCAAGAAACAAGCTTTGATTTGACAAGAGTGGCAGAAATCGCTTTTATTGCTGCTTGGCTATCAATGAAAAAAGTGATATCAGCATGAGATAGCGCCATCATGGACACCTGTTTTGCAGCGTTTGTTACTGCCAAGGTATCGGCTTGGAAGACGCTGCTGTGATTTGGAAGTCCGAATGAACTGGCTAGGTTTAGGCTTTCTGAAAACAAGCCTGCCCCTGTTCCAACTTCCATTTTTGAACCGTCGCGCCGGTATAGATTGATTTAGACTTCTCGTTCAGGTAAGGTGTTTCATTCTCCCAATCCTGTCTATTGGGGAAGCTGGTTGTGGAGGATTTTTTAAAGTCCAGGTCTGGAGTTATGTAATCCGTGCAGATATTATTATCTGCGTACCGTGATAAAATCTGCGCGTGTCCTGTTTGGCTGGTTTTCCTGACATTACACTGATTTAGTCTAAGTGCTCTGTTTGCTGCCACTTCTTGAACATAGAGATCAAGAGGTGTGAGATTGAGGATTACTTCCAAGCTCGCGGTTGGTGTTGTTCTCATTGCACCAGTTACGCAAATACAGGCGGATCTTTGTACTTTGGTAAGGGTTTTTAAATGCGTGGATTTTTCCAGCACCTTCCACCAGACCAAATTGCCATAAGATAGGATAGGTCTAACAATGGCAGTATACATCCACAGGACGATTTTGGGATTTGGTCCCCAGTTTTAGCCAAAAATCCTGCTGCACGAATACAGTGCTATCATAGATTTTTTGTGTCTTTCTTGTATATTGGGACCCCAATTCAGTTTTTTGTCTAAGATCACTCCCAAGTATCGGGCTTGGTCAGAGATCTTAAGAGGGGTCCCATTTAGTCTTGGTAACTCAAAAGTAAGTATTTTGCTTCTATTTGTAAAGAGTACCAGCTCTGTTTTGAGGGGGTTAACTGCAAGGCCGCACCTTTTTGTTCAAGCGCTTACCTTGGTTAGTGTATTATTCAATTGTGCGCTAATAGTGGTAGGGAATTTCCCCGTCGCCAGAAGAGCTAGATCATCGGCATAGGCAACCACTTTCACGCCATCATGTTTGAGAGCTACGAGGATCTCATTCATGACTAGGATCCAGAGCAGGGGTGAGAGGATACCTCCTTGTGGGGTTCCTCGTGACACACACTTCTTCAAGTTTGCACCTCCCAGTTCGCTGTGGATCTGACGTTTGTATAGCATACACATGATCCAATTTGTGATTGTTTCTTCTACTTCTAGATCATTTAGGGCCTTCTTAATTGCACTGTTTTGTACATTGTTGAAGGCTCCTTCAATGTCCAGGAAAGCTGCCAGTGTGTATTCCTTATCTTGCAGCGTTTTTTCTATGGTTCTTACTACACAGTGAAGTACTGTTTCCACACTTCTTCCTTTTGTGTAGGCATGTTTAAAGGTAGATATTACTTCCGGTTTCTGAAAGATTCGTTTTTTGTTCTTTTTGCCGTTGTGATCAGAGGACAGCTTTTATCCAGGGCATTTCTCAGAATCCCTGTGAGTTCTGCAGTCAATTTATGAAGGCTTTGCGGTTCAAGGTTCCTATTTGTATTGAGGGAATCTATATTATCGTCTACCTCCCTGCTAAAGTTAGCCCAATCTGTTCGTCTATTATTACGAAATGGTTTGATTGGACGATCTGTAGTGGGAATGATAAAATTTATCAGACGATGGTCTGAGAAAGAAATTTCTTCTAGTACTTTCCATTGCTCTACTGGACAAGTGTCCGAGTTGTTTGTGAGGGTAATATCAATTTTTTCTTTACGGTTTTTTGCAACAAAGGTAGGTGTGTTACCTCTATTGATAACCAAAAGATTGTTTCTTAAAATAAATTCAAATAAAAGTTCCCCCCTAGAATTTGTGTCGGTGCTTCCCCATTGCACATGGTGTGCGTTGGCGTCACAACCCATAATAATATCTAGTCTACTCTTACTTGTGTATTCTACCAGTTGGTATGTGATATCCGCTTTCGGTCCTTCAATTCCATCATGTGGCATGTAGATGGAAGCCATAATTAGAGATGGGAGTCCTTCGCGTTCCATCTTTACTGCGGTCTGGTCTATCGTGGTATAAGTAGTTAGAAGAAAAAGATTTAACTGTTTTCTAGCTCCTACTATGCATGCTCTGAGGTTACTGTCTGGGCTGACAAAATTGGATTTGTACAGCGTAAGTTTTTTGGAGTATAGGCCCTTAATTTTTCCTCTTGCGACCCAAGGTTCTTGTATAAGGGCTACATCAATTTGTCTACTCTCCATGAGGTAGACCAGGTTGGCGGAGGCGGCTTTACTATGGTGGAGATTTATTTGTATAAACTTCAATTCCATGGCATATTTTGTTTTTTATACTACGCCTTACTAACCTGTTTTTTGATTCTTGCTATCAGCCTGAGTTTGCATCGGGCAATGTCGACGCGAACTTTGAAGCTGACTCGTCTTAGAAGTGGTATGAAATTGTGGTTCAATCTCACAATCAGTTCAGTGCCTGTCTCCGTTTTCTCCACCTTCATGATCTTCCATCGGTCGCTCAGAAGTTCGGCATTTAGTGATAGGATGTACCTTTCCAGCCGATCGCGGGGAATAGCGGGGCCTCTGACCAACAGTTTTCCTATTGGTCGGTTTAGATCTTTAATCTCATTGGCAGTCACAAGCCGTAAATCGGCATTCTGCCAGGGAGCTGCCGTCTTCTTCACGAACTCCTGGAGCCATTGAAGGGTCCATTCGTTCTCGCAGTTCATCATCTTGAAACCATGGACGGTAGTGAGGTCCCCGAAGAGTGGCGGCTGCCTACTCTTAACAATCGCCTCATTTTGCTTTTCCAGGATCCATAGTTCAAGTAACTCCCATTCGTCTTCACTCAGTTTGCGGTCGGGTTTCCCAAAGTCGGCGATAGCGACTGGGTGGCCCTTTGGAGTAGGGACTGAGGTGGTCTTCATCCTCTTAGGTATCCTGTTGGTTGAGGAGTTATTTGCGGAGGAGCTGGCATTTCTTGCTCTTTTTGAGCAGCTCGTCATATCGGCGTCGACAAGGGGCAGGGAGGCCACCTCACCAGTTCCGGTGTTTGCTCCGCAGCCAGTTCGTTTTTTGTCTGTCAGGTCTTGTCCAGTTCGTTTTGTTATGTCTGTTGGTGTCACTGTCCGTAGTCTTTGTTCGGAGTTCACCAGAGCCCTTTCAGCCTTTTCCGTTAAGGAGTCGGGGTTCTTTTTCGATAGGCGTCTGATGGTCCTTTCCACGTTGCGTCGTTGTCTCAGTTGTAGTTCGTTTTTGCTGAGGACCCTCGCTCGTCGTTGTCCATTTCTGTCGATGACAGTTGCCGGACTGTCTGTCGTTTTGTTGTGTGGCGGATTTTCGGGGTTGGATTCCTCAGTCACGTTCAGGTCTTGCGGAGGGCTATGGCCTTCTAACTACCTTCACGCATCCGTTCTTCCTTCCCCTCAGCAGAGGCTTCGTTTCCCATTTCTAGGTGAGAAGTTCTGCTGTGTTTCCGTACTTTTGGGTCTGTCTGTTTGTCCTTCGTGTTATGTCCTGTATTCCTTGTAGTCCCTGCACCAGCCATCGATGGGGTTGGCCCTTTCTTCGGCTGAATTTTATCAGCGTAAGGAGAAGGCGGACCCATCGAAGTCTTAGCACCCTTACTTAGAAGGGAGAGAGGGTTCGGTGCTGGATTAGCAGTTGGCCCATCCTTTCCCAAGCCCTCCCTATCCAAAAAGGCTCGTGTGTTGTGCGGTTTGTTTTGGTCAGTCTTGTCAGTATTGTCAGTCATACCTTGCAGGGGGATTGGTGCTAGACTAGCAGTAGGCCCGTCTTTTCCCAAGTTCTCCCTGCCTAAAAAGGCTCGTGCGTTATGTAGTCTTTTTCGTTCTATGTCTGTCATCTCGTTTCAGTCAACTTTCCCCAGCCTTTTAACCGTGCGCTTGCAGTTGGAGATTTTACTCCGCCTGGACACGCACGATAGGTTAGAGATATCAGAGTCCGCTATGTAGCTAGCATCACTGATGTCATCAACAGTGATAGCTTCACCACTGGCTCCATCTTCCATACCTAAGTTGGAGAAAGGGTCGAGGAGGAGGTTTTCCTCTTCCTCAGTCATCTTGGTAGCGTTGTTGTTGTTGTTCTTTAAGTTGTTCATGTTAATTTCGGTATTTTTCTTTTTGTTGTTTAAGTAAGATTCGACGACTTTTTTATAAGTTGGATCTGTAAGAAAAAAGAAAAAGAAAAGAAAGAAAAAAGAAAAAGATCCAAAGTTATAAGAAAAATCGTCAAACAAACCAAGCAAAAAATGAAATGAGAAAAGTCAGTCACTGGCAACTTCTCCTTTCGATATTGAGATCGTAAGGCAAAGCCCAAGCCAGCAGCCGTGACGTCTGCTGACACTTTAGCGTATATCCCCTTTTTTTGTATTTCTTTATGTGTCCTTTTCATAATTTTCATAGGCGTGGGTCTCACTTAGTTTGCCCAGAACCCTAGCTGGTAGCTGATTTTCCGCTCAGGAGCAGGTGCCGTGAAATAAGGTAGATGGTAATTAGGTCGAATCAGCTTAATTCAACATTATTTCTATATCCCAGTGGAAATAAGACCGATTTCATGTTTTCGACATTATATTGTAAAAAGTGGGAAACTATGCCGAAGGCATCAATTGGCAATAAAAGCGACCAGAATTTGCTGTTTAGTTTGCAAATCGGGCGTGGTAATAACATAGAAGCAAAGGGAAATAAGATAGAGAAATGTTTTCGCCCAAATGGTAACAAAGCCGAAATTGTGCTGTAGTGCCGCATGCATGCAGATGGTACTTGATTTTGTGCGACCAGCATAACGGTGCACTCAAAAAATTTGAACTCCACTTGCTTCTTTTATATGATTTTTTTGGCAGTTTGCAAGCTAGTCTTGGTAAAGCGCGATCTTAAGTGATAAGAATCGTATAGCACAAAAAAAAAAGAAAGATTTTGCTGGAATGCGTAAAAACAACAAACTTCTTTATGTGCCTGAAACCTGCCAAATATATAGTCTTAATAAAGTTTCGGGAAGTTTAAAGTAAACTCGCACGAATTTTTAATTTTCAGAACACAAACCCATACTCCCCTTGCCAAATTTTTTTTCCCCTTCGCTTTTAGCTTCCTTTTATGTACTTAAGGCGGCGGGCGGCTACAGATTTTTTTTAAGTTCATCACTTACCTACAGCTATGGACAAAGAAATAGCACACTCATTCATTTTCTTATGAAAACTGCATTTATTTTTTCCTTTTGAACTTAAATATTTTAGTTCTTATTGTATGACATGAAGTGACTTCCGAGGATTAATAATAATTAGTAATAGGGAATTATTTCTTTACAATTCAATTTTTAAAAATATATTTTGCAGTGAAGATCAAATTTCTTGTGGACAAGAAAATAGCACACTTACCTATAATCGTAAAAAAAAACTACTTTTAGTGAAAATATTTATTTTTTCATAAATTTTTGTTTTACCAAGTTAGTTCTTAGTTGGTTGACCACGATTTTTTAAAGTTGCTTGGCATTTCATTGGTAAGCTTTCAACTAACGCCTGGCATCTACTTTGCGGGATAGAGTTCCAAGCTTCTTTGATTCCGGCCCAAAGATCGTTTGAATTTTTAAATTTTGTCTGCGCAGTTTTGACTTTAACATCATTCCATAAGTGTTCTATGGAATTAAGATCGGGACTTTGAGCTGGCCAGGTTAGGACATCGATTTGTTCATCCACGAGCCAAGCTTTTACTATATTTGATGCGTGTTTGGGGTCATTGTCATGCATGAATATCCACTTAATTGGCATGAACTCAAAGGAATATGGTTCCATTGTATTCTTCAGTATAGCAAGATAAGCGAATTTATCCATTTTGACATCAATCCTCACCAATGGTCCCACCCCATGCCAGGAAAACGCAAATTTCTCACTCCATGTTTCACCGTCTTTAAAGTATACTTAGGATTGTACGCTTCGCACTTAGGACGATGCAAAATTTGCGGTACTTTTTAGGCTTAATAGACTGCATTTGTTTATCAAATCTACATACCAGAAGAAAAAGAAACATCACAACCATTTCACATAACGGAAATTTTGAATTTTTGATTTTTCTTAATAGTGTGCTATTTCTTTGTCCATAGCTGTATATCTTAAAATTGAACTAAGTAAAAACACATGTTTTACACACACAGGCGAATTTCTTACTAGTAGTAGTAGTAGTAAAAGTGTGATTTTATTTATCAAAATAATTCAAAATCATGTTTACAGATTCACAATATGTAGCATTGGCTTTTGCCGTCAGCCAGACGAAAAAGAGAGTATTATTTTGAAAATATTACGATTTAATTTGTTTTATAAATATTTAATCAAAAGAAATATATATCTATCATAAACTAATATTAACAGTTAAAATAATCTCAAGTTTTTTTTTTTTTTTCTGTTTTTAAAATGCTTCATTTAGGATTTGGTTGCGATATCTTAAGGCGGCTTTCACATAATTGTATAACGAATTCCACTCTTGGCCGTTTAGAGCTTCAACAGCTTCACTCAAAGTTAAGGTAGATTTTCCCCAATAGGCAAGTCTTATTTCTTTCAAAACAGGGCAGATAGCTAAGAAGTGATATGTATTTTCTGTGGTTCTGTGGTTGCATAGGGAACACTCTGTATTTCTCGCTGGGGCATATGGCTGGAAATTTAGACGAAGTAACTCTCCTCTGGTTTTAAAAATGGTAGTGATTGTGTGAATCGAATATCGATCATTGAAATAATTATTGGCACCAAGGTTATGCTGCAAAATTTTGTACATCATTCTAGACTCACTTCGTTGAGCCATCTCAGCATATTGTTCAAAGCTTGTTTCCTCGATCTTTGCCAGCAACACCTCAAAGTTCTTATTCCATTCCTCCAACCCTGTCTCCATCAATTCGACGTTGTACAGAAGTTCTAGCCGTGACCATTCCGCAAAAAATTGGGACTTTCGCTGCAGCAGGTTTCTTGCAATTATGTTGGGAAGTCGATGATTAGAGAGAGCTAGTATTTTTCTTACATAATTAAAATGCATTTTGAGTGAGAAAATGTAAAGCGGTGATACTCCAGTCTCCAGATGTAGCATATATGTTGGTGTATTTTCTGGCAATCGGAATATTTTTTTGAGAAAGTACCTTAATAATTTCTCTACTTCATCATATTGTCGAAAACCCCAAATCTGACCAGCATAGCACATAATTGCTCGCATAACCGCTTCAAAAAGTTTATACTTAGCGCTTGGGGCAACGTTTATTTTTCCCAGGACTCCCTTCCAGTTGCAGTTTATAGCCTTTTTCGAGTCGATGAGTTTACCTTGTAGATGTTTTTTGAAAGAAAGTTGTGGTGTGATGACTACTCCAAGATATTTGTATTCCTTAACTATTTCGAGCGGTTCATTTTCCCAGATCCATTTTTCATCTCTTGCGTATCTGCCTGTTACGGAAAACCAGTATTTTGGATTTGTTGGTGTTAACCGTGAGGTTCCACACGCGACAAGAGTCACGCAACTTGTTGATCATCATTTGCATCGTTTGCGGTGACTCCGCTAGTATGACGATATCGTCTGCGTACATAAGTGCTTTGATGTTAACTCCCGCAAAACTAATTCCTCCAGTCAAATCCGATGATAGGTCATCCAAAAAGAGTTCCATTACGGAAAACCAGTATTTTGGATTTGTTGGTGTTAACCGTGAGGTTCCACACGCGACAAGAGTCACGCAACTTGTTGATCATCATTTGCATCGTTTGCGGTGACTCCGCTAGTATGACGATATCGTCTGCGTACATAAGTGCTTTGATGTTAACTCCCGCAAAACTAATTCCTCCAGTCAAATCCGATGATAGGTCATCCAAAAAGAGCGAGAAGAGAAGTGGACTTAGCAAACAGCCTTGTTTAACTCCGGTATTAGTTTGAAACCAAGCTGACCTCTCGCTTCCATCCCAAACTGCAGTTGCATTATTTTCATAAAGGCTTTGTATTACCGTTAGTATTTTTGTTGACATTCCAAGACAGCTTAACTTGTAAAAGAGGGCATTCCTATCGATTGAGTCGAAAGCTGCTTTGAAATCAACGAAGAATCCATATAACTTTTTCCCCTTGTCAAGGTAGGACCTGGCAATACAGGTTAATGAAAAAATATTATCAACTGTGGAGTACTCTTGCCTGAAACCGGCTTGAAACTCGCTAAGTAGTTCGTTTTGTTGTACCCAGCTTGTAAGTCTGTCTAGAATGACACCATTGAATATTTTCACTACCGAATTCATAAACGATATTCCACGATAGTTTTTAGGATCGTTAACATCTCCCTTTTTGAATAGTGGTAGTATAATATTTTGACGAAAACTTTCTGGAACTTTTCCTCTATTGAAAATGCAGTTGTATGCCTCAGTTAGTTTTTCAATAAAGTTCACGGTGGCATATTTGAAAAACTCATACGGCACCCGATCCTCTCCAGGAGCTTTGTTCAAATTGCATCGGTGTATAACTTTTAAGACTTCTTGTACAGTGAAGGCACGGTCAAGTTCTTCGTTTTCTATAAAAGGTTTGGCATAGAGAATCAAATTGTTTGAATTTATAGGCTTACTGAGTAAATTTTCGAAATGTTCGGCTAAAACAGTCGTACTGATTTTTATTTCTTGAGCAAAAAAGATACCATTGAGGGAACGGGCTATTTTCCAGAACGAACGGCTGTCGTTTACTTCCGATAATTTTTGGCTTAAATAGTTCGAGTATGACTTCTGTTTTTCCTTACAAATCCTTTTGAAATCCTTGTTCGCCTCTTGGTACATTCTTTTTGAAAAGCTTGAATTTGATACCCTCAGGAGTTTCAAAAAGCCGAAAGATTTTTTTTTGCTGCTTCACAATCTCTGTCAAACCACGGTTCTTTCCATTTCTGGTATCTGGTAGATTGAAAGGGTTGTGCGGCCTGAGTGATACACGAGACCAGGATATCCGTGGTGAGGTTCGAGTAATGTTGGTTGCTGCAGAATGATTCCATTATGCCGTCTAGGTTTCGTTTATAGCGCTCCAGTTGAGAGTTCTTCCATTGTAATTTGGGTAGCAATTTCATCTCCGCATCATTTCTGACCGATTCTTCTTTCAGCATGCAATTGACAGTAAGTGGCATGTGATCTGAATAAATCAACTCCCCGACTTTTAAATCCTCCACACACTCCAACCATCTTCCGCGCACAAGACAGTAATCTATAGTCGAGCAAGAGGTTCCTCTGATGAACGTGAAATGGCCACCCGAATCGCTTCTAGTTCGTCCATTTAAAAGTGTTAGACCGATTGACTCGCACATTTCGATAAATTTTTTGCCGTTTCCGTCAATTTTTGAGTCCATTGCAGATCTTGTGATGTTAAAGGGGCCGGGAATAAACTCTGGTTCTAGTTGTAGAAGCTGGGAGTTGCCTACCCTTGCGTTACAATCTCCGATTACCTTTACATTTTCTTGGTTAATTTCAAGAAGAAAGTCATACAAATTGCTAAACTCCTCCATCCATTTATTGCAATTTATATATACAGGAACTATAAAAAATTTCTCATTTGTTATTGTCAGATCGATAACAGTTCTGTCCATCTCATTTACAAAGCAGCATTTTAACATTTTGTGAAGTGATTTTTTTATGCCGAATAAGCATCCTCCACTTGCTCTTCCGTGGTTATGCGTTCTCGTTGCCGGAATCCATTTAAGTATAAATTCTGGAAAATATGTCTCATAATGTGCGGTGTCTCGTTCAATAAATGTTTCGAGTAATAAAAAAATATCGTTATCTCGAATATTTTCAAAGGACTTTTTAAAAATCAACTTATTTCCTAACCCTGATATATTATAAGAAGTAATTTTAAATGAAATTTTACATAAACTAGCATTAACAAAATTTTTAGTGTAAACGTGGAATTTCTTACTATTACTTTATCTTATGCTCAAAAACAAAACATTTGAATACATCACTATGAATGATAAGCGTGGGCATTTTCTTAGATGTCATTAAGCCAATAATCCCTTTAGTCATGCCGCAAAGGACTGTAAACACAGATGACAAAAAAAACCACGCACCTACACATACAATGTAACCTTAAACTAATTATTTCAAACGTATATGTTATGTTCCTTTCATAAATAAAAAAGCATTTCATTGGTAATTATGTCGAATACCATGTTTTTTTTTTTTAGAAATAAAGTCGAAAGTTATTCTTTGGACACTTTTTTGGTAATTATGCCGAAATGGGGGTCGACGTTGTTACCATTTTCGTTGGTAATAAAGTCGACTGGAAAAAATCCGGTTGTTCGTCTTTATTTCCGTTTTTTTTTTAGAAATAACATCGAATCTATCTTATTTCCATCTACCTTATTTCACGGCACCTCAGGAGCATCCAACCGTAGCCATCCTGCTTTAGGTTCCAGCGTAAGCCTCCTCACCACGGCAAGGTGGAGGGAGACCCGTTGAGGAGGGTTTCTAAACGGTGATAGGATAATTGGATGTTTCTGGTTGATTGAGAAGTTGGCATGTCTTAGTCGAATTCCAACTCGCAGTATTATATTTGAATCGATAAACGGGTTCAACGATGATAATCTGCTTTTTGATGTTAAAGCCCTTGTTGTATCTAGAATTTTTATATCCTCAGAAAAGTCTTGGTGAGCATTTCGCACCATTGCTAATTCTGCTTCCTTTAGTTCCTTTACCGTTAATGGACCAAAAAGTTATGGTTGCTTTTTAATGTAACGCCAATCGAATCTTTTTTCGACCTTATTACCAATTTTGGGAAATAAGGTCAAAAATCATTGTGGCACTAAAGGAGGTGGTGCATACTTGGGCCCAGAGCGTACACCTATGAGACTAGTACCAAATGAAAGCTTACGTTTAGCCTAATCAGTCTGCCAAATATTTTTGAATTCCGTCTTGGTGATTTTGAGATAATTAGACTTGAAATTGAGCGCCGGAAATGGGAAAAATCTGACATTTCTGCAAATAATTACGTATATCTCGAAAAGTATAGCACGTAAGACAATGATTTAGGTATCATATGAAAGATCATAAAAATATCTTTCATTTCGTTTGAATCGTTTGAATTCTCCAAATTATTTAGGTGCGTTTGTAAGAGAAAATAATCTTAACAGAACCAGAGCCATGTTCAGCCGCATTGATGGCAATATCCGGAATTTAAGTAATTTCCCACAACTCACTATTCAAGAACTTCGTATGATATCATTGGAGAATTACCAAGTTAACCAGGCTCGATCCTACTGTGGTGAACATTTAAAAGACCAGGGAACCTAAACCTATACAATCGAACTCTGCGAAGATAGGATGCGAATTACCTCTACTGCTCTTCATAGTCTTATAGGCAACAATAACTTTTTATTGCGAGGGCGAATCAAATCCAGACATGTAAGTAGAAAAGTGTATCTCACTTACATCTTGGTGAATAGCGATGCAAACGCAGCACATAGTTCGAACGCAATAAAGCTTACTATTGTAACTGTCTCGTTGGAATGAGGACTATTGGTTGTTGCGCTCCTGTCATGAACATTTTATGGTATTTGGGTTACGCAAGAGACCAGGAAGCAATAAATATAGCACCAGCTTGGTTTTTGGATGGTATTTTGATAGATCTAAGCGAAGATTAATTTTTTTTTTCATTTGTAGCATTAATATGTATTTTGCTTTTATGTTTTGTAAAAAATGGAGTAGGTACTGCGAAAAATTCAATGAAAAAATGCATTTGCTGTGGAACATATTTTTTGTTTAATTTTTTTTAGGAATTGTTTATAATGTACGTGATATGCTTTATTTATAATAGCTTAATTATACATCAAATTAAAGCTTATCAATTAAGGATTAAAGTGGTGCAAAAAAAAATATAGGTCATCACTGATTTTTTCGAGATTTTGGCTGGCAAACGTCAACGAAAATGTTTCTATTCAAACAACTTTTAGGTCTGTTTTTTCGAAATATAAGGCATTTCAAAAAATGTATTTAAAATGAAATGAAAGATATTTTTATGATCTTTCATATGATACCTAAATCATTGTCCTACGTGCTATACTTTTCGAGATATACGTAATTATTTGCAGAAATGTCAGATTTTTCCCATTTCCGGCGCTCAACTTCAAGTCTAATTATCTCAAAATCACCAAGACGGAATTCAAAAATATTTGGCAGACTGATTGGGCTGAACGTAAGTTTTCATTTGGTACTAGTCCCATAGGTGTACGCCCTGGGCCCAGGCTAAATAGAAATATGCACCAACTCCTTTGTCGAAAATAGCGTTCGACTTTATTTCTCAGTCGAATTCGATTTTATTTCTTTGTTTAATATTTTGCGATCATTGCTTATAAAGGCTTTTACTTTTGGTAGAAACAGAAATGTTCTGAGGAACATTGGATTTAAGGAGTTGAACTTTTCGCCGGCGGGCGGTCTGGTGCGACGCGCGGCAGGTGCGGCGCGGGGTCGACGCGAAGTCGGAGCGAAGTCGGTGCGGGCCGGCGCGGCGAGGCGCAGCACTTTCCACAAAAACTTTCTACATTATGTGATGTGCTTTTTTCTCTAGAGCTGGGGTATGCTCGTCGGGTCCAGGGTTGACCAAAGAAAACACGTAAAACTTCGGTTATAAAGAAGGTCCAATCCTTTTATTTGTCTTAAAGCTAATTTAATGTTTATTAATTCTTAATTCTTATCGCTAATTCTGGTGATCGATGGTTCCAATGTTGGTGGATCCTTGCTCCTATGCTGGTAAAGTGGTCATCGAGTACGGGTTCTTAATCGCTGGTAAATCAACAGTCAGACACTGGCATCAACAGGCAGATCCTGGCATCAACAGTAACGATACAGGCATCAACAGTCAAACAATGGCATCAACAGGCAGATCCTGGCATCAACAGTAAAGATACTGGCATCAACAGTCAAACACTGGCATCCACAGGCAGATCCTGGCATCAACAGTAAAAATACTGGCATCAACAGTCAAACACTGGCATCAACAGGCAGATCCTGGCATCAACAGTAACGATACTGGCATCAACAGTCAAACACTGGCATCAACAGGCAGATCCTGGCATCAACAGTAAAGATACTGGCATCAACAGTCAAACACTGGCATCAACAGGCAGATCCTGGCATCAACAGTAAAGATACTGGCATCAACAGTCAAAAACTGGCATCAACAGGCAGATCCTGGCATCAACAGTAAAGATACTGGCATCAACAGTCAAACACTGGCATCAACAGGCAGATCCTGGCATCAACAGTAAAGATACTGGCATCAATCAGTCAAATACTGGCATCAACAGGCAGATCCTGGCATCAACAGTCAAACACTGGCATCAACGGCTTAATAGCCGGCAAAATAAAACCCAAAAGTCCTTAGGAGGCTAGTGGGGGATTTATGCTAGGAACTCCAAGGAGACCTTGCTTAAAATTGGGAATTTCTGGGCACACTACGTAACCCTGGTTTTCCTCTAGTGGAAGTAGCCTTCTGTTTTCTCGTATTTTTCCAGGGTGCCTTATAAAGTTTTCTGAAGTCAGTGAGTGTGAGCTCTATGGCGCGAATGAAAAATATCATATGAAAACCATGGTATGCATATTGGCTGGAGGTAGGGTGTGTATTTGTAACTTCGTTACATTCCCCCCTTTCTTCGGCAGACGAGTAACTTACTCGTCGAATTATATCTATATAGTTTTGTTGGTTTGTTTTTTTTTTCTTCTTTTTTTTTTTTCTTTCATGTTTTCTTCTTTACTAAAAAAAATTTCCCATTTCAAGAACTTAAAAATGTTCCTTTCATATTGTTGTTGTTTTTTTTTCTCTCTTCCTTTATTAATAATAACAAAAATAAAAACTTTCTTCTTAAAATAACAAAATAAAATCAAATTTTCCTTTCTAAGGTTACAGTGGGTGCGGCCTGAGACGTCTTGGCCGTTACTTTTTCGTGGGGTATTCTATTTCCTTGGTTAGGTTACCAAATTGTAGGGTGGCCCGTCCTGGTCTGCGGATGACGGCGGTCACCTTTCCATACGATCGCTGGAACACAAGTCTTTGTCTCCTGAATTTAGGATTGAACTTCTGGTGAGTCGTCACGTCAATGCCCCTGAAGGGGTCTTCGGGTATGGTTCTCATCCTTCTCTCGGTGGTCTGGGTTGGAGCTGCTGCCGTTGTGGTCACCTTGGTGTGAAATTTTACCTGGCGTGAGGTGCTTGGCTGCTCCCTGGGCCACGGCTGTTGTTGGTGAATCACGTATAAAGGCTGTTGTTGATTTGCGAGAAAGTGTTGTGGCTGGGTTATTGGTTTCGGCTGTTGTTGTTGGATCACGTATACAGGTTGCTGTTGATTTGCGATGTGTTGTGGCTGGGTTATCGGTTTCGGCTGTTGTTGTTGGGGTACCGGTACAGGTTGTTGCTGATTTGTGGTGCTGGGTTGTGGCTGATTCATGACGATAGGTTGTGACCGGGGTCTGGGAATTGGCACAAAATCCTGTTCCTCCCTGAACTTCTGAGCTGCGGCTTCCCTTTGCCCGCGGACCGATGCCATCTTTGTCCTAGGGCTTACGCCAGGCCTAATAGTGATGACCTCTGTAACGTCGATTGGCGGTCACTTACGGTTGACTGGCTTCGGTTTCGTGGGTCGCCTACTGCAGGGATCCCCGCTTGTCTTTACAACGACAGATTTAACTTTGGAAGTTGTTGCCTTCTCCATGGTTGTCACACTACTGAGCTCTGCATTTTGTTTATTCGCGTTATACCCCTTGAGATCTTTGATGTGCACTCGAAAAGTTCCGTTTTCTTTTCGAGTGTTTTTTGTTGTTTTTCTTCTCAATACCACGATTACGGGTGACTCGAATTTGATCACTTCATAGGGGCCATCATAGCGGGGGGCAAGTTTTTCTGCAAAGTAATTAACTCCAGAAAATAACACTCTCACTCGTTTGTATACCTCTTCTCCGATATGAGGCTTCCAAGCACGGTGTCGTAGATTATAATATTTGCTTTGTTGTTGGGCGTCGTTCTGTAGATTGAGTGATACTAGCTCGTACAGTGCTTTGAGCCGATGCGGGTTCGGCGGCGAGAGGGGAGGTGTGAGTTGCGTTCTCGTGGGGTCGGTTGAGTTCGCGTCCGAAGTTGAGGAGGGCGGGGGTGAAGCCGGTAGAGCTGTGTTTGCTCGTGTTTATTGCAAAACATATTTCTGGTAAATATTCATCCCAGTGGCGGTGGTTTTCTTTGGCGTATTGAGCCATCATAGTTTTAATGACACGATTGGTTCTTTCGGTGGGGTTCTCCTGGGGTGTATAGGGGGCGGTAAACCTTTGAGTGACGCCAACCTCACTCAGGAATTGACTCAACAACTGGCTGCAAAATTGTGTTCCATTATCTGAGAGTAGTACTCGAGGAGGCCCAAATTTGTAGATGATGCGTTCCTTTAATACTTTTATAACTCCGGCGGCTGTGGCTACTCGTAGAGGAACGGCTTCGACCCATTTTGTGAATTTATCCATTATTACCAACATCATTGTGTTGCCTTTCATGGATCTTGGTAAGGGTCCGACGAAGTCGAGACATACCACATCCCATGGTGCTTCGACCGGCATTGTATGCATGAGGCCCCCAGGTTTCTGTTGGGAAGCTTTGTACTGGTTACAGGAGTGGCACTTTTCACATATTTTGTCACGTCCCGGAGCATACCAGGCCAATAGTAACTCTGCATCATCCTTGATATGGTTTTGGCGACTCCGAGATGACCCGCGGTTACTGCATCATGGTTTTGGAACAACACTCGTGTTCGTTCATCGGCAGGCACACACCACTTCCATAGGAATCTTGCTGGTGCGAGGGGGTGGTTTTCGAACTTTCGGTATAATTTATCTTGTCTAATCTCGTAGTCTGGAAATCGTTCAGGTTGCTCCGCCACGAGTTGCATCTGTCGCGTAGTCCAATCGTTTGGAGTATAGGCGTCAGCACAGGCGGCAATGAAATCGGTGGGGGTAGTTGGCAGAGGATCGCGGGATAAGGTATCTGCCACTACGTTTAATGACCCTTTCCGGTATTGTACGGAAAAGTCGTACTGCTGAAGTTCAATGGTCCATCGGGCCAATCGACCAGAAGGGTTCTGCAGGGTGTGCAGCCACTTCAGGGCTTGATGATCGGTCACCACGGTGAAGTGATAGCCCTCCAGGTAGGACCTCATCTTCCTTATTCCCCAAAGTATACCAAGACATTCCTTCTCGGTGGTTGCATATTTCCGTTCTAATTCCGTTAGAGTACGGCTAGCATATGCAATGACTCTCTCGTTACCTTCAATGTCTTGGGTAAGTACCACCCCTAGCCCTTCGTCACTGGCATCTGTTTGTAGCACAAATGGGCTTTCGAAGTCTGGACAGGTCAAAATAGGTGCTTTTGTCAATGATTCTTTCAATGTCTCGAACGCGTCTTGTTGTGTCTTACCCCATTCCCATTGCTTGGTTTTCTTTAACAGACTAGTAAGAGGCCTGGCAATGACGGAAAAATTGTGGATAAAGCGTCGGTACCAGGATGTGATTCCCAAGACACGTCTCAACTCACGAACATTCCCTGGGGCTTTAAGTTCTCGGACAGCTGCGACTTTGTCTGGGTCAGTGTGGATCCCCTGGTTACTCACGACAAGTCCTAGGTACTTTAGTTCTGGTTTACAAAACTCGCATTTCTCGGGATTTACTTTTAATCGGGCTTGTTGTAGCCTAGCGAACACTTCCTTTAGATGCCCTAGATGTTCTTTGAATGAACGACTTACGATAATGATATCGTCGAGGTACGCAAAAACTGCATCCCCGAGGTCATCTCCAAGTACGATGTCCAGGACTCTTTGGAATGTCGCTGGGGCGGCATGCAACCCAAACGGCATAACCTTCCACTGGAATAACCCCCTTCCTGGGACGGTGAAAGCGGTGTACTGGCGAGATTCTTTGGCCAACGGGATTTGCCAGTAGCCCTGTTTTAGGTCAATGGTAGATATATGTCTAGCGGCGCGGAGTTTATCTAGGATGCCTTGAATAAAAGGAAGTGGGTAGGCGTCTTTCTCGGATCGGTCATTAAGTTGTCGGTAGTCTATACACATTCTCCATGTTCCCGCTTTCTTGCGTACAAGTACAATGGGGGAGCTAAAAGGGCTTTTGGAAGGTTCAATTTTGCCTGCTTTCAGGAGGTCGTCAATTTCTTCATTGATTACCTTTTGCATTGCTGGGTTCCGTGGGTAGTAGCGTTGTTTAAATGGTGATGGGTCCTTGAGGCGGATTGTGTGCTCTGTGACATTACATACCCCATTTATTGATTCAAATTTAGGGAGCTCTTGGCTGAGAAAGTCTTGCAGTAGGAGTTTTTCCTCCACTTTAAGGTCCTTATTCCCTATGAGACATACTTTATCAGAGTTGTCGTGTTCGGGTTCGGCTACGGGCGGGAGGAGTGGTATATCACCAACGGTCATCTGGAACTTAATCTTCCGCAGGAAGTCCATACCGAGAATAACCTCTTCTGCCAACTGCGGAAGGTATGTGACCTCCGGTTTTCCTCCTATTGAGATAGGCAGGAAGAGTCTCGGATCGTTTTCCGATTCATTTGGTGTTTCTCGGCGGTCATTTTGGGTTTCTTCTGGGTAGGTCGGAATGTCGGTGTTGGGGTTACTTTGGGTGTCTACGGTGCATTCTGTTTGCCGAGCGGACCGCGATGGCTCTTTTACCCTTGAGCCGGTCACAGTCTTGGGTTGCTTTATTGCCGAGGTTCTGTCGGGGTGACATGGGCAGTCTTTCGTTAATCTGCCGTCCTCTCCGCAGAAGGAACAAAACAAGCGGAACGGCCTACGGCAGTTAGCTTTGTTATGTCCTCTCTGTTTGCAATTCCAGCAATGTGTTTCTCGGTCGTAAGGAGCTGGTAGGGCTTGGCGAAATGGTTCAGCGGTTCTAGGTTGGGGATGTCTGGGATCTGGTTGTGTCCAGCGAATAGGAGCAGATGATGTTGAAACAATAGGCGGTCGGGAATTTCGATCATCCTTCTGTATCGCCTCAAACTCCTCTCCTAGATCTAGTAACTCCTCTACAGACTTGAAGTCTCCTCGCCTGATATAGTATTTATATTCAGAGCGCAGGCCTTCGTATATTCGCTCTAAGCTCCCGTCAGTGCTCATGGTGGGGTGTTGGCGAATCAAGTATTGTGTGGACCTTATATAGTCCTTTACCTTCTCCCGAGGACCTTGCTTCTTCCGCAAAATTTCGTCCTCTAGTTTATACATATACCGTGCTGGTAAGAAGTAGTGCAGGAACGTGTCGCGGAATCGTGACCACGACTGGAAACGTTCTCGGTAAATCCGTAACCACTCTAACGCTGTTCCTCGGAAGATTTCGGGTAGGGTCTTCGTCATGTGGTTCCGTGGTATACCGTAACAATCAGCGAGCTCTTCTATGCGTTCCATAAATTCTAACGGGTTGCCGGATCCATCGAACCTAAGTCCCCATTTTCGGACTGCGTTCATGACCTCTGCTTCGTAGCTAAGGTTAAGTCTTGGGACACGTGTCGGTGCGGTCAAAAAAGGTTGATGGTTGGAGCTTGTCTCTACGAGGGTTCCCACTTCGGGAACTAGCAGACGGTTTTCAGATGGAATACGGTTTCCGCCGGTACTCCTCTCTTCCTCCGGTGCTGGTGTCGGTGTCGGGATGGTGCAGTGCTTCTCATCTCCGGTTTTTGCTTCTTCTTGCTCCTTTTGTTTGTGTTCCAAATTTTCGGTATCCACAGGTTCATTCATCAGTCTTTCCATCTGAAGAATAAGGTCTTGCGTGGACGGTCGTGCTACTCCCTCTTTAGCATCGCGGCTTAATCTCTGTCTTAAGATTGCTACAGTCCCGGTAGAATCTAATCCTCTTTCCTGGCATTTCTCTATTAGCTCTGCCTTACTCAAAAGGTATATCCACTGTAAGGTTCCGGACGGTTCCGTCGTGTTTGTACCGTCCGTTTGGTTCTTAGGAATATCGTCTTCCTGGGAGCTCATTTTTCCCTTGGTTTGGTGGTGCGTTCGGTAATTGGTTAATGGTACTGGTGAATGTTGTTCGGTCTGGTATTTCGGAACTCGGTAACTGGAATGGACTTCTTAATGAAGTCCCTGCTCGGGCGCCAATTTGTGATGTGCTTTTTTCTCTAGAGCTGGGGTATGCTCGTCGGGTCCAGGGTTGACCAAAGAAAACACGTAAAACTTCGGTTATAAAGAAGGTCCAATCCTTTTATTTGTCTTAAAGCTAATATAATGTTTATTAATTCTTAATTCTTATCGCTAGTTCTGGTGATCGATAGTTCCAATGTTGGTTAATCAACAGTCAAATACTGGCATCAACAGGCAGATCCTGGCATCAACAGTAAAAATACTGGCATCGACAGTCAGACACTGGCATCAACAGGCAGATCCTGGCATCAACAGTAACGATACTGGCATCAACAGTCAAACACTGGCATCAACAGGCAGATCCTGGCATCAACAGTAAAGATACTGGCATCAACAGTCAAACACTGGCATCCACAGGCAGATCCTGGCATCAACAGTAAAAATACTGGCATCAACAGTCAAACACTGGCATCAACAGGCAGATCCTGGCATCAACAGTAACGATACTGGCATCAACAGTCAAACACTGGCATCAACAGGCAGATCCTGGCATCAACAGTAAAGATACTGGCATCAACAGTCAAACACTGGCATCAACAGGCAGATCCTGGCATCAACAGTAAAGATACTGGCATCAACAGTCAAACACTGGCATCAACAGGCAGATCCTGGAATCAACAGTAAAGATATTGGCATCAACAGCCAAACACTGGCATCAACAGGCAGATCCTGGCATCAACAGTAAAGATACTGGCATCAATCAGTCAAATACTGGCATCAACAGGCAGATCCTGGCATCAACAGTCAAACACTGGCATCAACGGCTTAATAGCCGGCAAAATAAAACCCAAAAGTCCTTAGGAGGCTAGTGGGGGATTTATGCTAGGAACTCCAAGGAGACCTTGCTTAAAATTGGGAATCTCTGGGCACACTACGTACCCCTGGTTTTCCTCTAGTGGAAGTAGCCTGTACTCAAGATTGGTACTTTTCAACACGGGCTGGCTTCTGTTTTCTCGTATTTTTCCAGGGTGCCTTATAAAGTTTTCTGAAGTCAGTGAGTGTGAGCTCTATGGCGCGAATGAAAAATATCATATGAAAACCATGGTATGCATATTGGCTGGAGGTAGGGTGTGTATTTGTAACTTCGTTACAATTATATGCTTGCACCTGCATATTTCTTGAAATGAAAATCAAAAATTTTCAGGTAATTGTGGGTATCATTTTAATGAATTCTTTAAGTTAGTTGACAAACTTTCATAGCAACATAAAATTTTTCAAAATTTAGATGAACAGTTTCATCACTACATAGTATAAAAGTGGTGCCGTGAAATAAGGTCGAAGGCAATAAGACCGAATCGGCCTTATTACCTTTTTTGGGAAATAAGGCCGAAAACAACAACAAAAATATTTTTCTACCTTATTTCCTATTGAAAAGGTAATAATGTCGAAAAGAAAAAACAAAAATATTTGACAAAAATAAGAATGCCAAAAGTTGAGAAATAATGTCGAAATCCGTTGAGTAATAAAATCGAATTTAATTTCTGTTGGATAAAGAAGAAAGAAATTATGGGGCCGCTTTGTTTCTCCGCTACGGGACTGGGGGGTTGAAATTTCCAAAAGTTACTTGTGAGATGACCCCCTACATTGTAAAATAAATGTTTTAATTTTTCTGTTAAAGCTATCATTAGTGTTGTGGATAGAAAATGAAACTTTTTGTGGTTAGAAATTCATAGAAAAGTTTAATTTTCTAACCACAAAACTAATAATAGCTTAAAATTCGCGCGAATTTAAAGCTATTATTTGTTTTGTGGTTAGAAAATTAAACTTTTCTATGTATTTCTAACCACACAAAGGTTAGAATATTAAACTTTTTTATGAATTTCTAACCAGAAAACTTATAATATCTTAAAATTCGCGCCGACCCCGTGCCGATCCCACGCCGGCCGCGCGTCGCACCGGGACGCGCCCCCCCCCCCCCCCCCCCCCCCCTCCCACGAACGAAAAGTTCAACTCCTTAAATACAATGTTCCTCAGAACATTTCTGTTTCTACCAAAAGTAAATGCCTTTATATACAATGATTGCAAAATATTAAACAAAGAAATAAAGTCGAATTCTACTGAGAAATAAAGTCGAAAGCTATTTTCGACAAATTTAGTGCCACAGTGATTTTCGACCTTATTTCCCAAAATTGGTAATAAGGTCGAAAAGAAAATTCGACCTTATTTCCCAATTTTCGGGGAAATAAGATCGATTCGGCCTTATTGCCTTCGACTTTATTTCACGACACCTATAAAAGTCGCTTTCTCTGTCCCTATGTCCCTATGTATGCTTAGATTTTTAAAACTACGCAACGGATTTTGATTTTTTAATGAATACAGTGATTCAAGAGGAAGTTTCATATGTATAATACATGTAAATTATAGTAGAGAAAAGCCGAGAAATTTAAAGATTTATAATGTGATGTCGTAACAAACATATTTTTCTGCCCTTACATTGCGAACGCTGGCTAAACCTTACGAGATAGATCAAATTTATGTACTATGGAATTGTATATCTTAAAAAGGTGGATAAAAAAGTCCAAGACAGCATATGTTTATCTGCTAAGGATAACCCACAGTAACCATTTTTATCTTTTGCATATTACCAAAAAATATGGGTTATTTACCAAGCTATTTTACACGATACAGTATCAATCATTCCTTATCCAATTAAATACATTAGATACCTTGTGCATTTCACGCAGATCAAAATTGCCCTTTACAGCATGAGATTTAAATGAATATTTTCGAAGATATTACAGATCTAAAAACTGCGAGGTAAAAATGCAAAAAGCAAATAAGTAAAAATGTTGTGTATGAATATTCCAAAGATAGCAGGAAATCTTCATGGTATAAAGAAAGGGGAATTATTTTACTTCAAATTTAAATGCTCACAGTTTTTCTGTAGTGTATTTAGTATCAGCATTGTACCCATGCGAAGCCGGGGCGGGTCGCTAGTCTCCTATATACTTAAAAAAAAAAAACAAACAAAACAATGCGAAGCAAAAATAGTTAATTAAATTTTGTTTCAATAACGAAATTATCATTTTTAGTCAAACGGTCTATCTATCTTAATCTCCAAACCGTCCAAACATTTGATGAATACTCTTGCTAGCATCTTGCTGAAGGCACTTCCAGAAACTTTTTGTCACCTTCGAGGACAAAATGCTATTGAATCCTTCCAAAGAGCTTGTTATTCGGTTCATTGCCATATGGCAGAATATTCCTATTTGATAGTTAAAAATAGTAATAAATCAATTGCAGCGGTATGGGCAAGTTAAAGCACATAGAAATGTATAAATACGAACGCATGTCATTGCCAAAAATTTCTTTCTTCTTTATTCAACAGAAATTTAATTCGATTTTACTACTCAACGGATTTCGAAAAGAAAAAACGAAAATATTTGACAAAAATAAGAATGCCAAAAGTTGAGAAATAAACTCGAAATCCGTTGAGTAATAAAATCGAATTTAATTTCTGTTGGATAAAGAAGAAAGAAATTATGGGGCCACTTTGCTTCTCCGCTACGGGACTGGGGGTTGAAATTTTTTTTTACAGGTTGTGGGGCGTTTCTATAGAATAAATTTCAAAAGTTACTTGTGAGTTGATAAATAAATGTTTTAATTTTTCGGTTTAAGCTATTATTAGTGTTGTGGTTAGAAAATAAAATTTTTATTGGTTAGAAATTCATAAAAAAGTTTAATTTTCTAACCACAAAACTAATAGAGTCGTTCGGGGTAAGTGTGCGCACTTTTGACTTTGAAGAAGGATTTCATGCAAAAGAAAGGATATATCCAAAAACAGTTGATTGAATATTGAACGGACACATTTTGACTACTATTGTGCAACCATAAAACTACAATTTTTTATAAATTTAGCTGTATTTTTATAAGAAATTTAAGGCAAGTCGAATTGCGCACACTTGCCCCTATGAAGGGGCAAGTGTGCGCAGGGTGTAGGGTAAGTGTGCGCAGGCTGTGACGATCATAATTTTTTTTTTTTCACTTACGAATTCTCAATCAAGTTTCAAAATGTAGGTGTTAAATTTTCCTAAAAAAATGCATAAATATTTACAACTAAGAAACTAATTATTTTTATCCAGATTATTGTGATTAACTAAAAATTAACTTCTTTTTTATAAAAAAAAACATAAGCATAATAAAAAATAATAATAAATTAAAGAATAGTTAACAGAACTTAAGACATTAATCTTAAAACATAACAATTAACATAAGAGGAACTTTAAGTTTCATTAACGACAAACTAATATATTAATCATAAAATGTAAGTTTTAACCAATCTATTGAAAAATAATAATTTTTGAATCGGTCAATTAACTTTAAGGTTCCCAATCTCGTTCCCGTTTCTTTTCCTGAGTTACTGAGGGATTATGTGGCATCCCAGTACTGAAAGAATTTTAGAAATCTGTCCAGTAGTTTCTAAGTTTCCGTTCCCAACCCCGTTCATGTGGGAATCTTCCGTTCCCATAGAAATATGTGAATGAAATGTAAGTCTATGTCACTGAGGGATAATGTAACGTACTAGAGTTGAAAGAATTTTTGAAATCGGTCAAGTAACTTTAGGTTCCCGTTCTCGTTCCCGTTTCTGTTTCTGTGGGATTATAGGGATGAAATATTGTCTAAGTTACTGATGAAGGGAGATAATGTAGCACCCATAGTGCTGAAAGAGTTTTTGAAATCTGTATAGTAGTTTCAAATTTTCCGTTCCCAACCCTGTTCCTGTGGGAATATGGGATTCAAACCTTGACAGGAACCATCTCCGGACTAAACTATGTCTACCCTGAAAATTTCATAAGAATCTTGCTTAAATGGACTTGATGTTATAACTTCAGACTTAAGGGTTTTTCCTTTTCTTTTGGTGGTCTTCTCCGATTTTGGCAAAGGACTTATGGACAAGAGAGCAACATGAGTAGATTTTTGTGTGTTTAGATTCGTTGGAGTAGAATGTGTGGCCGTAATTTTATTCGTAATTTTGCTGGCTTGAAGTAAAAGTTGTTTTATAATGCCACAGTGTTCAGGATTAGCCACTTTCTCAAGGCAGACTCGCTGATTCCCACCTTCTCTGCAGCCGCACGTTTACTTGAGCCAAGACTTATAAGCCTTTTAGCTTCATCAAATTGAGCTTGTGAAACTAGCTTTTTGTTCGGATTTTTTCTAACATACGTTCTAGGCATACCTGCTTCATTTAAAAAAAATATAAAATACACAGATATATAAACATGTACACATATTTGCAATCAAATACAAGATTATTCAGGAATTTTATGATGTGTTTTGATTTACATGACTGAAAAATTAGTTTGGGGTAAGTGTGCGCATGCGTTCACTTACCCCCAAATTTTTGCCCACACTTACCACAAATGCACTTTTCTATTGTTTTTACAAAAATTTTAACAAACAATTACCAAAAACTGTAAAATCTTCACCCAAACGTAAGGACCACAAAGTATATTATAAAAAAAATCCCTACTGACTGCACTGTAAGACAAACTCAAGTCACTGACACAGTTTGAAAATGAAGAAATATTTTAGTGAAACGTACCTTTTTTTTCTTTTGTCTCTCGTCGAAACACCAAACACGACAGCAGCACTAACACAACTTACTTGAGCTCAGTTCAGATACCTACTGAATTGCGCATCAACAGAAACCCGAATTTCATCCCTATTTTCAAGAAAACCACAGTACGCACACTTCCCCGCTGCGCACACTTACCCCGAACGACTCTAATAGCTTAAAATTCGTGCGTTAGTTAGTTAGTTAGTTTTGTGACATAGCACTTTTTTTTTTACAAAATAAATCACAACCGAATCCACAACTTGGATTATACTATTCTAATATTTTAATCAATCGTACGTATGATTTATTAATGATCTTTTAACGAATTTTAAACAAAATATGCACACCGATGTGCAGCGGTGATGTTGAACGAATTTAATTTAGGGTGAACTGTCAAATGACAGCTGGGTGGATTTTAATGGATAGAGTGCAACAGGTTGCAAGAAGATAAGATGCTGCCAATGCCAGCTGCTCAGCAAGGGGTGGTCCGTAGGTAGTTTTAGTTAAAGAAAATCGATGAATTGACATCAAAAGAAGTTATTGATATAAGCAATGTTCTATCAGAACACAAGTAAGGTGTTTCACAAATTTAAGAGCGCCAGGAATTTTTTGCTTGGAATTTCCAAACCAACTTTAATGCTAAAATGATCTTCAATTGACATAAAAGCAACGCGATTGATTTCCAGAAAGGAATAAAATATGTTTTATTCAGGAAACCTTTACGGGTTTAGGTAGAAAACCTGAAATTTTTTCATAAACAAGTGGGTGTGTACATTGTACAATGTGTGTAAAATCTGGCAGAGGGCCAGTTAACAATTTAAATGGTATGAGATTTAAGTTCGAAGATGGGGTTTTACCCAGGTTAAAATTCAAAACAACAACTTGTGTGCACAATACACCCGCAAACAAACGACTCTTTGCGAATTTTCCCGAACAAACAACAAGGTCAAAGAAAGGTCGCGTGTCCTGCAATCTCAGGATTAATTACAAAATGCGAAAGGTAACCGAAACAATCAATATGACTCAATAGTCAAAACCAAAACAAACGTACTACTAACACTTTTTCCACTTTTATAAAATTAAAAGACTAAGGTATAGAAATACATTGCTTTTGAATAACTGACAAAAAAAGTTGTTAATTAACTCCTTGCCGCTGGCGCAGGTGGGAGGAAGTCAATGAAGAAAAAACTTAAATGTCTTTTTGCTCGCTGGTTTACTAGCAAGTGAATTATTTATTTCCTATCCAAGATATGTATACAACTTAACTGCTAACTAGGCAATTAATAATTCGAGATACAGACAAACAATATATACATAAATGAAATGAAAAGAAATGCAATGCAATGCAATACAATGCAATGCAATGCAACGGCTCCGAGCACGAGAACGCTGATAGTTGCAGGAGGTGTCATATTTATATGCCAACTGGTGGTGTCGTTCATTAACCTGTTGGTCATTCACCTGCTGTTGTTTACTTAGTTTGTAGTGTAGAATTCGGTCGTTTGCATTTGTTGTCAAAACATGCTTTGGCCCCTCAAAATGAAGATACACAGAAGTTGATGTCTTCAAAGGATGTTTGTGTGTTACGTCGTTGTTGAGACTTCGTCTTGTTGAGACTTCGCATTGGAAGAGTGGCGATGGTTGGTGGTGCAAGTGGCTGATCTCTTTTTCGAAAGACGATGAAGATGATAACAGCTACGATAACTATTATAGTAAGACAGCTAGTGACCTCAAACAGTGAATTTTGGTGTACTCGATGAGTACTGAATTCATTCAATATATATTCCTGATTTTTTTTGAAGGTTTATTGCATTTTCCAATGTAGCAAAATCTATCGAAGTGTTTGATGGAAGCATTGACTGCTTCTCTCTTTTGAAGTTAAGCGAAGTTAACGTCTCAGAAAGATTGAATGATGGTAAAAATTATGATTTTAGTCGGCTTGACATTGTTTGCTTTTCCGTGGTTTGGTCATGAACTATACATTTTGCTGGTAGCTTAAGCAGCCCACTCCCTCGCAGTGTAAAGGGCTCAGTATTGTAATCACAGTTAATATTAACTGTGGTTGAATTTGGAGTGCTGTATATCCATGCGTTTGGTTGATGCATCTCAATCCAGTACAGCCTTGGTGATATGTCCTCAATCGTGCATGAGTCCATAATTTTCTTGTTTTTATATTGTTTGTTTCACAAACGCTAGTTGACGCTCCGGTTGTATACAGAGGATGCTGAAGTGGGCACCAGAAGATGCCGGAAGGCCTTCTTTTACAAAGTAAGAATTCATCTTTGTTGATCGGATAAACATGGTTGCCTTGTAAGTTAACCATTAAATATTCCTATGATGGAACAATTCGTGTAAAGCGTCCATTAGTGCAGTCAATGAAGCATTTTAGGCCCGAATTTTTTTACTGTGAACCGATTTGCATGAAATTTTGGAATTAGGCTCATCTTACCCTTAAATTCAAAAGTAAAAATGATTTGCACACCGCCACCACCCTGGGGGTGGTTGCCCCCCCTTCTCGGGGGTGAATTTTTTTTTTGAAATAACCTCGGATACCGATAGAAGGCCTAATTTTAAGCAAAAAAACAAATATAAAGTTTTTTGTTAAGCCCAAAACTTTTCGAGTTATTGGCAATTGAAAATTCGCAATTTGTTCACGTTTTTCATCTATTTATTGCAAATATCTCCAAAACTATAGTGAGCTGTAGTGCAAATAAGGGGAGCATCTAATGTTTTTTTTCTTTTAAATCAATGAGTTTTTGGACCATTACTCCTTAAATTTTTAAGCTATCACAATTTGTAAGAAACCATTGAAAAGGTAATTAAGAGAGCTAAAACATCCTTGATTGCAATATATAGTAAACAACTTTTTGCTAAAACAGTGAAGGGTTAAAGACTTAAGAGAGGCTGTGATTGAGCTGCCACGCGCTCTTTAAACAATTTTATCTCCGTCAATTTTTGTTTGACAGAAAAAACTAGAAGACCAAATTGTTTGTCAAAAAAATATTAAAATTTTTTATTCTTACACTATTATACGTATCTGTTGTCATTTTTAAGATATTATGAAAAAAAGTGGGGTTTTTAAAAATTTGAAAGTTTGTTGTTTTTTTTTTAATTGTGACTTTTTTGAGAAATATGTGTCCTAAGGCATCCAAACTGATACTATCTATCAAACTCTTTATTACAAAGGCGGAATACGATTGAATTTAATTTTGGTGGAAATGGCACTTATGAAACCCATTGAGTAAAAAGAAAAAAACATTAGATGCTCTCCTTATTCGCACTACAGCTCACTTATTTTACGTGCAAAAGACTTTCAATAGTGCTCATTTTAAAGCTTATTTTAAACACTACAAAACATTCTCTTGTATAAGAATGCATAAAATGCATCTGCTCGCCGCTAAATGACATTGACCACAACGATTAAATTTCAGACAAAATAAAAAATGGCTTTGATCTATTACATCTAGCTTAATATTGTTCTTAGAATACTTTATAAAAAACCAAATTGTTCATTGTTTTACCAGCTAAAATTTTGTACATTAATAAATTTTCGATAAAACGTATAGTTTTGGAGATATTTGCAATAAATAGATGAAAAACGTGAACAAATTGCGAATTTTCAATTAAGTATTGGACTTAACAAAAAACTTTATATTTGTTTTTTTGCTTAAAATTAGGCCTTCTATCGATATCCGAGGTTATTTCAAAAAAAAAAAATTCACCCCCGAGAAGGGGGGGCAACCACCCCCAGGGTGGTGGCGGTGTGCAAATCATTTTTACTTTTGAATTTAAGGGTAAGATGAGCCTAATTCCAAAATTTCATGCAAATCGGTTTACAGTAAAAAAATTTGGAGGTTGGGCCCTATTTTTCGCTTCATTGGCTGCACTACATTGTGGTTTGTTGGAACTAACAATACTTTGTATAGTTTGAATTCTTCATTATACAACAACGGGAGACTGATCTCAATTATGATATTGTTGTTCGTCACTCTAGCTCTTGGGCTTACAATTTTATACAGCTGCAATATGGATTCGTGATGTCTTTCGCCAGGAATCATTAAAGATGTTATATATATTTCGTAATAAAATTAAACACAGTGGGTCTTATTACAAATCTTTTATTTCTTATTAGTTGTGTACACGTTGGTGGTCAAGACGAGAAGAAGGAAATTGCTCCATGTTCATTTATAATTCGATAATTTATCGATAACTTAATTTAGATTGTGAAAAAGAAAGTGCTGCCAAATAGTACTTTAATTCAGTTTTTTTTAAGGCTATAACAATTTTCCCTTCTCAACAAAAATTCATTTCTATATTAATGATTTTATATGTATGTATAAATGCGAAAATAAAACTTAAAATTATAATACGGAGATTTATTTATTATCTACATAAGGATTTCATATTGTTGTTTTATATTTAGATAAAATTATATAAATATTTTTTTTTTTTTTTGTTTTACTGTTTGAGTAGGTATAACTTAAGGCAAAACAATTTTAAATTCATTTAATTAACTTAGTTTATTAATATGTCAGCCTGTTCACAGGTTTTCGAATTCTAGTACTTTTTCGTGGTACCAATAATTGATTTTTTTCGAGATCGTTTGGAACAGAGTCTGATTGTTTTTCTTTTATATCTTGATCAATCTCTTTAGTTACCGTTACCGGAAGTTGCTGATACTCCTCCGAACTTTCGCTTCTAAACTGAGGATCAATCTCCGAGACGTGGTTGCCTGCATTTTTGATTTGGTCGACGTGCCTGAACGCTTCCTTACCATTATCTAGTTTTATATTATAATGCAATAAACCTTTCTTTTCATTGATTTTCCCAAAGTTCCATTTTTCCTTTTCAATGTAATTTCTAACCGCCACCCTATCCCCCTTTGACAATTGTCTACTATACTTATCTTCATTACATCCCTTTAAATTATTTACTTTTTCTGGCAATAATAATGAAAATTTGTTTCGGACAGGATAATTAAATTAAACTTCAGATGGCGATTTTTTTGTTACGGGATGCGGCATGATTCTGTATTGGAACAGAATATTATTTAATTTAATCTCTAAATCTTCGTTTCTATTTCTAAGACTACGCAATTTGTTTTTCAATGTTTGTACATAACGCTCCGCCTGCCCATTTGTGGCAGGGTGGTATGGTGCAGTTCGTTTATGCACAATATTATTTAAATCGCAAAGTTGTTTAAATTTTGTATTTGTAAATTGACTCCCATTATTATCAGTACAGATAACTTTTGGTAATCCAAAAATATCAAATACTTTTCTTAAAATTGGGAGGGTTGTATCCGTCGTTATATTTTTCAAAATATGTACTTCAGGCCATTTTGAGAAAGCATCGATTAAAATTAAAAAATACACTCCCATAAAAGGGCCTGCAAAGTCCAAATGGACCCGGTCCCAAGGTTTTGATGGATAGCACCAATGGTGAGTCTCTGCCTTAGGTGGATTTTTTTGATTTTTGCAACAGGTTGAACAGTTTTTTGCAAACTCTTCAATTTGGTAATCAATTTTTGGCCACCAGCAGAAACTACGTGTCAATTCTTTCATTCTGGTCACATCAAAATGGGCTGAATGTAAATCTTCTAGCACCTGATTTTGAAATTTTGTTGGAATCACAACTCGGGAACCTCGCATTATACAACCACTTTGCATAGAAAACTCATTTTGGTCAACGCCAAATCGGACTTGAGCTTGAAGGTGAGTCCCCGTTTTAATCCCTTCCAATAATTTACATAGAGACGAATCTCTACAACTTTCCTCGGCGATATGTTTTGCCGTAATTGGTAGTGTTTCTATTTGATGTATTTCGAATCGATCTGATTCTTCCAGTTTAAAAGAATTATTGGTCGGAATCGGCAGTCTTGACAAGGCGTCCGCGTTGCCATTATTTTTTGAACGCTTGTACTTAATTGTATAGTTAAACGCTTGCAGATAAATTGCGTAGTGTTGCATCCGCGTAGCAGACATATGCGGCAAGCTTTTATCAGGCGAAAAAATTTGAACTAATGGCTTATGATCTGTATATAAAATAAAATGTCTTCCGTACAGAAATTGATAGAGTTTCTTAACACCGTATATGATCGCGTAAGTCTCTTTGTCAATTTGAGACCATTTACGCTGCGAGTTTGATAGGGTTTGTGAAGAAAACTGAATAGGTCTATCAGAGCCATCTAGGTATATGTGTGACAAAACTGCCCCTACACCCACAGGCGAAGCATCTGTCGCTAAACACAAAGGTTTATCTTTTACATAGTGCACCAGAAAATTTTCGGACATTATCTCTTTTTTTATTGCTGCAAAAGCACTTTCACATTCTGCTGTCCATTTAAATTTTATATTTTTCCTAATTAATTCATGCAGTGGTTCAAGGATGTCTGAAAGATTTTGAAAAAACGTCCATAATAATCCTACTAATATTATAAACGTGAAAGTTTGTATGTGTGGATGTATGTTTGTTACTCTTTCACGCAAAAACTACTGAATGGATTTTACTTAAACATTCCAATAATATAGCTTATACATCAGAATAACACATAGGCTACAATTTATCCCTAAAATCCCACGGGAACGGGAACGTATACGGGAACTTAGAAACTACAACACCGATTTCAAAAATTTTTCCACTGTTAGAATGCTTCATTATCCCCGAGTAACATAAAAACTAATTCATCCCCATATTCCTACGGTCCCCTTTATTCCCACGGGAGCAGGAACGTATAGGGGAACTTTGACACTACAGCACCGATTTCAAAAATTCTTTCACCGTTAGAATGCTACACTATCCCCGAGTAACATAAAAACTAATTCATCCCCATATTCCTACGGTTCCCTATATTCCCACGGGAGCAGGAACGTATACGGGAACTTTGACACTGCAGCACCGATTTCAAAAATTTTTTCACCGTTAGAATGCTACACTATCCCCGAGTAACATAAAAACTAATTCATCCCCATATTCCTACGGCTCCCAATATACAACACCGATTTCAAAAATTCTTCCACCGTTAGAATGCTACACTATCCCTGTGTAACATTAACTTTAATTCATCCACATATTCCTACGGGAACGGGAGTCCTTACTAATATAATAAGTGTGAAAGGAGCTCTGTCTGTCCGTCGTTCTATGTTACCATCTCCCGCCCAAACTAATAAACTGATTTAAATGAAATTTTTAACAAAGATTGTTCAGAACCTGAGGAAAGACATAGACTATATATTTTTTCCCTATATTCCCACGGGAGCAGGAACGTATACGGGAACTTTGACACTACAGCACCGATTTCAAAAATTCTTTCACCGTTGGAATGCTCCATAATCCCGGAGTAACAATAACTTCAACTCATCCACATATTCCCACGAAAACGGTCGCCATATTCCTACGGGTACGGGAGTCTTTACTAATATTGAAAATGCGAATGTAGCTATGTCGGTATGTTTTTCGTATGTCTCCCGTTCAAACTGCTAAACAGATTTTATTAAATTAGCTACAGAGATGGTCTAGAACATGCGGAAGGATAAAGGCTATATATCTATCCTTATATTCCCACGGGAACGGAAATGGGAATTCAAAAACTACGGTCTCAAAAGTATTTTTAACAGGGCTACAAGGTGTTGAAATAGGGGTTGAATGTTTTTTTTGGAAATACCGCCATTTTTAAGGCTAGAAGTTTTATTTCCTAAAAAGTTAAAAATGCTGCTGAAAGTCACTATTCCACGCGGACGAAGTCTCGGGCACAGCTAGTAATAATATACTAAACCTAGTAAGGATCGGACCTCGGAAACATTTGTAGGGCGAGAGGCTTTAACAATTGCTTCGGTTTTGCTTTCTGTCTTATGTATTCCGTTTTTATCAATCTTAAAACCGCAGTACTCAATCGAGTCTTAAAAAAATAAGATTTTTCAGAATTTACTCGTAATCCGAATGAAAACAAACGCTAAAACACTGTTTCTAACCTTGCAAGATGTGTATTATTATCTGGCCCTGTAACACAAATGTCATCAATAAAAACTCCTACCCCTTCGATTCCAGTAAGTATTTCCTCTATTTTCTTTTGCCATTTTGAAGGTGCACAACTAAGACCATAGCACAGACGCGTACATTTAAACAGTCCTAAAAACGTAGATAAAGTTAATTTTTCCTGATCCTCTTCTCTCACTTTCCACTGCAAATAAGCGTGGCGAAGGTCAACCTTCGAAAATTTGTCCCCTCCATTCATTGCATGAAACAGCTCATCTATTGTGGGAAGAGGATGTTCAATCGCGACCATATTTTTATTTAAGGTGATTTTAAAATCTCCACAAATGCGGATTTTTCCATTTGTCTTTACGATCGGTACGATTGGAGCTGCCCAATCACTGTGGTCAACGCGAATTAGAACACCTTGATCAACTAAATTATAAATTTCTTCCGCGATAGAGTCACGAAGCGCAAACGGTACAGGTCTATGCTTAAAAAAAATTTTAAGCAAATTTTTCTTTGATTTGATAATCTCTTTCTTATCTGGGCAGTGTGTGCAGTCAATGAGACTGTGCGTTTGTTAGGCGAATAGTCAATCAACGGTGTTGATCCCGTTGGTGAACTAAAGTCACGTTGCTAGCTGGGCATAACACCGCTAGTTATTTGATTTTGTTTTTCTAATAGGATATACACTTGTTGATTCGACTAAGTTAGCGTCTACGGTTGATATTTTGTTTTATGTGTTTTTGTGAATTGTAATGTCGGGTAGATTTCGGGTCGATTTTAGCAACATTAGGGGGCTAAGATCGAATTTCTTTGCTGTGTACGCTCACACTGCAAAATGCAGGCCAGCTGTTTTGGCACTAAGTGAAACACAGGTGGGTGTTGGTTCTGATCCCTCAGAACTCAACCTGCCTGGATATAGCTTAGTGCCACTATTCTTTTCCTCCCATGGCCTCGCCGTATATGTTAGACATGATATTGCTTACCAACTTCTACCACAATACGGCCTATGTTCTAATACGAACTTTAATTTCATGTGGTTAAAATTCACCGTCCGTAAGCAAATCATTCATTATTGTTTTATTTATAGAAGCCCCAATTTAGATAGCAATTCAACCTCTAACGAGTTTGATGCGCTATCTGAGTCCATAATAAGAATTGTCTCCCTTTATCCTCACACTGAAATCGCAATTGCGGGCGATTTCAATGTACACAATTCTGGTTGGCTTCGACATTCTGGCCAGACAACACCCGAAGGAAAATATGTTGAGATCTTCGCTGAGGTTAACGAATTAACTAAACTTGTTGATGAGCCCACTCGGGTTTCAGATATTGAAGGCCATGCGGCCAACACTCTTGACTTATTTCTCACTTCTCATCCCGAAAAATACAGGGTTGTAGTATCATCTCCTTTAGGCAAATCGGACCATTGTGTCATATCGGTAGATTTTTCGTTCTCCGTCACGGTAAAAAAAGATAAAGTCCCCAAAAGAACTGTATGGCAATACGAGAAAGCCAATTGGGATGGCCTGAATAATTTCTTTCGAAATTTTAATTGGTCATTGTGCTTTCTCGACGGAAACGTTGATGCATCAGCTGATATGATATCTAACGTAATTCTCAACGGCATGAGAAATTTTGTTCCTCACAGAGAATTCGTGGTTTGATTCAAGCTGTAAGGAGGCGATTAGGGATCGAGAAAGTAGTTTTCGAAAATTTAAAGACAACCCGACTGTAGAAAACCGAAATTTGTTCAAACGGGCTAGAAATATCTGTAATGCTCAAATACAAACGGCTAAGTTTTTACATGGCCAAAAAGTAAGGCAAAAAATACTATTGTGTCCAAAAGGAAGTAAAAACTTTTGGTCTTTAGTCAAGAACATTAAGAACTCGACCACGTCATCGGTCCCAACGCTCGTCTTCAATGACTCTCCGTATGTCAGTTCCATCGACAAAGCCAATTTGCTAGCAGCTCAATTTGCTGCCAACTCGACACTTCCTGATAGCATATTGGCTCCGCCTGTGCTCGAGTCTGCAAATTCTTTGATGAAGCAGATATTTTTTCGAACTCGCTCGGTTGCGAGAGTCCTCAAAGATCTCAACATACATAAATCCGCTGGTCCAGATGGTATCCCCGCCGTTATTCTGAAGAGGTGTTCTTCTACGCTGGCAAAACCACTGCGTAAACTTTTCCATCTTTCCTATTCTGCTGTGATTTTTCCGAGCAGATGGAAAACTGCATTTGCCCAGCCCGTCCCTAAAAAAGGCGAATCTTCCTCCCCTTCCAATTACCGTCCAATTGCACTAACGTCCCTTCTTTCCAAGGTCATGGAAACGTTGATAAACCGTCAACTTATGAAATATCTTGAAGAACGAAAGCTTCTTAATGACCGTCAGTACGGCTTTCGTAGCAAACGGTCCACTGGTGATTTGATGGCTTATCTCACCGAAAAGTGGAACCAATCTTTACATTGTTTTGGAGAAAGTAAGATTATTGCGCTTGATATTTCTAAAGCATTTGATAGAGTTTGGCATCAGGCTCTTTTATCGAAAATGCGTGCTTTTGGTATCGATGAGATTTTTTTTTTTTTGGTTGGATTAGAAATTACCTTTCCGACCGTTCAGTACAAGTTGTGTTGGATGGCTTCAAGTCTGATACCCACTTAATAAATGCTGGTGTGCCCCAGGGCTCCGTTTTGTCTCCGACTCTCTTCCTCATTTTCATTAATGATCTCTTGTCTGAAACTTCTAATCCGCTTAACTGTTTTGCTGACGACTCGACCCTCAGCTTTTCATATTCGTTTCCAAATTCACGTCCCTGCTCTTCGGATGTGGAACTGGAACGGTTGCGTATGATAAGCTCATTGAATTCTGACTTTGACAGCATTGTTGCATGGGGTCTTATGAGCCGAGTAGAATTCAATGCTTGGAAAACTCAATGCTGTCTCTTGTCGTTGAAGCTTAACATTCCCCTATTGCCATTATCCATGAATGGTACCTGCATCGAAGAAACCGAAAAGCTGTCAGTACTTGGTATGTGTGTAAACGATGATCTTCGTTGGAATGACCACATATTTGAAGTCGCCAAAAACGCTGCTAAATGCTTAGGTTTCTTGAGACGATGCAGGAAGTTCTTCACCCCTTCTGATCTGGCTACAATTTATAAGGCCTTCATCCGCCCAAAACTGGAGTATAACTCCCATATCTGGTCAGGTGCTGCTCAAACATCTTTGCATCTGCTTGATAGGGTACAAAATAGAGCGTTAAGATTGATAGGTGATAGTTCAATCGTAGAATCGATTGATTCTCTTGGACATCGTCGAAACGTCACCTGTCTCTCTCTCTTTTATCGCTTTTTCCACAAACAGTGCTCTAGTGAAATAGCCAGCTGCATTCCTCCCTTGAAACAATTCAGCCGCAACACCCGCCTCGTTAGGAATGCTCATCAGTTCTGCCTTGACCCCAACTTCGGGCGTACAGTCAAGTATAGAGATTCATATTTTAGTCGCACCACCCGAATGTGGAATGCTCTACCTGGCTCTGTGTTTCCCCTGCATTACGATTCACAAAGGTTCAAAAGCAACGTGCATCGATGTCTCCTTTCAAATCCTCTCCTATTTTCCTAAATACTCGCACTGTGTTTAGTGGCATTATAAGGGTAGTCATAACCCCTTGATGTGCGCGTTAATTGTAAAAAAAAAAAAAATTTTTATTATTTGCCTTTAATTCTATTGAAACTGGTTGTCCCTTAATTTCACCCACTTCTTCCCCAAATATAACACTATACTTGTTTAATAATTTTGAGGGTTCAGGGGGCGACTGAGGCACCTCGGAGCTAATTTGAACATTTATATTTTTTTCATTTACCTAAAAGCAATTTTCGATTTTTGTATCACGTACTTCATGAAAAATCTGCGTCAGCGGTAAACCTTTAAATGCATGCAACCACTCTCTCCCCAAAAGTGCATGTTTTTTTGACTTGACAATGTAAATAAATTCCGTAAATTCTTTTCAATGTTCATATTCTGCGGAGCAGCAACAACTTCAGCAACACCTAAAACATTAAGAGGAGAGTTATTATACGTATTCAACTTAATACTTGTACTTTTAATTGGAATATGCCTAAAATTCTTACAAAACTCATTGTAACTTATTACCGATACGCCAGCCCCGCTATCAATTTCCATTTTAATTAATCTCTTTTCAATAAAAACATTAATCCACAATTTGTCTCTACAATCATTGCTCTCACATAATGTGTTAATATAAACAATTGGTTCTTCAGTGCACGATTCGCAATCATCTTCCAAGTGGTTAACTGTTCTATTTTTTTTATTCATTTTTTGTTTCTTAAAACACACTTTAGAGAGATGACCGCGAATTTTGCAAAAGTTGCAAATGGTACTTATGTGAGAGCACTTGTTCGCGAGATGGGGGCCGCGCCGGCGCCGTCGCAACGGAAGCAATGTATTTGTTTTTGGCCGTGGCCTTTATTTAAACTTGACACGTGTGACTTCTCTGATGAGTGATGATCGTTGTTGATAGCCGACTGGTTGTTCTGGTTCTTAAAATGCCGTTTCTTATTACATATCTGAACTCAGAGAATTTATTGAAGCCTTGTGAATTGCTGTCTCGTTTAGTTGAGTCGAGTTTTGTTGAGTCATTTCGAGGCTCGTCGAAATTTGAACAGCTCTCTCGAACGTTGGGTCTTTCGTCTCCAACAATCGGTCCTTTATGCGTTTATCTCGAATGCCACAAACGAGTTGGTTGCGCAGGGCAGTTGTCAGATATGATCCAAAATTGCAAGGTATAGCCATTTTACGCAGTGTGGCTACGTATTCCCGAACGGATTCCCCCTCGACCTGCTCACGATGGTGAAATTTGTAATATTCCGCAACTTCTAAAGGCTGTGGATTGTAATGTTCCTTAAGAACGTGGACTATCTCGTCATAGGTCTTCGTTTCAGGTGCCTCTGGAGATATTCCGTCACAAAGCAGGTCGAATGAATTTGGTCCAATGTAAAGCAGCAAGTAATTTAGTCTCATCACTGGACCCCTCACATTGTAGAATGTAAACGCTCCTTCAAGACGTTGTAACCAGCGTTCAAATTTGCTTTTCGTCTCGTCAAAAAATTCAATCGAGAAATTAGGCGGCATGCCGCCGACGTATGTAGGTGCAGTTACAGCACCACCACCAGCCGCGACATTTTATTTTTTTATACGAATCCTCGTCGCCAATTGTTATATATATTTCGTAATAAAATGAAACACGGTGGGTCTTATTACAAATCTTTTATTTCTTGTTAGTTGTGCACACGTTGGTGGTCAAGACGAGAAGAAGGAAATTGCTCCATGTTCATTTATAATTCGATAATTTATCGATAACTAAATTAAGATTGTGAAAAAGAAAGTGCTGCCAAATAGTAGTTTAATTCATTTTACTTTAAGGCTATAACAAAAGACTTAGGGATATTCTCATGAATCTTAGTCAACTCATCCTTGAATTGTCGGACTGAAGGGATAAGAGGGTGTATTTTTCCAGCATGCGTTGATAGCAGAATATCAAGCAATATGCTCTGGGTTGCTTTATAATTGATCATAATAAGTATCCCGTTAAGAGCAGTTGCTGAAAATCTCTCCATGTACTACTCGGATTTACTTGTTTCGTTTTCCAATTTCGTGACAATAGAACTTAGTAACATAATTTGATTCAAATTTTTCGATTGTTCTTTCTTGAAGATATTGATAGTGGAATCAGCAATGGTTCTTTGATTTTTCATGAGTTGTAGCAAGTGTTTTTCATTTTCTTGAACAGCTTCTATTGTTTGCTCATATTTCTCAGCAAATCTTTGATCAAGTATTCCGAACAATTCATTAGTGACTGTTCCAACAAAATCAAATGGTGATCGTCTTTGCCTTTTTAATGAATCGTCGTTCGCGTGTGAGAGAATTTCATTGTTGAGCTCTGTTTGTTGAAGTTGATATCCAAATTGGTTCAGTATTCCTTCGCACATAATAGACTTTAGTTCTTCCATTCCCGATGACGAACATACTCTCTCCATTTTTGAAACAATTTCCTTGTATGCTTCGTATTCCTGCCAATAGTTCGTCAAATTAAAAAAAAACAATTGTCTTCCATGAGCTTGAAATTAAGTTGGCTTGTTCTATATCTTCGAAATATAGTCCAGGATGACTTTCGAATGGAAATATTTCAACATCGTGTATCTGACGAATTGGAGCGGAGTCAGCTAGGTTCAGTAAACTAAACAAAATGCATAGCCACGAAAATGGTTGTACGCCACGAAAATGGTTGTATTTGTAGACGTATTAACCTGAACTTGTTTTACTGGTGTTGTCGTTTCTATAGGGAGCTTACATAATTTGGCTATTGGTCGCTTTAAATGTTTATTGTTACTATATACAGTTGCAGCCCGAACACCGTTGTCACTCCCACGATGAACTTCTGATATCCTTGCCATCATCCAGGTGGTCGGTGGTTGCCGGTCTTCCTTGACAAGAACTATATCGCCAGTTTGAATGTTGTCTTCTTTTTGTTTCCACTTAGGCAATTGTTGAAGCTGTTACAAATATTCTGATGACCAGATTTTCCAAAAGTCTTGAGTCATTTTTTGTATTAGTTGCCAGCGTGAGCGGAACGTTTTCTTTTCATCAATGGGTTGTTCGGGTACAGCATTCAGAGAACTTCCGATTAGAAAATGTCCCGGAGTAAGTATCGTAGTGTTGTCAATATCGTTTTCGATTGCCGTAAGTGGTCGGGAGTTTAGGCATGCTTCTATTTGAGTCAACAATGTCGAAAGTTCCTCAAATGTTAACATGGTGTCTCCAATTATTCGTTTTAGGTGAAATTTTGTGGATTTAACGCTTGACTCCCACAAACCGCCAAAGTGCGGTGCTGCTGGTGGTATGAAATGCCATTGCATTTCATGTTTCGTAAGGTATGATGATGCGTCTACTACACCGTACTTAATGGCTGCTCTCACTTGTTGTTGGATTTCCTTGTTAGCTCCAATGAATGTAGTTCCATTGTCACTGTAGAAATGTGAACATATCCCTCTTCTTGATGTGAACCGCTTCAATGCTGCTATGAATGCTGCTGAAGTGAGGTCACTCACAAGCTCGATGTGAACTGCTTTTGTAGCAAAGCAGACAAATATAGCGATGTAGCCCTTAGTTGACTGGTTTCCATAGTCAACACCCGTATGTATAAAGGGTCTTGATGGTGTCACTCTTGCTGCTGGAAGTAGCCCCATTTGTTGAGTATTTGGTTGAGCAGCAAATCTAAAGCATCTTATACATTTATTTATAATTTGTCGAACACATCTTTTTGCTTGTATAATCCAGTAGCGTTGTCTCAGTTTAGCCATTGTAAGTCGAATACCACCATGCAGTGTGCGTTCATGGGCATCTTCTACTAATAGTTTTGTGAACCACTCTTGATGTGGTAAAATGATAGGATGTTTCTCTGAGCTAGAAAGATCCGCGTTTTGTAGCCGCCCGCCCACAACAAGGATTTTCTCGTTGTTCAGAAACGGGTTCAAGGATAGTACCTTACTCTTTTTGTTGATCGCCTTCCCATCTCGTAAAGATTCTAGTTCCTTGGAATACACCTTCTCTTGTAGATACCGTATGATTCCTTTACTTCCATCGCTCAATTCCCTTGTTGTTAGGTTACCGGTTTCCGATGGTTTCTTCTTTAGTTCGTTTTGATATGAATCGTTTGATATGAATCGTCTGCAATAAGCAGCGACTCTTATTAGTTTTGTGTATGAAGAAAATCTCTTAGTCAGGTCGTCAATTTCTTCAACTCTAATTGTTAGAACCCTTTTTGCTTCGGGAATATCGATCACTGCGATTGGCTGTTAGTTATTTAACGACCATTGTTCAGAATCGAATTTCAGCCAATGAAGTCCATTCCACCATAAATCATTGGTAGCCATCTGTTCTGGAAGGCAGCCTCTTGAACCATCATCAGCTGGATTATCAGTTGACCGAACATGTCTCCAGCAGCTAACGTTTATTGCCTCTTGTATTTCTGAGACTCGGTTCGCAACAAATGTTTTCCAGGTAGATGGACATTTTTGTAGCCAGGTCAGCGTTATTCTCGAATCTGTCCAAGCAAATATGTTTTTAACTTGGCACCCAAATGTCTTCATTGTTTCTGCCAGCAGCTTTGATAACAGGTGAGCACCACATAGTTCCAATTTCGGAAGAGATATTTTTTTCCGGATTGGGCTACCTTTGTTTTTGCAGCTACAATTGTTGTAGCAAAGAAACCCGTTGGTAGAGCTATCCTGGCATAAACTACTGCTGCATATGCTTCCACTGAAGCATCACAAAATCCGTGAAGCTCAAATTCTTGAACCTTTGTGGAGTTTATCCACCTTGGAATTCGAATGTCTTCCACTGCAATCAGGTTTATCTTTAGTTTGTTCCACTGTTTTTGCAGTTCGGTTGGAAGTGGTTTGTCCCATTCTAGCTCTGCTTGCCAAATACGTTGCATTAAAATTTTGGCACTGACAGTTACTGGAGCCAACCATCCAAGAGGGTCGAATAACTTGGCTATTTCGGACAATGTTTTGCGTTTGGTTAGTATTTCCGTAGTTATTTTTGTATCGACGCGACGTTCACCTTGAATTGAAATGTGTCACTTAAAGGATTCCAGTGTGTACCCAAAGTTTTTATAGTTTCCTCTTTCATCACGTCTTTGATTTGTTGATTGCGTAACTCAATCGGTATATGTTGTAGTAATTTTCTGTTGTTTGCAGCCCATTTTCGAAGCTGAAAGCCTGCTCCCTTAAGCATCTGTTCAAGTTCTTTCTGAGCTGCCCTGCACTCCGCGATGGTATCTCCTCCAGACATAACATCATCAACATAGAAGTCATTGTAAGTTATTTCTGCAGCGGTCGGATAGTTGCATTGTTCGTCCTTAGCTAGTTGTTGAAGAGTTCTAACAGCCAGATAAGGTGCTGAAGCTGTACCATACGTGACAGTCGTTAGTTTGTACTCTTTAATAGGTTGGTTGTTAGAACTGCGCCATAATATCCTCTGGTAATCTTGGTGTTCTTCGTGTAATTAAATTTGGCGGTACATTTTTTCAATGTCCGAAGAAAAAACATATATTTATATTTTCTCCAACGCGTCAAAATTGTAGTTATGTCGTCTTGGAGCTTAGGGTCTGTTAGCATTAATTGATTTAAGCTTACTCCAGTCGTTGATTTTGCTGAACCGTCAAAAACAACACGAAGTTTGGTTGTTGTACTCGTAGGTTTCATAACGGCATGATGTGGCATATAGAAAATATTGTTTTTGTTGGATGAGTTGTTACTGACTTCTACCATGTGCCCCAGGTTGAGAAACTCGTTTATAACTTGTGTATAATCGTTTTTTAGGGTAGGATTCTTGTTAAGCTGCAACTCCAGCTGGCGAAATCTAGCTGTAGCTCTACTTCTTGATTCACCAAGTGGATTTGTTTGGATTAAATCTTCGTCGAATGGGATCTTCACAACATACCTCCCATTGTCCTTTCGGTAGTGTGTATCCTTATATATTTGTTCGCACCGTTTATCTTCCGGCTTTTGGAATTTGGGTTGATTAACCTCTTCTATCTCCCAAAATTTTTCTAGTTGCTGATCAATTGATATAAGTGCTACTAGTCCAGTAACGCTGTATGTGTCGGGAATGTCGTTTGATGTTCGTCCAGAGATCAGCCAACCTAACTGTGATCTTTGAGCGATTAGTGATCTAGCAGCGACTCGTTTAATACCACTTAACATGATGTCGCGATAGGTATCAGCTCCAATTATCATATCAATTGGCCCAGGAATATTGAATGTTGGATCAGCAAGCTCTAGAAGATCGAACTTTTCAACTTGTTTAGTGTTTGTTTGCTTCGAAGGTAACTGCCTTGTCAATTTTGACAACACCAGAGCTTCTATTTTTAGCTTAAAACTCGAAGCAAAATGTGGCATTATGGTCACATCTACCTTATTGGTGGCAATTCCTGCTTTTGTTGCTCCTAGTCCGCTGACTTCAACACAAACGTTCTGTTTCTTAAGTTTCAGTCTCTGTACAACCGACTCGGTGATTAGCGAGGCTTGGGATCCAGGATCGATAAGTGCTCTGACTGTAACGTACTGTCCTTTGTCATTATTAACTTTTAGGATTGCCGTTGCGATTAAAACATTCTGGTTCTGTACGCTATGATTTATTTGTGCGGATGATCTTGCAGCTTCTATCAATTCTGTTTGTTTTGGCCTATCAGTCCATTCCATGTGAAGAAGTGAATGATGTTTCTTGTAGCAATGTTGGCAATTTTTCTTGCCAAAACATTGAATCTGTTTGTTATGCCTCAAACAGTTCAGGCAAAGATTTGCCTGCTTGCACTGTGTCCATTTTTCTTTAAAAACTGTTGACATGCGTATATTTTATGGTCTCCTTTGCATATTGGACACTGAATAACTTTTGCATCTATGACGAAGTTATGGACTCCAGATCTTGGTTCCTCAAATGAGTTCTTTTGTTTTTTGTTTGTTGACATTACTTCAAGAGCTTGGTAACGTCTTTGTAGAAAGTCGAGGAGAGTCTTCATTTTCGGCATTTTATTTGGCTCCTCTAAACCTTGTTCAAACAAATTTCTTGATTCTGTATCAAGTGACTTTGTAGTCATATGGACAATCATAGGACCCCATGAAGAAGTGTCATAGCCCAAATTTTTTAGTGCCGCTAGTCCCTCTTAAATGGCATCCAAGCTGTTTTTGATGGAAGACGCTGTTGGAGCGCTATTATGTCCAGATTTGAGCATCTGCTCTATATGCATAGACACTATTTTTCGCTCATTGTTGCATCTACTTTTAAAGATCTCCCAAGCGCTATTATAGTTTTCACTTGAAAACGTTAGATGCTTTATGAGTTGCAGGGGCTCTCCTTCCAAATGAGTTTTTAAATACTCCATTTTTTCAGTCGTTGTTAAATTAGCCTTGGCGTGTATTATATTGAGGAACAAGTCATGAAACTGCTGCCACTCCAAATAATTATCCTTAAATGTCGGTATTTTAAGCCTTGGAAGCATTGATTCAGTCTTATGTTCCTTCGGCTTGTTGTTACTACTGGAGAGTTTTGATGTCATTGTATTGAGAAATCTGTTGACCTCTTGTTTGACATTTTTATATTCCTTATTCGTTTCATAAGGTTTCTCAAGGTCTTCTTCAGATGAATTGCATATGAAGTCTTCATGTAATTCAGTGAATGTTCGCAACTGCTCCAGCAGTATTTTTTGTTGAAAGTCGTAAATGTCCTTGGAGTAGTCATCGAATGTTTGTTCAAATTCTTCTATGTTCTCGATAATGGCCGTTATCCTCAGCTTCAACTTTGTCAACCGTTGACCTTGTGCGGCAGTTGAATTCTCGTCCGGCTTTGCGGTGACGGCTTTGTAGGCAGAGGCATTAGATGTCTTTTCACCTTTCTTTGAAGTTTCTGCAGTGGGAGCATCGTGAGGGACTTCAGGCCTTTCCATTTCCTTCGAAGCTTGTGCGACACTTGGATCTATATTTTCCAATTCTTGTTTAAAACTTTCGTACAATGCTTTTACTCTGTTGTACACCGAAAGAAAAACCTTGGTAAAATCAAACATGAAACTTGTTTGCTTTTGCGTCAAGCAGGAACATTTTTAATTAAGACACTTAACGGACTTACCGCGATTTAGAATTTTTATAATCAAATTAAACTTTGATTTTTATTTCTTGACGTTTCGACACGGTTACACACGTCGTGGTCACGGGTAGACTGTTGTATAGTGGGTGGGTGTTGTTGTTATTCTACTCTTTGTAAAAAATAAAAAAGACAATAAGAACAACAACCGACCAGCTGACTATGTTAGTTTTGCTTGTGCACAAATAAGCATACAGTCACAACAACAAGAATTGCCGTTGCAACCAAGTCCAAGGCAGGCACAATTGCACCGGTATAATTTACGAAAAAGAACATAACAAAGAGTAGAATAACAACAACACCCACCCACTATACAACAGTCTACCCGTGACCACGACGCACAGTGGGGCAGAAAGTGCCTTTTAACGGCGATAATTATAAACTTTTATGTTGACTATGATCAAATATACTTTCTGAAAGGATTTTGGTATGCTGAATTCAAATCCGAAGTAAAAAAAACGGTACTACTTCAGGTTTTTGAGATAATGCCGTTATAAACTATTTATTGAAGTTGTTTGGTATTTTTTGTGTTGTGAGAAACTTAAATAATAGAAAGAACAAAAATCAATTATGATCTCAGTGTTTTCCTTATTTTGAACACAATTTCCAAAAATTTGTTTTTAGTGGATTGATCATATCTAGAAAGCTCTTTACGCATATTAAGGGTTGAAGACATTGAATGCATAATCCACATTGGGACTCATCCATAGCGACACGTGGCTTGTCGAAGTACTTCACATAGGTTCATACAAGAAGTAGTGATTTGCTAACATTTTTAAAATGAAAATGAAAGCAAAGTTGCAGTAATAAAGCACCCATATTATTTTTTTAATTCTATTTAAAACATTTTTTATGCTATTGCGTGCATGCTTTTCAACATTTGATAAGTTATCAATTTTTAAAAAAGCTGTCAAAACAGCCATTTCCCAAATGTTGTTAATAGAGCTGCAAATCAGCTCTGCAGAGAGAGTGAATTTCAATTTGATAAGTCCCAATAGGCTTTGAAGTCTAAAAAACTAAAACAAACAAACAAAAATACTTTGTGAAATGAGATTTATAATTAAAAAAATGGTTTATATTTTCTTAATATTGTTTACAAATTATTTGTGTAACTATGACTATTCTGAGTTCAGTCTGTGGTTGGATAATGAAGACGGGCTCTAAAAACATTTTGATAGTTTCATAATCCAAAGGTTTTTTCTAAGGATTTCTTATTCCCTGATTGGTAATAAATGGATCTGAAGATATTAAAATTCGGTAAATTGTATTCGTTAATGTGTCTTGCTTCGATATTTTTTGACCAAAATATTCAATACTCATTTTGAAATCCTTATTTTGGGCTTCTAAACACTTAATAATTCTCTGGGCACTATGATACTATGATCAAGTAGTAATATTTCGGTAAATTTCAAACGTAGAAAGTTCTCTGATAAAGCATTTTAAAGAAAGTTTTATTAACTTTCTTTTTTTGGAGCAATGTATGTACCGATCTGCGATCAGAAAGAAATGCTATTGAAAAAACTAAAAACACTAAAAAACTTCAAAATGTTGACTTTTATTTTGTCGGGGAATTAATCGTTTTGTATGGAATTTTTTTTTATCATTATTTAAAAGATGCATTTCGATGGGACAGTTTGCTCTCTACAAAAAACACCCTTGTAAGTGCAACAAAATTTTGCTTCGTTTGCGAGATATATGGAAAAAACGGATGAGGATGGTTCAGAACCCATATCTCTGTTAATATCCATCTAATTTAATAGCACTCTGAGTGTTTTTCTTCATAACTAAGCCATTGATCAATTCCTGTAATAAAAACTCACCCTTTTTATAGTAACATAATCAATAGGCTATAAGGATTGTGAAAATGGTTTAATATTTTACACACTTAAAACACAAAAAAATTGAAAAAAATTATTTCATGGAAACATTCCGCACTTTTTACTTTTGTTTTCGATAAATAATGTATTCAACTATGATATACAGTTTAAATTTAATTGGAATGTTTCCATAATCAAAAAGTACCGCTATTTTACAAATTTTTTAGTATTGTTATCATAAAACGCTTATTTTTTTTTATTTTTCAGCCAATTTTTTTACATAGTATAGCTGACAAAAGTGCCGTTATAATGAATATACCTACTTCAACAAACTCTATGCAAAATTTCTAGCAACAATACATTTTTTAAACATTTTCAAAACAATTTTAACTGAATTGTCAACTTTGATGTCGATTGGTACAGTGATGGAGCCACTGACTGAGAAAACGTTTTTTGATTCATGTGAGGAATTTTTTCAACTAATAGAAACAATTATTTTCAAAAAAATTGGTTTCGTTTTGAAAAAATTACTTCTCGCCGCTTTTCCTTAGGCCAGACCCCATAGTGCGACGTGTGTAACCGTGTCGAAACGTCGGGAAATAAAAATCAAAGTTTAATTTGATTATAAAAATTCTAAATCGCGGTAAGTCCGTTAAGTGTCTTAATTAAAAATGTCTCTATCCCGCGATAAAAACAAAAATAGTTTAAAATCTAAAAAAGCAGGAACATACTTAAATTAAACAAGCTGGCATTTTCATTGTATTTGTTTAAATGCTACAATTTTCATTGCTCAAATCAACAACGCCATTTTCAATTTCATTGTTAACCAACAACGGTTGTGATACTAGAAACATACATGTCCATGATACTTTAACAACGTTTGTGTTTCGTCAACAATTCTGAATTGTTGGTATAATGTGAACATTGTTGATCAAGTATGTTCGTGAGAATTCAGCCACGTTTTTATTTGCTCAACAGTTTTAATGTAAAAATTCCATGATAAATGCCTGAATTGAAGTTTGACCTATACATTTGATAGGTCAAACTTCAATTCAAGCATTTATAATAGAAATTTTACATTAAAACTGTTGAGCAAATAAAAACGTGGCTGAATTCTCACGAACATACGAACATACTTGATTACTAGTTTAGACGCGGCATGTATGGTATCATGGCCCGCCTTAAAACCGAACTGATTTTCTGGAATAATATTTTTGTCCTCAGCCCATGTGGACAGTGCTCTATTGAGAACTTTCTCGAATACCTTACTGATACTCGGAAGAAGACTAATTGGCCATAATGAATTGAAGTTCCGTTATGCGACTTCACGTTTTCTGTGGGCTTAAGTATGAAAAATATTGGAATTCAAAATGTTACTGATACTTTAACTATTCTTTATTGATTAAAGAAGTGTGAACATTGTTGATCAAACATATTGGTGATAGTTCAACAGTGTATTTGGTATTTCAATCACAAACGTGATAGTTTTTGTAATTTCAGCCTTAATTGTTAGTTAAATATGTTTGTTGTTGATAAAGTATGAAATCAACAATCACGTTGTTGGTTAAAAATTAGAAAATATTCAAATCAACAACGAACATACTTAATTTAAACATTTTTATGATACTTACCTGAATAAAAATTGATCACGGCAGCATACTTGATTTAAAAATGCGTTCTTATTTGAATTCATCACGAAACTTGGTTAATTTCACAACTTTCGATGAATTGTTGATTAACAATGAAACATTTTTAAATCAACCAAGGTTTTTTCTTTCGGTGTACGTATCCCTTTGTACGTAGGATGTATCAAATTTTACAAAGGGAGCTACTTCAGTATGGTTTGAATGAAATTCAGACCAACATTTTTCGAGGCGTTCTAGCCTATCTTCTTTGTATTTCTGTGTTTTTCTGGAGGCACTATCCTTACCGAAGTTTCGATATTGTTTTTCGATTTCTTCTGTCAAGTCCTTTTGCTTTGAGATTATAATAAACACATCTGTTTCGTCCAACATCTTAGTTTTTTGTTTGAATTGTCTTGTTCTATATTATAGATAATCTAATAGATAGAGACAGTAGTTTTTTCGTACTTTGGTGAAACTTATTTACTCAAACAAAACTTTGCAGCGTTTTTTTTGTAACTTCAATTTTCACTAGCCAATGTTTGAAGCCCTGGCTACGCTTTTTACTAACCAATGTCTATGCCCTGGTTACGCTTATTCGCTCACTTTTCACTAGCCAATGTTTGAAGCCTTGGCTACGCTTTTCACTAACCAATGTCTAAGCCGTAACCAGGGCTTTCTTGTTCATTTCCTCGAAGGACCATGAATAACTGACAAAATAAGTTGTTAATTAACTCCTTGCCGCTGGTGGGAGGAAGTCAATGAAGAAAAAACTTAAATGTCTTTTTGCTCGCTGGTTTACTAGCAAGTAAATTATTTATTTCCTATCCAAGATATTTATACAACTTAACTGCTAACTAGGCAATAAATAATTCGAGATACAGACAAACAATATATACATAAATGAAATAAAAAGAAATGCAATGCAATGCAATGCAACGGCTCCGAGAACGAGAACGCTGATAGTTGCAGGAGGTGTCATATTTATTCGCCAACTGGTGGTGTCGTTCATTAACCTGTTGGTCATTCACCTGCTGTTGTTTACTTAGTTTGTAGTGTAGAATTCGGTCGTTTGCATTTGTTTTCACAACAGCTTTCTTCTGACGAATCCTGCCTGAGTTCTCTTGCCCGTACTGGCACTAACTCTTCCGAATTCCTGCCTGCTTGGAGCTTTCCTGCACAGAATCAAAACACTGTTTAATTTGGCCTTCCTGCCAAGCAAACACTATAACAATTTAAACTTGCACTACTTGCTAAGATTAAACACTCGATTACAAATTCTCCGAACACTTTTTCAATTTTCAAAACTTTCTGGCACTATGTCCTTTTCAGAGGTCAACCAAGAAGTGCCATCTTCTTGGCGGTCTCTTCGTTCATCGGCGCATTCAGCAAATTCCACTCACATCGACCAATCAGAGTCGTGGAGGTTCGTCACGGGGTATCTGCAGTACTCTCAGCAAATTCGCTGGAGTCTGCGCCGTAGGCGAAACGCATCCATCGCTCTTTTCTAAACAACTTTGTTGCTCTCGGTCGTTAGAGATTCGCAACAACTCGCCCGAATGAACGAATCCAGACCTGTTCCATTTCAATCCATTCTAGAATAGAAAATTGAAAAACTATTACTTTTAACAAATTCCCTCGGCCCAACCGACCCAAGTTACACTGTGCAAGAAAAGTATTTAAGCTAGGATTCAGTTTAAGAGGATTCGTAATTTTTCGCGAAAAACTACTAAATTACTTCGGTGAACCTTCGCGCAGATTTGGGGGAATGGGGATAATTCTATAAAGAGTCATTTCTTGCTAAGGTGAAGCACTTAAGGTTGGGCACTCGGCCTTTACGGTGGGCACTCGGCCTTTACGGTGGGCACTCAGCCATAACGTTGGGCTCTTGGCCGTTTATATTGAAAAAGGCTTCAAATGCCAAATTCTGATGATGATGACGTTATAGTAAACGTTGACTGATAACTAGTCAGTGCGTTAAAGATGAGTAGGCCATATCTCTACCTTAAGTACAAATATTAGGTTGTTAGTAACCTGCTGCTGCTGCTGTTGCGATGGACTTTCTCCAGAACCTTCCTGGTTCTTATTATTGCTTCTGCTTGAGTCTCCAGCCGTCCACTGGCTCAATGAAAGGGCCCCTATTTGGGTTGCTTTTCCAAAATGCTTTGAAGTACACCACTAGCTGATGGACTAGGGTTGCTTTGTACTCTGCCAGCACCAGTAAAGGTCTAACTTGTTGTGGTCAAATATACCGCAACAGTGGTTAGAAATTCATAAAAAAGATTATTTTCTTACCACTAAACTAATAATAGCCGCGCTGACCTCGAGCCGACTTCGCGCTGACTTCGCGCCGACCCCGCGCGTCGCCCCCCCCCCCCCCCCCCCTCTAACTCAACTCCTTAAATCCAATGTTCCTCAAAACATAAACAATGATTGCAAAATATTAAACAAAGAAATAAAGTCGAATTTATATAATTAAGACCTATTACAATCATCGTTAACAATTGTATAAATAATTCTTATTTTCCCACGGCTTGGAAGGAAGCCATTCTTATCCCTATAAAGAAAAAAAGAAGTAGTAATGACCTTGACAATTTTAGACCGATTTCCTTCATTTTAAATTTTGGCAAAATTTTAGAACGAGCTATATATAAACGAATTGAACCACTCTGTGAAGAAAACAATATTATTCCTAATACACAATTTGGATTTAAAAAACTCATTCTACAGAACATGCAATATTACTTTTAGAAAATAACATTTTCGATAATTTGAGAAAAAGAGAATGTACGGCAACATGCGCATTAGGTCTTAAGAAAGCTTTTGCAGACGGACTTATTTTCAAAATGATTTCACTAAATTGTTCCAGTTAATGTTATTAAAATTCTAAACAGTTTTTTTTGCAATCGTTACTTTAAAATTAAAATTGATTCACTTTTTTCAAATCATATTCAAATTCATACTGGTGTACCGCAAGGTTCTTTTCTGGGTCCATTCCTTTATAATATATTCATTCACGACTTCCCATCTTCCATAGGACCTTCAAAGTGCTCAGTGGACATTATTGGTATCCCAGATGTTTACAATACAAACGTTTATGAGAGAGTCAATGAATTGTTGACAACTGTTGTTGGTGAGAAGATGAACTCAGGCGACATTGATTCATGCTTTGTTAAGAACATCCAAGTTAGAAACAAGAACACCGCATCTATAGCAACATTGTATGCATGAAGTTCTCAACATTGCTGCAAAAGATCAATGTGATGAAAAAGATGAAGGAGAAAAAGAACGTCATGTCATCAAACATCTTCGAAGGTCGGAGTAGCAGCAGTAACAACAAAAGTAGCAGCATGAAAATTTATATAAACGATTGTTTAACCAAGTACTCTAGGGGTTTATTAAAAATGGCTAATGAACTTAAACAAAATAATGAATGCAAGTTTGTATGGGTTAGGGACTCAATTGTTTGTATTAGGAAAAAAGAGGAAGATAAAGTTATTAAAATTAAATCTATTGAGGACATTCATAAATTTAAGTTAACTTAAATATTTTATATTATGATTAACAACAATTTATGTACACCTTCTCAGAATTATTTGAGTAATAACTATAGTTTTTCGTCTTTAAGTACTGATTAAAACAACGCAACGGATTTTGATGCGGTTTTTTTTAATGAATAGAGTGATTCAAGAGGAAGGTTTATATGTATAATACTTGCACATTATAGCAGAGAAAAGCCAAGAAATTTAAAGTTTTATAATGCGATGTCATAACAAACATAATATTTTACTAAAAAAATTATTTACTTTTACTTTTACTTCAATTTTATAATTTTCAAAATCGGTTTGAAACTCGCACGAATAGCAAACTATTTTTTAAAGCATCGTTGTTTATGTTGAAAAGAATAGGTATCTTTTGTTTTTGTTTCTGAATGGTAAGTATTCAGATATTTTTTACTGCGGCACATACTAATAATATGGCAATTCGTGCATAGGTAATCATACATATAGAACTGAGAAAATTTTGTTCAAGTCTGGAAGACGTCGGGGTTCAAACATACATAGGTCGTAGTACAGTGAATGCCAACTGAATGGTAAGTATTCAGACATTTTTTACTGCGGCACACAGCACAACAGGGTGGACAAAATGCTACTGTCCGAAACTATGATATTGATAACCGATGGATCGTTCCCTATAATCCGCTCCTTTTGAAAATTTTTGATGCCCACATAAACGTAGAGTTGTGCAATTCAATAAAGTCGATCCAATAAGTTACTAAGTACATTAATAAAGGCAGTGATCAAGCAACTGTCAGCATACAATCATCAAATGAAGTGGAAAAATATCAGTCTGGACGTTACATCTGCAGCTCTGAAGCTATATGGAGGATTTTATCATTCGAAGCGCACGACCGGGCTCCCACAATTGTCCACCATGCAGTTCATTTAAAAAATCGACAAAGAGTTTATTTCACTGAGAACAATATAGAAGAAGTTGTTAATAACCCGCGAGATACAACATTGACAGCATTATTCGTTATGTACTCAAGATGATTTCGCGAAAACACTGACATATGACAGAGTTCCAAGTCACTATACATGGAACCAGAGTTCTAAAACTTTTCAACGACGAAAACAAGGCACTGCGGTTGATGGTTTCCTCGGAGTAAAAAAAAACGGATGCTCTTGAACAAAGTAGTGCAATTACTTTCGGGTAAATCGATCAAGGATTTTGGGCTGCCGATGCCAGCTAATACTACTGACGCAGATTTAACTAACAGTACTGAATACACAAGAGAAACATCATACGATCAAACGAGACTATTACACAAAATATAGCTCAAAATGAGCCTCGATTAAACGTCGATCAGAAAAAAGTATTCACTGCATTACTGTCTGCAATTGATAACAACGAAAGGAAATTGTTTTTCCTTGATGCCCCAAGGAAAGGTACAGGAAAAACATTTTTAATCAATCTGCTTTTAAAAAAAGTTAGATCTACCGGAAAAATTGCGTTAGCTGTTGCGTCATCGAGCATTGCCGCTACGCTTTTGGAAGGAGGCCGAACCGCACACTCTACATTCAAGCTCCCGCTAAAAATCGCTACCGGTGATAATAACAGCATCCTATGGGTGGATGTACAATTCTGTATTTCCGTCAAATCCTACCAAAAACAATAACAAAAATTTTTTTTTTTTTTGTTATTGTTCAAATTAATAAATCCTACCAGTTGTGACTCGAGGAACACGTGCTGACGAAATAAATGCTTCCCTAAAAAGATCAAACCTTTGGCCACATGTCAGTAAATTAGAGTTTAAAACTAATATGAGGGTTTTGTCATCTTCACGTGAGAACAGGCTATTTCCAGAGATGCTGCTAAAAGTTGGCAATGGAGAGTTAACACAAAGTGAGGGAACCTATATTAACCTAGAAAACCTTTGTGTTTTGATAGACAACATCCAAGAGTTAGTCAACAATGTCTATCCTGACATTGATAACATAAGTTCTAAGACAATATCTTGGTTTAAAGAAAGAGCGATTCTGCCACCAACTAACGAACAAGTAGATAAGATAAATAACTTGATTCTTTCAAAGATTGATGCGCCGACGAAAATATACTGCTCGGTCGATACTGTTCTCGATTTGGAAGAATCTGTTCATTTTCCTACAGAATTTCTAAACTCTTTGAACCCGTCAGGACTCCCTCCTCACAAAATGGTGTTGAAAGTAGGTTGTCCTGTTATTTTATTAAGAAACCGGAATTCACCGTTTTCTGGTAAAATCACTGAAAACTTTCATAATAGAGTGCACAATACTCACAGGATGTGGTACCGGAGAAGATGTATTGATTCCCCGAATCCCTCTGATACCATCGGATTTACCCTTCCAATTTTAATGCTTACAATTTCCTGTGAAGACATCTTTCGGAATGACCATTAATAAATCGCAGGGTCTAACCTTTAACGTTGCAGGCTTAGATTTGAGCGTTGACTGTTTTTCACGTGGCCAACTGTATGTCGCTCTATCAAGAGTAACTTCCAGAGAAAATATATTTTTATTGTCTAATGAGAAGAAAGCTGTGAACGTTGTATATAAAGACATTCTGTAATATGTTAATTGATGTAAAAACAAAATAAATAGTTAAAAATATAAAAAGTATATAAGTAAGAATGTAGTGTATTTAGTACCAGCATTGTACCCGTGTGAAGCCGGGGCGGATCGCTAGTTTATTAATAAAAATACAAAATTTATTTAGTTTACACAAAATTTCAAATTTTCGACAGATATATTTTAAGAAATTGTCTTCGCAGAAATATAGAAGGCCTAATGGAAAATGGTTTAAAAACTCAATTTTATATAACGAATCCAAAATTCAACCTTTTTTATATTATCTTTCTGACCTGGCAATTAAAAGAATACAAAAATGTAGTTATCATGAAAACCCTCTTATAAAAAATATGTATTTATGTATTTTGAAAATATAGGTTTTATGTTAGAAGAAAGATATTATATGTCCCCAATCAGCCTAGCTAACGCCTCCTCCAGACAATGCCTCCAACCAAACAACAACGAGTATTTTTCTGGCTTCTTCACGAATAGAATTCCCGTCACTTATAGAGGATAACATTTCTCTAACTATTCATCTTTAATGAATTTAAACATTATTTTATTACATTAAAATATGAATTGTGTTATTTTCGTTCATTCCTAGATTCGGAATTGTGCTATAATGTCATTTCAATCAATTCAATTCAATTCAATTTTTTAAAATTTTTTTCAAATCATAAATTACAATATTATGTTATAGTAAAGAAATATAATTAATTAGAAAGCATGTGCAATATGCCAATGTCATTTCAATTGAATTGACATATGCACCTTTTTAATTCTAAGTTATTATTATTATTATTATTATTTTAGTCGTAAGTTGTAAATACGTTTTTTCTATCATTAGATTTAAGCAAACCTTCACAAACTGTAAATTCTGTAAGTGTCCTTGAGCAACACTTAAAAACATTTTCTTTTCCTCATCTGGTATATTAATTTGTTATTTCAAGTATTAATTTACATAATTATTCTTTAAATCGAAACACGTATGTTAAAGCTATAGATCATTTCTAAGTCAGCTATACCATAAAAGAACTGTGTATTTTACTTACATAAAATTGTTACTATAAAAAAAAAGTCTTAATAAAAACTCCATTATTATTATCAAGTATAATAAAATCAACTTTTATTGTTTTAATTTAAAAAATTCAAAAGAGCGCACAAACTTTCAACCTTCTCACAACTTTGACAGCTGTCAATGTACTTGCTTTATTCAATTGGTGACACACAAAATGAGTTGACTGCATTGCTTACCTCATTTATTTATTTTCTTTTGACCTATTGATTGATACTGATTTATATTATGAATACTTAAATAATAACTTATTGCTATTGACCTACATAGTCATTTATTGTTGATTTCATCAACAACTTGGTTAAATTTGAGCAGTACCGAAGTTGACTCTCTGCGTAATATTTCTTTTAAATTCTAAAAAAAAAATAACAGTTTCTTGCCAATTGTTTCTCCCACTGCTTTTTATATTTTTGTGAATAACTCACATTTCCAATCTCCTTAGGCATATTGCAAACTCTGGCTAACCCTTACGAGATAGATCACATTTATGTACTTACTTACTTACTTAGGTGGGCATTACGGTTCGGGGTGAACCTGGGCCTCAACCAACATCCTTCTATAACGATTTCGATCTCGGGCGAGCTCTCTCCAGTTTCGCACTCCAAGTCGGTTGAGGTCTTCATCCACTTGATTGCGCCACCTAAGACGAGGTCTTCCCCTTCCGCGATTTCCCTGCAATGTGCTTTCGAACACCCGACGAGCCGGAGCGTTTGGGTCCATCCGCTCTACATGGCCCAACCATCGTAGCCTCGCGATGCGTACTCTTCTGGCTATGCCCATGTCGCGGTACAGCTCATACAGCTCGTTGTTGTATCTTCTTCTCCACACATTGTCTTCGCATACGGGACCAAAGATCATACGGAGAATTTTTCTTTCGAAACGACCAAGAGTTTCCTCATCCGCTTTCGATAGGGTCCATGCTTCCGCGCCGTACAGCAGGACTGGGATGATTAAGGTCTTATACAAGGTCACCTTGGTTTTTCTAGAGAGGGTTTTGTTTCTCAATTGCCTTCTTAACCCAAAGAAGCAACGGTTGGCAAGAGTTATTCTCCGTTTGATCTCCGCACTGATGTTGTTTTCCGTGTCTACAGCGGATCCTAGGTAGACGAAGTCCTGTACTACCTCGAAGTTATGTCTGTCTATTGTGACGTTTTGTCCAATTCGTCGATGTTCTGTGTCCTTGTTTGATGACAGCATATACTTCGTTTTGCCCTCATTAACCATCAAACCCATTTTTGCCGCTTCTGTTTCAATACTCGCAAAAGCACCTATGACATCACGCTTTTTTCTTCCCATTACGTCAATATCGTCTGCATAGGCGAGTAATTGTACAGACTTTTGAAAGATTGTTCCTCTGGTGTTGACGTTTGAGTTTCTTACAATCTGTTCAAGTATGATGTTGAAGAAATCGCATGACCTAAAAGCCTTTTTCGACATCAAAGGTCTCGGTGAGTTCTTTTCCGACCTTGACGGAGCAGCGTGAATTCTCCAAAGTCATCCTGCATAGTCGTACGAGCTTTGCAGGGATGCCGAAACTAGACATGGCTCTGTACAGCTCGTCTCTGTAAATACTGTCATACGCGGCCTTAAAATCGATAAAGAGGTGGTGAATATCGATATTATGTTCTCGGGTTTTTTCCAAGATCTGCCGTAATGTGAAAATTTGGTCTATTGTGGACTTCTCTGGTCTAAAACCACATTGATAAGGACCTATCAAGTTGTTGACGTGGGGTTTCAGACGTTCACATATTACAGCAGACAAGATCTTATAAGCGAAGTTAAGGAGGCTTATCCCTCTGTAATTGGCGCAATTGTGAGGGTCTCCTTTCTTTAGGATCGGGCATACGATACTGAGGTTCCATTCATCGGGCATGCTTTCTTTCAACCATATCATGCAGATCAGCTGGTGCATGCTCCTTTCCAACTGGTCTCCAGCTGCCTTGAAAAGTTCGTCATCAAGGCCATCTGCACCTGCAGTCTTATTTGATTTAAGTTTGCATATGGCAAGCTTAACCTCTTCTAGGTCGGGAGGACGGCATTCTTGATCATCGTCCAAGCTGAATGGAGCAATCTGCCTGACAGCGGAATTTGTGTCTTCATCGCCGTTAAGCAGTCTGCAGAAATGATCTTTCCAAATCCTCAGTAGCGACTGTGACTCTACAATTATGTTTCCCTGCTGGTCTTTACAGGCTTGAGTTCGGGGTTTGCCACCCTGGCAGGATCTTTTTACCTTTTGGTAAAACTTCCGAATCTCGTTCCTGTCATGGCACCTCTCTATTTCCTCAAACGAGCGCTTCTCATGCTGCTTCTTTTTCTTTTTGAGAAGTCGGTGTTCTTCCCTTCTTCTCTCCTTGTAAATCTCGTTATACTGATCGTAAGCAGCCCTTGTTCGTGTTTGCATAAGCATTTGTCGTGCTCTTTGTTTGGCTGCATTTGCCTGCCTGCATTCTTCATCGAACCATGGGTTTCGTTTTGGTGGCCGAGTGAAACCCAGAACCTCAGAGGCAGCGGTTCTGATGGCTTCTTGGCATTGCTGCCACTGGTCTTCAATGTTTAATGCTGGCGGCATGGGATTCAAGGATAATTGAAGGGACACTCGATTGGAAAAGGCATTGACAATCTCTTGCGATTGTAGCTTTCCGACGTCATATCTCTTCACAGCGTTAGTTCGCGCTGGTCGTGAACACGATATCCTCATTCGTACCTTGGCTACAACAAGGTAGTGGTCCGAGTCAAAGTTGGCCCCTCGGAAAGTTCGGACATCTAGAACACTGGAAGAGTGCCTTGCGTCGATAGCAACATGGTCAATTTGGTTGACGGTTAATTGATCTGGGGATCGCCATGTACCTTTATGAATTTTGAGATGCGGGAAGCGTGTACTACTTACAACAAGATTCAGCCCCGCAGCAAAATCGATTAGCCTCAGTCCGTTTTCGGAGGTTTTGTCATGGAGGCTATGCTTACCGATTGTGTTTCCAAAGATGTCCTCCTTCCCTAGCTTTGCGTTAAAATCGCCAAGGACGATTTTCACGTCGTGTCTAGGGCACTGCTCATACGTTTCTTCCAGGAGCTCGTAGAAACAGTCTTTGGAATCGTCGTCTTTCTCTTCTGTGGGGGCGTGGGCGCATATAAGGCTAATGTTGGCGAATTTAGCCCTGATGCGGATGGTCATTATACGCTCATTGACTGGATTTTGGCTAATCACCTTATCCCTGAGTCTTCCTCTAACGACAAATCCGCACCCAAATAAGCGTTGTTTCTTTTGTCTGTAGCAGTCGCCATAATAGATGTCACAGTTTCTCATCTTCTTTATGCCCGGTCCACTCCATCGCACTTCTTGGATGGCGGTTATGTCTGCTTTGCAGCAGTCCAGGGCGTCCGCCAATTCTCCAGCTGCACCTAGTCCGTAAAGAGACCTTACGTTCCACGTGCAGATCCGGAGGTCATTGTCCTTTTTTCGTTTGCTTGGGTCGTCAACTTTGAAATCATTATCGTTATCCGAGGCTGTTAGTTGTTTCGGAACTGTCCTTTTTTAACGTGGTTGGGTAGTTAACCCTACGCACAACCCCCAACCTGGAGGGCCTGGTCCTTTTGGATCCGTTCGGACACAAAGGGCAAAGGGAATATCCAGTGTCAGTACCCTGCTGCAGGGGTGTGAGTGCTGCCGTTGGCTCACCAGGAGCTCATCCGCCACCATCTCTACTTCAATACCCTGTCCTAGTATTGAAAGACCCCGAAAGACCTTTAAACCAAATATGTTGGAGTAGCTCCTTCAGGGTTTTCTGCTTTTATGGCTGCTGAAGTCCACCGTTGATTCTGTCCTTCGAATTCATCCGCTGGAACATTTACACGAAAGCTCTCGTAGACCACTGAGATTCGTGCAGTCAGTCATAGTTCGCAGAGCAATTATAGTGTTGACCGATCACAATTCTTTTGTTCCGGATTCCCTTGTCAACACTCGCACTTACTAGTTTAGCAGGTCAGCTCTGGACGGAGCATCCCAGGTCCCAGTGGATACCGCTTGGAGGTATAGTAAGCACAATTGACGTGTTCTATAAGTTACAGCATCTGGGCGCCGCCAAGTTGACACCAATCAGAGCCTACCCGAATAGTACAGCGCCCATCCACCACACATTTATGTACTACGGAATTGTATATCTTATAAAGGGGTATGGTACGTTTCGTCATTTTTATCTCGTGTTGTTTCGCTCAAGTTGTTTCGCATTTTGTTGTTAAATTTTTCGTTTGTTTAGTATAGGTATTTATATTTCGATATTTCTCGATTCGCTTTGTATTCGTTTCGTTTAAAGATCATTTAGCTTTTGATTACTTTATATTTGGCTCGTTTCGCTTTCTATTGTTTCGTTTTTCGATTAGTTCGCATTTGTTTAGGTATATAGATTTTGTATATTTCGCCATCGTTTGATTGGTATTTTGCTTTTTGTGGATGAAAAAAGAGGCTAGAGGAATTTTTACACCTCTAGCCTCTTTTTTCATCCATAAAAAGCAAAATACCAATCAAACGATGGCGAAATAATCAAAAATTGAACTGTATACCGGTTGTTTTTGTATTTTAACAGTTTGCTTAGCTTCTCATCAAGCTTTATTGAAAATTGATTAGAACCATCAAAGATATATCATATTTTAGAAGCATTTTCAGAACCAATTAGTCAGAAATAATATCAAATTTCGAAATATTTATTACATTTCTGAAAAACTAAACCGCGCGATTTCACAAGCAATAATAATCTGATAATGAGCGAAGTAATTGAATGCCAAAACAATAGATTACCGTAGAGACAAAATGCGAAGAAACAGTTATCGAGATAAATAAAGTTTAAATAATTATTTGTAATTTCAATGGAAATTCGAAAAAATGATAAGCAAGATAAGAAATGCAAAGTAAGTGTACAGCGAAATGATTGAAAATTCAAGTAACAGAAAAACAAAAATTGTGTCAAAAACAAAATAGCAGAATGCGTAATAAAATGTGCAAATCAATAGGCACCCCTTAAAAAAATGAATAAAAAAGTCCGCGACAGCATATGTTTATGTTCTAAGGATAACCCACAGTAACCCCCCCCCCCCCCCCTCTCTGCCAATAAAAATGTTTAGTCTATAGTCGGCTATTACATGGCGCATGTTTTTTATGCGCATTAATCGTTTTTTTCGTTTTGAACTTGTATTCGGTAATGCTCTCATTAATGCACGCTGCATTTTTCGAGTTGCGCATGTTTTTGACAGTTTTCTTTCTTACTTGTCTTACAGTTTTAAATTAAAAAAAAAAATGAGTTTAGAAGAAATTAATGATTTGTTGAACATGAACAACTGGTCTGGCAAAAGTTTTATAAAAACATTTACTGCTCACAGCACCAGAGTTTTGGCCCAGAAATATCTTACGCACCGGCTCCACTTTTTCCGATTTTTCCATTTCACGAAACTCTTTAGAAAACTGAGTGTGTATTTTTCTTTTTATCATATTTATATTTTTCAATGGGTCATACAATTTCAATGAATCTAAAATAACTTGAAAAGCATCTGCTTTCTTAACCCGATTTATATAGTCGGGGTGGCAGGGATCGTATAATATTGATTTTAATTCGTTATGAACTATTAGGTTACTCACAAGTCAATTCCTTTGACCACTTGAATTCTTCCGCCATAATACAAAGTGATTTCCCAACTAAGTTCAAATTAAGAATAAAGCAACTACGAAAAACACCGAATAGAGATAAAGAGAAACTTGAAAAAATGCACGACAAATGCTACCCGTGCATGTCCGGGCAGCTGTATTTCTATCTCGATTTTTTCTCGCTTGCACTTCATTCATGTACGAGAGAAATGCGCCGTGGAATATTGGACATAGCAAACTGTACGTATTCGCTAAAAAAATTCGGTTTGTCCCTAAATTGCTTTAAATAATAATTCATTCAATACCAAAAACTCAGACAGAAGGCATAAAAAAAAGTCAATGTCATTCGTTCGGGATTCACAATATTATTCAATACTTTTTGATGAAACAACTGATGCATCTCACCTTTCCCAACTGAGTATTATATCACGCTACGTTCACAATGGTAGCATTCGTGAGGATTTTGTCTCTTTCGTGGATGCATTTGTAGAACTAGCTTACTCCAGAACTGATGAAGAATACGAATCTGATGAGGAAAACTGGAGGGAAACTAGAAAAAAAACTAGCTGCCGAAGAGAAATTGGATGGAAATTCTAAATCTAAGGAGTTATCTCTAACTGGCAAAGCCGTCGGCCAAATTGTATTGGTGCAAATGAAGAAAAAACTCAAACTTCCTCTTGAATGCTGTGTGGGAATAGGGACAGATGGATGTGCTTTTATGCTTTCAGAAGATCGAGGTACTGTCATGGAAGCTCAGAGAGAAGCGAAAAATGATGTTAGGACTCCATGCTACAGTCATAAGCCAAATAACTCCATTTTTAAAGTTCAAAAGTACCTGCCATTCGAGACGCTGTTGCAATAATGAAAGAGATAATCTTCTTCTTCAAATCGCAACCGAAACGAAAAACTGTCCTCATGAACACCTTGGGCTGTGCCCTCACATCACTTGCGAAACAAGGTGGGTAGAACCTAGAACGACATGAAGGTGTACTTCAATTTTCTTTGGGCCCCATCAAAATTGTGGAAGCGTTGGAAACGATATCGCAGTGGCGTGACCCAAGCACCACGGCTGGCAAGGCTTCCTTACTCATAACATCTTTATGCAATTCACAGTTTATTGTATCAGTTTTGTGTTTGAGTGATGTGTTGTCTTTAACACAGTCCTTGATCAAGTTATTACAATCTAAATCTCTTTGCCTGAATAGGAATTAGAGCGCAATGCTGGTGAAGAACACGATTTCCGTTCTTTAAAGCCGCCGGGAGAACATACATACCAGTTTCCACAACATCTGTGTTATGTATATGAATCTATATTGTGCTATATGCATTACCCCTAGATCCTAACATGTAGAATAATCGAACACTACCAATAGGTTAAGTATGTAAATATATTAATGCTGTCTCAGCCTTGTAAGTCATCTCGTAGAATAAACATCTAGTTCATAACGCGGTCTTTCTTTTCATTATGTACCTACTGTGTATGTATGTACATCACATTTTTGGCGACGAGGATGGTTCGGTTATAATTACGAATGATCATTAACGTATAAAACCGAAAGAAATAAGAAACCGCAAGCGTAGAAAAAAAAACGTGTGTGAAACAGTTTTAAGAAATAAGAAACCGCAAGAAGAAAAAAACGTGAAACAGTTTTAAGCTTTAGATCACGTGAAAATTAATAGAAACTAGAAAATTATAGAAAAGAAAAAAGAATGAGTATAAACGAAGAAAAAAGTATATCCAACATTGCCACTAAAATGAGTGCTGGTAATTTTCGTGGGAATATTGACCCTTTTTTAATCGACAAAGACGATTTTGAGCAGTATGCCGATCGATTAAAGCATATATTTGTGTTAAATGCAATTGGTGACTCTGTGACAGAGGAGAGGCAAAAAGTTTCAATTTTTGTGTCTTTTGTTGGAGCTGATTTATATAAAATCCTGCGGACACTCATTGCTCCAAAATCGGAATGGGATTTCACATATGATGAACTTATAAAGATAATGAAGCAGTATTTTAAACCAAAACTAAATGTGAGAGCTGAGCGCTTCAAATTCATGTCTCGGAAACTAAGAGATGGTGAAACTTTACAAGATTTTGTGGTGGAGCTAAAGTCAATTGCCGAAAATTGCGAATATGGTGCTTTCTTAGATCAGGCACTTTCCGACAAGTTTATTTGGTCTCAAAGGAGTCCCGATATCCAGCGAAAACTTCTAAATGAACCATTGGACAAAACCTTTAATGAGATATTTATATCTGCGCAAACAATGGAATCAACTCAGAAGGATGTGAAAGATATTCAATCAACTTTTCCGTCTATGAATATACATGGTGACCAGAATTGGATTGGACGAAGCAAATTTAGAATGGGAAATTCTAACCATCGACGTATCGCCTCGAGAAGCAAAGGAAGAAATCAGGATCAAGATGGCAATCGTGCACCATCACGACCGAGAAGAACCAACGAAAAAGTCACGTGCTTTCGATGTCAAAAAGAGGGACATTATGCATATGACTGTGGTAACAATAGAATAAGGCATGCAAATACTAACAATAGATATAAAAATAAAAATTTTAAGAAAGTCAATCACATGGGTAGTGAACAACAAATGTTATCTAATTTAACCTTGGGTAATATTGCAATAAATTCTTTGGGTTCCGAGTATTTAGAACCACTTATTATTTCATTGATGGTAAACAATATTAAGCTAAATATAGAGGTTGATTCTGGTGCATGTATTTCTATCCTCTCTGAACGCATGTACTCAAAGTTGTTTAAGAGTTGCAAGCTAAAGCCATTTAATAAAACTCTTAATGTCATTACAGGTGGAAATGTTGTTGTTGTTGGGGCTGTTGAAGTTGCTGTAAATGGGTTGGTTGAAAATAAAATATACTACCTGGATTTGGTTGTTGTTAGAACCGAGAAGGATTTTACGCCTCTTCTGGGAAGAAATTGGTTAAACACTCTTTTTGAGGAGTGGAGGAATCATTTTAAGGTAAATAACATTAACACAAATTGTGATGAAGTCAGGAAAGAGATTATGAAAGCATTTCCACAAGTTTTCGATAATAATCTGTTTGGGATAATTAAAGATCATGTGGCAGAGATTATTCTTGATGTTAACGCATCACCCATTTTTCACAAGCCATACACAGTACCATATGGATTACGTGAAAAGGTTGAGAAAGAGCTGGGAAGGCTTGTTGATGTAGGCATCTTAAGACCAGTAAGGTACAGCGAGTGGGCCACACCAATAGTTGTTGTTGAAAAAAAAGATGGATCCATACGAATCTGTATGGACTGTAAGTCAAGCATAAACAAATATGTTAGGGCAGATCACTACCCGATTCCGCGAATCGACGATATTCTGTGTAGTTTTGAGGGATGTTCGTTTTTTTGTATACTTGACTTAGCTGGGGCATTCCAACAAGTTGCATTATCAGAACAGTCGCAAAAGTATGTTACGATAAACACTGACAAGGGCTTGTTTCAGTACACAAGACTTCCATTCGGAATTAAAAGTGCACCCTCCATTTTCCAGTGTGTCATAGACGACATTCTAAAAGGTCTTAAATTTGTGAGAGGGTATATCGATGACATCATCATCGGTGGTAGAACATTAGATGATTGTAAGTCGAATTTGATAGAGGTTTTGCGTAGGTTTAATCAACTAAATGTTAAAGTGCGTATTGACAAGTGTCAGTTTTTTAAATCATCAGTTGAGTATCTGGGCCATGAAATTAATGGAGATGGTATTCATCCAAAGGCAGATATGATGAAGGCAATAGTGAACGCTCCAGCACCCGTTGATGTAACTTCGTTAAAAGCATACTTAGGGCTGTTAAATTTTTATAACAAGTTCATTCCAAATCTCTCTGCTCGATTGGCACCTTTGTATGAACTCTTGAGAAAAGAGAAATCTTTTGATTGGGACGCAGATTGTGAAAAAGTTTTTAACGAGAGCAAACTTTGGTTGTATGATAACAATATGTTAGTACACTACTCGCCAGATAAGGCCCTCGGTATAGTTTGCGACGCAAGCTCATATGGTGTTGGTGGAGTATTATTTCACATCGAGAAGGATGGTGAAGAACGTCCTATCATGTTTGTGTCGAGCACTTTATCAAGCGCTGAGAAAAATTATTCGCAAATAGAGCGAGAAGCTCTCGCAGTGATTTTCAGCGTAAAACGCTTTCATAAATATATATACGGGCGTAAAATTATAATTTATAGTGATCATAAACCTCTTGAGAGCATATTTGGTGAAAAGAAGAGTAATGCCATAGCCGCTGCAAGATTGCAACGATGGGCTCTGATTCTTTCACAGTACGATTATAAGATCGTTTATAGAAAAGGTAGTGCTATGAATAACGCTGACGCCTTATCACGGTTACCCATGAACGAGCCAACGGAGGTGTCTAGTGATATGGTAAATTTTTTCAGTATAACGGGCAGCTTACCCTTGAATGCAAATGACATTGCAATTGAAACATCGAAGGATGATACCTTAAGCAAAATTATTTCTTTTGTGCGCTCAGAATGGCCTAATCATTTCGAAAACAATGTGCTGCAAAAACTCAGTAGTAGAAAATTTGAGTTTTCTATTTCAGATGAAGGGTGTTTATTGTTAGGTTGCCGAATAGTTGTTCCGAATGCACTGAGAGGAAAAATGCTAGAACTTTTACATGAAGGACATATAGGTGTGGTCCGGATGAAGGAGCTCGCTCGAGGTATAATGTGGTGGTTAAATTTAGATCGTGACATTGAGCACTATGTCCGAACGTGTGTTGCATGTCAGCAGGAAAGTAAGAAACCTGGTCTTGTTCCCTTATCATCTTGGCCAGTTACTTCATTCCCTTTCGAGAGAATACATATAGATTTTCTTTATTTTAAAAACAAAGTATTTCTATTAATGGTAGACACTTTTTCGCGATGGATTGATGTGCACATTATGAATAAAACTACAGCAGTTAGTGTTATATCTATATTTAGAAAAGTTTTTTGCATTTTTGGCCTACCGAAGGAAATTGTTTCTGACAATGGTCCACCGTTTTCGTCAGTGGAACTTCAAAATTTTTGTAAGGCGAACAACATTATTCTAACCAAAACCCCGCCATATAACCCTCAATCAAATGGCAGTGCTGAGAGAGCAGTCCAGACTTTGAAATCTTGTTTGAAAAAATATTTTCATGACCATAAAATCAAACATTTACCTATAGAAAACCATCTTGAAAATTTTTTATTTAAATACCGAAATGTTCCTTCAACTACAACAAATAACACACCAGCAAATTTAATTTTTAGATACAATCCGCGAACTATTTTGGATGCTATCAAACCTAAAGGAATAAAGAAAGAAAATTTAAATCCGTTAAGCAAAAGCAATAGAGCCGAGTCTAATAAAAACCAAAATCCAAAATTAATTAAATCTTTAAGAAAACAACAACAACAGCAACAACAACATAACCACAGAATTACACAAAACAAAAATAATGAATTCAATAAAAATCAAACAGTTTGGTACCGCTGTAGTTATAACAATTTTGTACGGTGGACACCAGCTGTTATACATGATAAAATTTCAAGAGTGGTATATCTCGTAAGATTAAATGGTACTATTCGAAAAGCTCATGGTCATCAATTGAGACCAAGAGTTTTAAGAAAGGTAACATTTGATTCTAGTTATCGTAATATAACAGAAACTGATTTAGTAAATCAAAATTTAAAAGGCGAAGGAAGCTCTGTGCAGGAATATAAAGCAGAGGATGGAAAAGACAATAATCCGAACACCCCTATAGCTTTGAGTAAAGGTACGAGAATCAGAAAAAAACCAATACGATATCCTGAAATGTACGTATAAATTCCTTCTAAGTTGTTGAGATATTATATTATAAAATTAATGTAAATATGAATATGAAAACAAAAAAAAGTAACGAAACGAAAATAATGTACTTGAAATTTATTTGAAATTATACTGAAATTATAATTAGTAAAAGTATTAAGAATTTATTTGAATTGCAATGAACTATGTAGACTATTACTATAATAATTCTTCAAAACGAATTAAAAATAATTTATAAAATAATAATAAGGAATATATAAATGTCTAATCAATAATAACTGAACTATCAAAATGCAAATGATACACAACATTGTAAACAAAAAACTTAAGGAGAAAGGAGTGTTATGTATATGAATCTATATTGTGCTATATGCATTACCCCTAGATCCTAACATGTAGAATAATCGAACACTACCAATAGGTTAAGTATGTAAATATATTAATGCTGTCTCAGCCTTGTAAGTCATCTCGTAGAATAAACATCTAGTTCATAACGCGGTCTTTCTTTTCATTATGTACCTACTGTGTATGTACGTACATCACAATCTGGCAGCATGCAAAGAATTTATGCGATCAGTTGAATGTTGAGTTGAGAATTCCTCGTATTCCACGTCATGGTGGACGCCAAATTCACCGAACTAATTTTGACACTAATTCAGCTGAGGTATGCTACAGAATCTTGTTATACGCACCTCTACCTGACTTTGTCCTGACCGATTTGCATGAAAGACTTCGACCGGAAACCTTAGATGTAATTAAACTTACAATTTGTATTCCGGAAAATACAATTCGATATAATACTGATGAGTTGGATACCACCGTTAAGTCGCTAATAAATCGTTTTAGTCAACTCTTAGAGTTAAATACAGACACAGCCTGCTGTTTGCTCAAAGATGAGCTGGTTTTGTGGCGGGAAAAATGGTTAACGGAAAAGAAGCAGAACTGGTTAACGGAAAATACAATTCGATATAATACTGATGAGTTGGATACCACCGTTAAGTCGCTAATAAATCGCTTTAGTCAACTCTTAGAGTTAAATACAGACACAGCCTGTTGTTTGCTCAAAGATGAGCTGGTAAAAAGGTTAGCGGAAAAGAAACAGAACAACCATCTTCCCGTTACTGCTCTTGAGTTGATGGATAAATGCAATAAGGATGTGTTTGGCATTATACACAGTTTTCTTTTAATCCTTGCAGCGCTTCCGGTTACGAATTCTTCGGCAGAGCGGTCTTTTTCTTCGTTGCGGCGCTTTAAAATCTATTTAAGGTCCACAATGAGTGAAAATCGCATTCGCGGTCTGGCACTTACGCACATCCACAGACAAATCCCGATCGATGTTGAAGTAATAAAAGTAATAACAAGGTTTTCAAAAACCGGCTTCAACAAAATGTTAGATTTTAGCATTTAATTAACTGTTTTAAACTAATTTAACTTATTTTTTTTTAAATAATAAAATAAAATAATTTTTCTAATTCTTTTAAATAAAAAATGTATTCTTATAATTGATTGAGTTTATCTATCTATCTATCTATCTATCTATCTATCATTTTATCTATCTATCTATATATATAAAGTAGGATGTATGTATGTATGTGTGTATGTATGTATGTATGTCCGGGGTAAACTCCTAAACAACCCAACGGATTTGTATGAAATTTTCAGGGTATACATAGTTTAGTTCAGAGATGGTTCCTGTCAAGGTTTGATCCCCATATTCCCACAGGAACGGGGTTGGGAACGGAAAATTAGTCACTACTCCACAGATTTCAAAAAATCTTTCAGCACTAGGAGTGCTACATTATCTCCCTTCATCAGTAACTTAAACTATATCTCCGCCTCAGTGAGATAGACTTACGTTTCATTCACATATTTCCATGGGAATGGAAGATTCTTAGAAACTAAGAAGAAACTTAGAAGCTACTGGACAGATTTCAAAAATTCTTTATGCACTGGGATGCCACATAATCCCTCAGTAACTAGGCATGTATTTCATCCCTATAATCCCACGGGACAGAAACGGGAACGAGGACGGCAACCATAAAGTAACTTGTCCGATTTCAAATTTCAACTTTAGGATGTTACATTATCCCTCAGTGAGATAGACTTACTTTTCATTCACATATTTCCATGGGAATGGAAGATTCCTACAGGAACGGGGTTGGGAACGGAAACTTAGAAGCTACTGGACAGATTTCAAAAATTCTTTCTACACTGGGATGCCACATAATCACTCAGTAACTTAGCGTATACTTCATCCCTATAATCCCACGGGAAAAGACGCGGGAACGAGGACGGTAACCATAAAGTTACTTGACCGATTTCAAAAATTCTTTCAACTCTAGGATGTTACATTATCCCTCAGCGTCAGTGAGATAGACTTACGTTTCATTCACATATTTCCATGGGAACGGGAGATTCACACAGGAACGGGGTTGCGAACAGAAACTTAGAAGCTACTGGACAGATTTCAAAAATTCCTTCTCACTGGGATGCCACATAATCCCTCAGTAACTTGGCGTGTATTTCATCCCTATAATCCCACGGGAACAAAAACGGGAACGAGGACGGCAACCATAAAGTAACTTGTCCGATTTCAAATTTCAACTCTAGGATGTTACATTATCCCTCATAGACTTACATTTCATTTACATATTTACATGGGAACGGAAGATTCACACAGGAACGGGGTTGGGAACGGATACTTAGAAACTGCTGGATAGATTTGAAAAATTCTTTCTGCACTAGGATACCACTTAGTCCCACAGTAAGACAGATTATATTTCTTCCCCAAATTCCCACGGAAAAGGAAAAACGAGAACTGGAACCTTAAAACTATAGACTCGAGCAAAGCCGGGCGCCTCAGCTCGAGCAAAGCCGGGCGCCTCAGCTATTCAATAACTGCAAATCATTGAAAAGGAAGGAAAACTGCCCAATTATCAAAATCCTGGATCCGCGCCTGGTGCGATGTGGGTAGTTTAGGAAGTTTCTTTGAAAATGTCAATACGTTAGCACACACACATTTAGCTAAATAAACTTGTTGTGCTGTAACGCTGCATTTTAGTCATCAGTTTTCACATATGAATTTTTAAAATCTGTAAAAAGAAAAGTTTTTTTGGTGGGGCCCAATCTGTCAAAACTGCCTAGCCAAACAACACAGTGCCGAATCATATAATGCCCATCTTGTTCTTATTAGCAGCGATAGCCGATTTATTTATTTAATCGAAAAATAAAACTTGAAATCAGCGAAAATTATCATCAAGAAGTTACCTATTTACCCGGAAAAAGAAAACTTATTTTCATTAGAAAAGAATATAAAGAAGAAGATTTTATGAACATAATAAAAGAAGTAGACGCAACAATATTAAATTGTATTAATGTCGAAAATAACGAAAATAATGAAATTTTTAAAAAATTTCAAGATACATGGGAAAAAGACAATACAAAACGAAATAAAATATTATACAGGCTGTCCTGTAATTGGTGTTACATACTTCCGGATGTGATTCTTGGTCATATTCTAAAAAAAAATTCTTTTACAGTAAAGTCCGTTTCTCAACTTTGAACCACTTTTTGACAATTTTAAAAAAGCTAACTTTGGTGTACCCTCACCTGTGTTAAATTCGATATCTCTGTCAGTCAATACTGATGGTAGAGACCTAATTTTAGACTTAATTTTTTGTTAAAATAATAATCTTTAAAACTGTATTTAAATTGGGGTCTTATTGGTTTTGGATTGTCAGATTTTCAATTTGAAATGGTATTCAAACTTTCTTCCCCAAGCAATAAAGTTTGAGGTAATTTTTTTTTCTAGAAAGTGCCTGTTAAACATAGAGTTTCTTTATTTCTTACAGATGAACAAAACAATAATAAAAAAAAACTCTTAGATAAGTGCCCTTAAAAACCCATACATTTTATGATACTTGGAAAAATCTAAAACGGGAATGAAATCAAATTTTTGGTTTTTGTACTCGCTAACGGTCAGTAAGCTAGTAAGTTATAATATCTATAAGCGAGTTTTATACATTTGTGTTTGCATTTAAGTACCTACCCGCTGATTGTCAGTAATTTGATTAAAATATTTATATGTTAGTTTTATGAACTTTTATTTGCATTGCAGTAGGTACATTTCAGAAATTGAAACAAAAATGAATTTAAAATCAAAAACCACCTCATCCAACCATTCACCATTTTTGATTCAAGGCCTACGAAACTTTCGATATTTTCTGCTTTAATGTTTTCCTCCTAGTCCTCCTCCCTTTAGTTTGGGCTTTGGTTTTGTAATAAATAAATTAATTAAAGAAGAATTTTTGGCTACTCTTTCTATTTCTGGTTACAATTAAGACAATAAAAATAATAGGAGTAATCTGAAACTCAGTTTTTTTTACTATCGAAGAGACAATGTATGTAAATAGCTTTATCCTAATCTTTTTGATTTGATTTTATGTCGGGCGTACTTGGTAAATTCAAACAATTTCACCATGAAAAAATTGGTTCGTCTGAAGTTGGTTCTCTGTTCCCCTATTTTAAGGCAGTAAATAGCATTTTAATATTGCGTACCTACCTATCGTAAGGCTATACGCCAGTATCTAACGTAAGCTATGTGGATATGAGCTCACCTGCCCTTTAACTTTTAATTTAATTTAATCCCTTTACTAACACAAGAGTATAATTCTCCTCTTATAAAGATAACTTAAGCATATAAAAATACAGGAACAAAGAAAATATTTGGGTCTGACTTAAATCCAAATTGGAAAAGAAAAATAATTGCACAAATTGTCAGAAAACCAACAACTAAGTCTGAGTTTTATTTGCAAGGGATGTATTTTAATTTAACTTGCAATTCCCATAGGAATCAAAAACTTTTGGCAACTTTTTAACAAATCCCACCATAATTTTTTATATGTATTTCATCACCTCTGGTATCAAAAAGTGACCGAAATGATTAATGGTGGTCCAGAGAGAGATTTTGCACCAACTCATTCCTTAAGAAAAAGAACTTGGACGTGCTTCGCATGCCCAACAAAACAAGGCTCTCTATCTGTCATCATTTGAAATACGCTCTGAGTAAAATGTAATTTTACTAAAAAAAGAACACAAATAAAAATTGGTAAGCAACGTTTGTCGGTTACTTGTAACAGGAGATTGAGATGAACAGAAAATTGAATTATCATTTCTTTAAAAATCAGTGGCAGTCGAAAAGATACCAATTGCTGAACGCCTTTAAATTTCATGCTTCGTTATCGTTCGCCCTTCTATGTTACGTAAAGTCGTGATTGCACTCTAGGGAGTGATTTTGAGTGCCAATAACGAGCAGAACAGCCTCTTGATGGTTTCGTATTTTTCTTAGTATGTATAAAAAAGAAAAAATGTTATTCGCTCCTCATTTCGTTAACGAATCAAAGTTCATTGTAATTAATTCGTAGACAATTCAGGGAAGGTTGATTATGAGAAAGCTATGAGCTTCGCATTTTCCTGTTGTGTGCAGATTTGTATATTTTGATTAAACAACTTGATTAACGATTAGTATCACTAATCTAATTTTGGTTTGAAACGGCATTTCCAATCTTGATGAAAATTTATTCGTATGCTAACTATGCGTTTACGATTGCAGTTTTACTGGTTCAATCGATCAATTCAGAATCGACAGAATTGATGAGTTAATAATAATTTAGCGATATGTCTTTCTCAATGGATTAAAACACGGATGAAGATCTGATTTAAGGCAGTAAACATAGTTGTCTTCGAAACTTGCGTTCAGCTAAAATAATGTCACTTGTTCATATTTAGATTAAATGTAGTGCTAGTGCTATACAACTTTAATGGATGTACCTACAATATGTATTCTTTTTTTTTCAGACGAAGCTTACTTACTTTCTTTATAAGCCGTCGAAAAATCTGCGAGTTTTGAGAAACAGAATTTATAAAAGCTATTATTGTTTATATCATCTATACAGTGTGTTCCGTACTAAGTGTATTATTCTTTGGGGTGTGATTCTTGGTCATATTCTAAGAAAAAAATTGTTAAACAGTAAAGCTCATTTCTCAACTTTGACATCACTTTTTGACAATTTAAAAAAGGCTAACTTTGATGTACCCTGACCTGTGTTAAATTCGATATCTCTGTCAATACAAATGATAGAGACCTGATCTTAGACTTAATTTTTTGTAAAAATAACAACCTTTAAGACTGTATTTAAGTTGAGCTTCCATAAGTTAAGGGTTGCCAGATTTTTAATTTTAAGTGGTGTTCAAATTTTCTTCCCAAAATAAAGTTTTGACTTCAGCATAGAGTTTCTTTATTATTTACAGATGAACAAAACAATAATAAAGAAAAAACTTGGCATTGAGTTTATTTTGAGTAACATTTTATGATACTTGAAAAAATATAAAATGGGTAAAATTTAAAAAAAATTTAAATTTATTTATTATTTATTATTTAATTTAGCTTGTGAGGTGCTTTTTATTTTCCAGCCGAGGTATGACTCACGGCTGTCCAGGGTCGGCGATTAAAAACACTAAAACTTCGCATAGAAGGTCAGAAACTCTTTATTTGTTCGAACTTCTCTTTTTCATAGTTTATTTACAATCAATTTTACAATATGTACGGTGCTTATACGCCTTTATCAAAAGTATTGTACAAGACAGCGTAGGTAACAGGAACTCTCGTCTGCAGCTGTCGTTGTTGCTTCTCTAGGTCGGCTGGTATTAGTTCGGCGGTGTACCTGTAGGAAAGAGCGGGATTAGCGGTCGAGTATTCTTAAATGCCCTCCGGCAAAGATCACAGGCGCTTTACTGTTCCTGTGCGGTAAGATCACAGTTTTCCCTCAGCGGGTTAGCGGCCGAGTATTCTTAAATGTCCTCCGGCAGAGATCACAGGAACCCTAAGGCCTCGCGTGGTAAGATCGCAGCTATACTCTCAGCGGGCAAGTGGTGACGGCTGAGTATTCTTAAATGCCCTCCGGCAAAGATCACAGGCGCTTTACTGACCCTGTGAGGTAAGATCACAGCTTTCCCTCAGCGGGTTAGCGGTCGAGTATTATTATATGCCCTCCGGCAAAGATCACAGGCGCTCTTCAGCCCTGTGCGGTAATATCTTGAATCCGCTCCTGGTAGGTCGGCGGTGGCGGCTGCTGTAGTGCTGGCCTAGGTCCTCGGGACCAATAATGCGGTTCTCCGAGCTTTATTGCTCTGGCTGCTACGGCTTCGGATCTGGGGAATAGACTTGGTTTACTAAGATATATACAACCTAAACCAAATTGCTCTGGGCAACGAGCGGCCAGCTGGAAAGAACGGTTTGTATTAATGACAGGTATTATTTAATGCCCCTGCCAGAAATGAAGGCCTAGACTTTGAGTTCTGACAGATCACTAGTATTTGGTACGGCCCTGTGTGGCACGAAATATTATTTTCAATTCAATATATTTCAAAAGGCAACTTACTCTTACCAGATGTGCACCGTTGCGCCGGTGCCTGCTGACTGACTTTTCTTTGGCTCACTGGCTCAGCTCGCCCTATTTATACCTCTCCGGCATCGTGGTGTCGTGCGCCTATCCATATATTTTGTTGCTACCATCTATCATGTGTATTGTGTTTCTTACGACTCCACTGCTGGTGTGCTTATCCATACCAAATGTATTGTGTTTCTTACGTCTCCACTGGCGATGAAAAACACGGTGATCATGCTGTGCATTGGCCTGTGTGCTGTGTATCGTGTGTGTTGTATTCTCCATTTCTCCACTATCGGAGAAACATATGGTTATTCTACACTGCTGCGCCTATATGCTGCTCATTTAGCAACTAGCAAGTGGTGTGCGGTTGGTGTCTCGGGTACTATTGTTGCGTAGTTCCTGCTACTATATGGCGTGTGCATGTCGTGGTTTTAGCTCGTGGTGCGGATAAATGTGTTATAGGGTGGTGGTGACACAAGCATGTGACGATGCATAAAATGCATCGTTACAAGCTTTGAGGTTTGTTTGAATAAAACAATAATATGGTCACTTTTAGTAGTTTTTTTATGTATTTCATACAAATACAATTATAACAAGTGCTTAAAGCGCCCTCCTTCGTTTTGAATGCATGCCAGAGCCCGTTTTGGGATTTCGTTGTGGGTGTTTGCTGGCGATAACTCTTGTCTTACTTGTAGTCTTGCAATCTTTGAAACTGTATTTAAATTTGACTCCTATAGGCTAAGGGTTGCCAGATTTTCAGTTAGGATAAAGTTCCTGGTATCTTTGTTGTCCTTTTCTTGAATTTCCATTGCAAAACTCATATAAGAAAAAAAAATGTCTGCGCATTCTTCTTTCGTAAATGAAGGCATTTCAAAAAACTCTCTGAACAATCTGCAATCGTGACTTATTTTGATAAACTGATGAACAAATTTGTTTACTTATTCTTTTATACGACTTATTTACCTACTGAACATTCATACCCGAAATTTAAAGCAAACACCCACAATGAAATCCAAAAACGGGCTCTAGCATGCATTCAAAACGAAGGAGGGCTCTTTGAGCACTTGTTATAATTGTATTTGTATGATATACATAAAAAAAACTACTAAAAGTGACCATATTATTGTTTTATTCAAACAAACCTCAAAGCTAAAAATTTTTTTTATTTTTTTTTTAAATTTTACCCATTTTGAATTTTTTCAAGTATCATAAAATGTATAGGTTTTTGAGTAAACTTACTGCTAAGTTTTTTCTTTATTATTGTTTTGTTCATTTGCAAAAAATATGGAAACTCTATGTTAGAAGGATTTTTAAGGCATTTTCTGCAAAAAAATGACCTCAAAGTCAAAACTTTGTTTTGGGAAGAAAATTTGAACACCACTTAAAATTGAAAATCTGGGAACCCTAAAGCTATGGAAGCTCAACTTAAATACAGTCTTAAAGGTTGTTATTTCTACAAAAAATTAAGTCTAAGAATAGGTTTCTATCACTAGTGTTGACAGAGATATCGAATTTAACACAGGCAAGGGTACACCAAAGTTAGCCTTTTTTTAAATTGTCAAAAAGTGATGTCAAAGTTGAGAAATGAGCTTTACTGTTTAACAATTTTTTTCTAAGAATTAGACCAAGAATCACACCCCAAAGGATAATACACGATGTACGGAACACCCTGCTAGTACATAGCGGAGCCACCCGGCGGCGTTGCTCGGGTCTGTAGCTTTAAGGTTCCCGTTCCCGTTTCTGTTTCTGTTCCTATGGGATTATAGGAATGAAATCTTTGCTAAGTTACTGAGGAATTATGTGGCATCTCAGAGCTGAAAGAATTTTTGAGATAAGTCTAGTATTTTCTAAGTTTCCGTTCCCACCCCGTTCCTGTGGGAGTTTTCCGTTCCCATGGAAATATGTGAATGAATTGTAAGTCTATGTCACTGAGAGATAATGTTACATCCTAGAGTTGAAAGAATTTTTGAAATCGCAACTTTAAGGTTCCCGTTCTCGTTCCTGTTTCTGTTCCCGTGGGACTATATGAGGTTTACGCTAAGTTAAGTTTGCTTATCCAATCCCGTTCCCGTGGGAATATGGGAATGAATTAAAGTTTATGTTATTCGGTGATAGTGTAGCATTCTAACGGCTAAAGAAATTTTGAAATCGTTTCATAAACTAGCTTATATTTGTTACGATAAGTCAAATTTTTTTTGTTTTTTTCGTTAAAAACAAAACACTGTTCCTAAAAATAAAATAAAAAACAAAAAAAAAAAGTTGACTTATCGTGACAGGCTAAGCATTGTCCAATTATCAGCAAGTTTATGAGTCAGCGGAGATCTTCGCTCAACAGCCTGGGCTGCTTAAGACATACTCATATACCTCTTATCCTTCGACATTTACGGCGGCGTTGCTCAGGTCTGTACTTTTAAGGTTGCCGTCCTTCTATTCCCGTGGGAATATGCGGATAAAATATAGTACATGTTACGAATCCCTCATATAAAATTTGAAAGAACTTTTGAAATTGGTCAAATAGTTTTAAGGTTCCCGTTATCGTTTCCGATCCGTCTTGCATTCGCTATGACCATAAATAAGTCACAAAGTCAATCGTTGAATGTTTTTCCCATGGTCAATTATATGTGGCATGTTCAGTTCACTAGTCGGAAAATCATATATGTATGCGTTCTTTGTTCTCGCGCGTCACAAAGTCAATCGTTGAATGTTTTTCCCATGCTCAATTATATGTGGCATGTTCACGAGTCGGAAAATCATATATATGTATGCGTTCTTTGTTCTCGCGCCTGATAGTAAGATGAAAAATATCGTCTATCACACTTCACACGGTGCTTCAGTGAAAAGTGCAACACATGCACAAATATAAATCTATCTATTACCTCGTTTCCACTTAGAATCGACTCACACTTCAATTCGAATTAGTGCCAGTGGATACCTACATCGAATTGAAATAGGATTACCCGATCCGATACAGCTCTTGTAGCTGGATCGATTCAAAAGAGTGTGTTAGATTACTCGATTCAGTGGGTAAGTAGATACCTGCATCGAAATCTGAATCATAATCCGATTCGATTACCCGATTCTAAGTGGAAACGAGGTACATCTATCTATCTATCTATATATATAATATATAAAATAGGATGTATGTATGTTTGTATGTATGTCCATTATAGACTTCTAAGCCACCCAACGGATTTTTATGAAATTTCCAGGGTTGACATAGTTTAGCCCAGAGATGGTTTCTGTCAAGATTTGATCAGCATATTCCCACAGGAACGGGATTGGGAACGAAAACTTAGAAACTACTGGATTGATTTCAAAAATTCTTTCAGCATTATTGGTGCTACATTATCCCCTCCATCAGTAGCTTAGACTATATTTCATCCCTATAATTCCACGGAACAGAACCAGAAACGAGAACGGGAACATTAAAACAACAAAAGTACATGATATAGTTTGCGTTTAAAACGAAGGAATGTAAGCAGAAACTTATTGATAATAAAAAAAAGCATTTAACACCTAGTTTTCTTGGTAAACAACTTGGAATGAAAAACATTTTTATTAGTGAGACCCTAACAACTTTTATTAGAGTTTTATTTAACAAAGCCAAGATTTTGAAAAATGAAAAAAAAATACCATATTTTATTTAGGGGCCGTTCATAAATTACGTAAGGGATTTTGAGGAATGATTTGGCCCCCTCCCCCCCCACTGTAAGACATCATAAGATTGAAACTACTCCCCCCCCCCCCACCCCCCCCCCTTAGTAAGAATTTTCGTAACAAAAATTGATTAAAACTCCGATTATTACAAAAATATCTTTTAATGCATTTTTTTTACACCAAGTATCATGTATTACAAAAGTATCATTACTTACTGCAATAACAAAAAGAGTCAGTCATTCCAGTAACTGAATCAATATCAGACTATTTAATACTTATTAATCTATCACAGTTTTGACTAGAATCAGTTAAGTTGAATAGGATAGGAAATGAATCAAAACTCTAACTTTTTACCTACGGGCTGACTAACCAGTCTGATATTGATTCAATTAATGGAAGGACTGACTCTTTTTGTTCCTCTAGAGACTCTACTAATTTTTCGATGTCAATTTCTTTATCGTCGTACCATTCTACATCATGAGTTTCATTGTAAAATTTTAAATTTAATATCTTACGTAATGCCAGGTTCACTACCCCCCTCCCTATAGTAAGAAGTTATAATATTCATTCGACCCCCTCCCCCCCCCCCCCCCCCTAAACGCCTTACATAATTTATGAACGGCCCCTTATACATAATTCTATTCGAGTATATCTCGATGAGTTTTCTCTTACATCAAAATAATGTGCAATTGAATCCACTATAAATATCACTTTTAACTTAAAACTGAAACTTACTTTATTTTAATTTCAAATTTGTTTGCGTATCAAGTTAAATGAATTTTTTCGTTTTGTCGACATAAATGACAGCAGCACAGAGTAGAACCAGAGAGGACAGCAGCAGTGAAAAACAGTAAGGTAGTTCCAGTATTGATAATACAGCTCATTCGTCGAATTCACTAATACCAAATAAGGAGAATATGAATTTTCAGCGAATCCTGTCAACTCCCGCGAATCCTGTCAACTCCCGGGAGTAAAATCCTGCGAACTCCATAATAGGCATGATTATGTATGCAATGCCACAAGTAATTGATGGCACATTGGACGTTCCATTTTACATGCAAGAGCTTTGCGAAGTGTTAAGAAAAGCTAAACAGAATAAAGCACCAGGGGAAGATCAAATCCCCTATGAGTTCTTCAAAAATGCTTCGAATAATTTCTTTGAAAAAGTCTTAAGGTCACTTAATAATATATTCAATGAGGCGAAGGTTCCAGAAGAATTCCAAAAATCGATAATTTTTCCAATATACAAGAAAGGTGACCCTAATAACGCAGCAAAATACAGAGTAATTTTGATCATTAATACGATATCGAAAATTTTTACTCGTCTGTTGAATACTATACTTTCAAAATGGGTCAAAGAAAACTATAAGTTGAGCCAATTCCTAGCAGGTTTTAGGGAAGGTTTTTGTAAAGTAGACCAAATCTTCAATCTAACAAGCATCGCCCAAAGCTACCTAAATCGGGGCAAAAAATTGTCTATGCTTTCTTTATTGACTTTCGAGCGGCTTTTGATCCGATTCCATTCCCTCACAAGAGATGGTTATGAGAAATGCGCTAGGCCCAGGGGCTCCTCACTCTGTTGCGCCACCCTATTTATTTTTATTTTAATACGATCAGCAGAAACTGTCTATTTTACAAACTGTCACAAATCGGCGTATCAACAAAGTTCGTAAATAATCATGCCTATTATGGAATTCGCAGGATTTGACTCCCGGGGAGTTGACAGGATTCGCGGAAAATTCATATTCTCCTTATTTGGTATTAGTGAATTCGACGAATGAGCTGTATTATCAATACCAGAACTACCTTATTGTTTTTCACTGCTGCTGTCCTCTCTGGTTCTACTCTGTGCTGCTGTCATTTATGTCGACAAAACGAAAAAATTCATTTAACTTGATACGCAAAAAATTTGAAATTAAAATAAAGTAAGTTTCAGTTTTAAGTTAAAAGTTATATTTATAGTCGATTCAATTGCATATTATTTTGATGTAAGAGAAAACTCATCGAGATATACTCGAATAGAATTACGCTACCAAATTAAGAGTATTTTGGATGTTTCGGATGAGAGCCTACATTCAAATAAAAAACTTATTAGATTGCATACAAATCATAAGTTTTTTATATACTTTTTTCCATTTGAAAATCTCCATAAACGGTGGACCCATGCTATTAAGTGATGTTTGCAGCCTTTCCAAAATTGTTGCTGCTCCGAATACTTTTTTGTTATGTTTTTTGCAACATCGGGCTCAGTTTTCATCAGCTCAACTATTTTATGAAATTTTTCCATATTTGTGGTCCGCTTTCTTAAAAAGAAGTAAAATAAATACCTGATTATTCCATATCATAAATTTTAACTAACATATTTGCACTTTTCATGTTTTGTTTGTTGTTTTCTAGTAAGTTTTTGTCTTTACGAATCTCGATTCGCTACAAAAATGTCGCGAATGTGAAATGGAAAAAATTATATGGAGTGCGAATGGTTTGCGAATTCACTAATACCAAATAAGTTGAACAGAAAAGTCGGTAGTGCAGGTTATGTTACCGACATTCATTCAACTCCTTTCGTTGAATTCCATAATAGCAAAATTTTCGCGAATGGTTGAAACTTACGCTAAATAGCATTCGTCGGATTCCATAATAGGGGTGAATATATGATATTTGTGGTTCTACTGGATTAAGCATTGTTTGGAAATGATTTTTTTATGTATTTACTTCAACGAGTGCCTAATTATATAAGACTAGCTTATATAATAACTTAATTAACTTACTGAGCCTAAGCGGGTACTCTAAATTATTCAATATCTTACTATTAAAGCCTTTCGGCCTAAAGAAACCTTATGAATAAAAAACTAAAACTAGTTAAAACTAAGAAAATTTTAAGAAAACTTAGTTTGCAAGATCTTTTTTTTGTGTGATCTTAAAACTAATTAGAACTACTAAAATCTACTTAGAGGTAGAGCAGCCACAGTAGCTTTTGAGTTTTTTTTTTGCAATTTGTTGGTTTTTTGTATTTTATAGATTTTTTATTGAATTTTCTGTGTTTCTTTTTTGGTTTTTATGTTTTTTTTTTGTTTTTGGATTTTTGTGATTTTTTGTTTGCCACTGAGCCCACCCCCTATACCCTAAGACTTACACGCTAAACCTGTGTAAGCCAGCCATTGGCGACTCACTATCAATTCCAATTTGTTGCTCTGACAACCACCAGAACATTTTCTACGTTTTGACAACGTCACGACGATCGCGATCTGATACCGCCCTACTGAACCGGAGGAGCTCTTCAGCTTCTCCGCCTACTGCGGTGACGTCTCGGTTATAAAGAAGCCGTCGTTCCACGGACCAACGGCAGACGTGGTAGATTAGCGGAACCACCTATCTGTCCTGTATCAGCCTTTCCATGTCAAAATAGAGGAAAGCTTCCGGTGGGACAAATCCACTCAGACGCGTTTTCTCCACAAATTTAATATTGGGGCAATAAGCCCCAAAAATCAGGGCATTGGTTGAAGTCATTGTTCTTGCAGTGTGACCACGAGTTAGTTTTATCATGAAGTTGTCGATTCTGTTTATTTGAGCCCCGTTGTAAAGGACCTCATTGGAACAATATTTTTTGTACTCCGACTCTGGTGTTCTGTGCAATGCAAGACAGGTACGCAGACACTGTCTCTCAAACACCCGAATCTTTTCCATTGGGGGCGCTGTAGCATTGAACCACACAAGGCATCCAAAGACAATCATTGACCTTATGAGTGCCATGTAGCAAATCACCTTCACTCTGCTGTCAAGTTGTCTGCTGTGAAACAGTTGCCTTGTCAGAGCAAAAGCTCCTCTAGCCCTGGCCAGAACCGAATCCATATATTTGTTAAAATAAAGATATTGATCTATCCAGAGGCCAAGGTACTTGACTACTACTTTGCTTGACAGTGAGTGGCCATGTAGATCAACGATCACCAGCTTTTTTTCGTATCCCACGAGGCCCGAGCCAACGGGGTGCTAAACACAATTTATTTTCGAATTCTGATGTCTTCGATCTTTAAACCTGTTCTGTACGCAATAAGGTCGTCGGCGTACGCTATAGCATGGTGAAGAGAACCAACTAGATCGCCGGTGAAAATGCTAAACAAAGTAAGCGAATTCACCGCTCCCTGTTGCAGACCGTTCTGTATTTGAAATGTCCTGGTAGAAGTTTTTTTTTATCTTTTGACAACAAACGTTCTACCATGAAGCATGTCATTCAGAATATATAGTAGTGGTTTACTCATGCCACCTGAACAACTTATAGTATGTATAGACCGTCCAACCAAACGGTGTCGAATGCCTTCTCCAAGTCAAGCAGACCTGGACAGTGCTCTATTGAGAACTTTCTCGAATACCTTGCTTTTACTCGGAAGAAGACTAATTGACCGAACTTTCGCCGGATTGGAACCATCCTTCCCTTTTTTAAATAGGATCCATGCCCTCTTCTAACGCACTGGATAATATGCATTATTCAGCGCATTGTTGAACAACACGGTGTATATGTTCACCGCCTCCGAGGGCAGGTTTCGCAGCACAACATTGGGTATGCCGTCGACCCCTGCTGACGTCTTTTCCTTTATTTTGTGGAAGATGTCCTCGAAGTCCTTCTTAAGGTATGTCCACACCAAAGAAACATTTTTGAAACATTTCAGAAACATTTCAGAAACATTCCAAAAACATTTCAGAAACATTTCAGAAACAAAAGAAATTTTTCAGAAATGTTTCTGAAATGTTTCAGAAATGTTTCAGAAATGTTTCTATAAAGTTGTTTTGGTGTGGACGCTTCGTGAAACATTTCTGAAATGTTTCTGAAATGTTTTTGGAATGTTTTTTGTTTCCCATTCTGAATGGAAAACTTTCTTTGTTTTACTGAAACATTTGCAAATAAAGCGAATGGAAGTGCAAAGTGGTTTCTTTTTGTTATAGCAAAAATGTCGCGAAAAGTGTGGAATAACGAGGATGTTATCCAATTAATAAAATTATATGAAACAAAAAAAGTGTTGTGGGATCCACAAGATGAAGATTATAAAAATAAAAACAAAAAAGCCGATGCTTTCAGTGAAATTTGTGAAAGCCTAAATTGTGAAAAGGATGAAATAGAAAAAAAAAATTCAATCGCTTAAAGTAAACCTCGGATTTGCAAAGTTTCATTTCATCTTTTGACACTGTGAACAACCAATAAAAACATTCATTTCATGCAGTGGCGTAGCTAGGAAATTTTTCGGGTTTTTTTTCCAATTTATTGATATACAATAAAAAAGTGCAGAAAATAATTAAATTAAAAAATTATCCCCAAAACCCCCCCCCCCCCCCCCCTATGCTACGCCACTACTGTTTCATGGGTTTAATAACTATTTTTATTTATAATGAAATTTGTATTGATTTTCTTCAGAATTATTATAAAATTTTTGTTTTTTGTAATAAACATGTGTTTTATTTATTAAGCATATTTTTCTTGCCATGTTACCGAACCTTGTGGGCTGAGAAAATATTCAGCGTACTCTAGACGAATATCCTTGGCAGCAGACGCAGGCTTCCTAGAACAATTTTTTAATGGAAAAAATGACGTTTTCTGCTTTTTCCATTTTATAGGCTTAGCAATACAGTCCATGTATTTTGATTGCGAAGATTCGCTTTTACGGAGAAAATTATTCAAATAAGTACATGTTTTAGCAACTAAAGCTGCTCTTTCCGGGCTCAAAAGCATTGGTTTTCTTAATACACGGAACACTGCGGTGTCAATACCGAAAGCGTTTTCAGAAACATTTCGCGCTCTGCTTAATCTATAATTGAAAATGCGCTCCCTTGACCCTTTTGGATATGTACCACTGAATGGTTTTAAAATATGAGTGTGCAATGGAAATGCGGCATCGCTGACTATAACGTAGGGTACTGGATGTTCTCTTCCTGGTAATATGTTATAATTTGGTAAATTCAGTGTTTCGTTGTTTAAAGCCGTCCATAGCAACCTGTTCTTAAAAACACCACCGTCAGATATACGACCTTTACAGCCAACATCGACGAATATAAAAGAATATGATGAGTCAACTACGGCTAAAAGCACAACGCTAAAAGTTCCTTTGTAGTTGAAGTAATCAGAACCACTATGAAAAGGTGATGATATAACTATATGACGACCATCCATTGCACCAACACATTGTTTAAATTGCCATCTTTTATCAAAACCATCTGCAATTTTCAGCCATTCAGATTCTTTTGCAGGAACCTATTCGATAAAATAAAAGTTAGATAATGGTTTAAGAACAGAATATCTTAGACATACCTGCATATAACTTTGAAGACCATTCACAAGTGCTTCGCAAACTTCGGGCACAATACAAGATATGCTTTGTTTCGAAATTTTAAATAAATACATTAAAGAGTGATATGAATCACCAGTGGCCAAAAATCGAAGAGTCACTGCTAAACGTTCTACTACACTTATGCTCGATCTGAAGTTTGTATTTTGTTTTCCAATTTTATGACCAACCAAATTAACAAGAAACTCGAAGTCCTCACTTGACATTCTAGCGAAATTTCTATATCCACTTAAACCATAAATTTTCAGTTCTTCTAATAATTTTACACCATCTGAATTATTTCTATTTTTCAAAATGTTTCTTTGCCACTGTCTTGGTTTTTTTATTTTATTTCTTTTTAATTTTTTCATGATTATAAAACACGACGCTATAATTGCTACTTCCTTACAATCCATATTCAAGCACTAAACTGAGATCGAGAAACAAAAAAAAAATCCCATTAAAAATGGGAAACAAAAAACATTTCAGGAGCATTTCAGAAATGTTTCAAGAAACGTCCACACCAAAAAAACATTTCAGAAACATTTCTGAAATGTTTCCGAAATGTTTCAAAAATGTTTTTTATACAAATGGGAAACATTTTAGAAACATTTTTGAAACAATGTTTCCTGAAATGTTTCTCTGGTGTGGACATAGCCTTAGAAACGAACAGGGTGTTATCTCCGTTTCGATCGGCGATGACTGCATTTGCAATTCGGTCGTAATTGAGCCTAGTGAAACCAGGATTCTCAGTTCGCCATGCCAATGCAAGATCTCGTCTCTTAAATAGAAGTGTCCGACGAAGCACTGGTTTGTGTGTCATTAGTCTTGCTTAATTTAGCTCTGTTGAAAATTTTATTTCATTATCGTATTTCTATTGATTTTAATATCATTGTGAATTGTTTTAGTGTTTTGAAGTGTTTAAAGTCAATTAAATCAATTAAATTTGTTTGTTTACTGCAATTTATTAGAGAATTAGTTTAATTTGTGTGTCGCTCTGCATTCATAGTGTTTGGTGAGAAATAGATTTTTTTATTTTTCTGTTCCGTTTGAGTGTGTTTTAAGTGATTTCAAACTCAAATTATTTTTTTTTTTTTTTTTGCATCTCAGAGACTTAAGTGGCACTGAACTTAGAGCAAGCTCATTTGTACACACTTATCTACGCTCTTCATCATTAATGCAAGTGTTAGTGGTTAGTAAATAACGCCAACACAAGCACAAAGGGAACGTATACGAGGAAAAATAAAAAAAAAAACATTACAACATTTACAAAGTAAAACTTAAATTATATTAAAATTAACATTAATAGAACAAACTAAACTAGTGAAACAATACTAAACAAGGTTTATAAATAAAAAATTAAATTAAACTACTGTAATAAAAAAACTACTAAACATGAATCATGCTGATGGTAAACTGGTTCTTTATATTAATTTTAAACTATTTTTACTGATGTTGAAATCGGCAATAAAAGGATTGGAGTTTAATAACCTACTCATGCGAGCTAATGGCTCATGCATGCCATAGTTAGTTCGGTGGTGGGAGCGATGTATAAACTCTAAATTGCGTAGTTGGTGAGTTCCTCCGCGATAGTTGAATCCTACGTGGGAGAGCAAGTCGGGAGCATCAATAATACCGGTTATTAATTGATGAAAAAACACTAAATCATTGTTGATTCTTCTCTGTGAGAGGGTTTGAAGATTTAATAAGCGGATACGATTTTCATAGGGAGGAAGATTGAAAGGATCTTCCCAAGGAAGACCTTTGAGAGCGAAGCGTATGAATCTGTGCTGTATTGCTTCGATTCGAGATTTATGAATATCATATCATCTTTGTCTAAAATAAGTACTATATTCCAATTTAATTTTCTATATCTAAAGTAAAAACTTCTTCTAAATTATCTGCTTGGTGGTGCAATCGTCTAGCAGACCAGCATCAGTCGTTCATCAACTGTGAAAGCGCACAGACGTGCTGGCGACTTTGGCAGTGTCTTATTGAATTCGGAGTGTTTTGAAAAAAGTATTAGAAGCAGTGATTTTTAATAAGGGCAGTAGCCTAGTGGGTATAGCGTTCGACTACAGTGTGGATGGACACGGGATCGATCCCCACGAGAACCTAAGAGTGCAGCTTTTTTGGCTAAAACCAGGTCCATCAACATCTGGTGAGGCGAGGTTGGTAGCAACAACAACAACCACAGCAGCGACAACAACCGCAACATCAGCAGCGGGAACTACCGCAACAACAACAGCGATTACAGAAGGCGACGCATTCAAGCGAAGCCAAATCTGGTTCAGCGTAAGCAGAAAGTGGTGGAAGAGAAGGAGGTTGATGAAAACATGATGTCAACCAGTTCTGACCAGCGTTGCCACAATGATACAAGTGTAACAAAAGTGTTACACTTTTCAATTATTTTATAGTTTTGTTACAATGTTACTTTTTTTTCCGTTTCGTTACACTTTTCCCGTAAAAATTTTTTTTGTTTTTTTTTTCGTTAAAAAATATTGAAAAGTTTAACTGGCAGCACTTTTCTCTTTCGAACCATTTGTATGTGAATTCTATAGTCTGCTTTTACATTGAGACGTTCTTAGCTCGACGCTTTTCGAAAATACGTGAGAGCAAAGAGTGAAAGCATCTTTTTCAATCTATGTTTCTCTTTTACCCTACAGCATTTTCGAATTGCGTCGAGCTAAGAAGGTCTCCATGTTAAAGCAGACATAGTAGGTTTGTTCGTTGAAGCCCTGGGGTTGCCCTAGGGTCGCCACAAAGTGTTTTTTGAGAAACCTAAATTCGCCCTGAATGTCAAATTGAGTGTTTTTTGAGCCATAGGTTTGACATAGGTTTTCCCCAAACTCGCCCTAGCTTTTTGCTGTGGCGATTTGAGGGCTGTCAAATGGCATGTGTTTTTATTTAAATGACAGGGATGTGTGGCGATTCGTGGTTTAGCGTTTTTTGAGGACTGGAAAACCCAGGTTTTTTTGACAACTCATGGGGTTGTCAAGAAAACCTGGGTCAACCCTGGGGAAAGTTCAACGAACAGACCTAGTATTTTAGAGGGAACGTAGTTAGTTATGCGCCGTTCGGGCAGCAGATGGCGAAGTAGGGGTATCTATTGATGAAAAAAAAAATGTATAAAAACAAAAATGAAATTATTTTATACAGAGCTATGTCAGATTAAAAAGAGGTTCGATTTTACTAATAAAAAATTACAAAATATTGCGCTTCTAGATCCTGGAAAAATTGTTTCTGAAAGCAATTGTATCTTGATACTATCAAATAATTTCCCGAATTTGTATGATCCCGAAAAAAAAAAGAAAAAAATATGCACTGAGTTTAGAAAGTTACAGTTACAACAAAACTTAAAATATATTGACGACATTGAATTAATTTGGGGCCTTGTTAAATCCTTACAAAATCCACAAAAAGAGAAATGTTTGAAAATGTTGTACAATTTTCCAAAAAAAATATTAAGCTTACTTCACAGTTCCGCTACTACGAAACGTGTTTTTTCTGAACTTCATTAAATAAAAAATAATAAGGCGAACAAATATGATTTAAAAACAATTGAGGCAATAATATTTGCAAAGCAAATCAAAGACTTGTACTTGTAAGACTAATGAGAAAAAATGAATTTATTACATTTTCTTAGTATGTATGTATGTACATATATAAAAACGAAATGTGATAAGGTGTTCCTAATAAAGTTTTTTTTTTTCTTTTTTTTTTAGTTAAGAAAACATGTTTTTATTATTATTGTGGTTTTTTTTCAGTTTGTTACATTTTCTTTCCATTTGTTACACTTTTTGAAAAAAATTGTTACACTTTCAAAAAGACCTGCGGCAGCATTGGTTCTGACGAGGAAAGTATGAATTCCACATACGAGTACGAGTCGAACGGAGGAGAGGGCCTTTACACAGGTAAAGGCAATTCGTTCGCGGCCCTAGCCGAAGATAAAAACGACGAAGAAGAAGATGAGGAGCGGATCCAATCGTTGACAGAGATATTGGTGAAGATGACTACAGAAATTGAGGCAATGAAAGCAAAGCAGATTGCACGCAGGCAAGCGGCAGCCGAGGCCAAGCAACAACTACAGCAACAGACAGCAGCAGATAAGGCAACAAAACAACAGCAGCCTACAACAACAAAGGTTGCTGATATAAAAACTGCGCCCGTGCAGCAACGCGGGACTACAGCAAAAAAAGCTTTACAAAATAAAAAAAACTGCCAAAGAAGAGCAGCCCCGTGGGACCGCGGCTATAAAAGCCGCGACAACGATCTCCAGCAAAAAACAGCAGCCAGTAGAGCAACAACAGAAGCAGCAACATTAACAGCAGCAGCCACAACAAAAGACCACAAAGAAAGGCAGGGTGCCCCCGAAAAATACCCTCAACATGGAGTTGAAAGCCACTACAAATCTATGTAAGTCCGCTATTGGCGACAAATTTAAAATTAAGCGATAAGGTCAAGATCGACATGCGATCCAATGTGAAAACATTGGTGACCATAAGATCATTCGGGCGTTGTTGCAAACAACAGCCACCGAACATTTTACTTCTACTCCCAAAGAGGACAAACCCAAAATCATGTTACTTAAAGGGATAGAGCCTACCTCTGACCCAGAGGAGCTCTTAGTTGAACTCCGCAGGTTGGCGGGCGACGATCTCGAGTTTATCGGGGTCAAGTCGTTCACCACGGCCAAGGCAAGATGGGAGAAGAGGCTATTGCCGATGTTCCTCGTCACCCTATCACCCAATAGCCGTCTGGAGAGTCTAAGGAAAATCTCCGTCCTGGACTACCAGATAGTAAGATGGGAAAAATTAAACAGGCACGGGGACATTTTACAATGTCTTCGTTGCCAACGGTTCGGTCACGCCGCATTCAACTGCCAAATGCAGTCGAGGTGCGTCAAGTGTGGAGAGAACCACAATGACAAAGAGTGTAAGCTCGGTGAGATTAGGGTCGAAGACAAGACCCTACTGAAGTGCATTCTCTGTGGTTGAAATGGGAACCCTGCTAATTATCGGGGTTGTCCTCGATACCAGATTATTAAAAAATCAAAAAAAGCTGCTCCAACAGCAACTAAGGATGAGGGAAGGCAAACAGCCAGACCAATTCCAAGGGCCGTCGTTCCCGAAGTCTCTTTCAGCCAAATGGCGTGGGGGCCTGGGAAAACGGTACAGCCTCCTCAGAAAGCGGCCGCACAGCCATCTGTGTCAAAGGCTGCTACTGGGGAGTCAGAGGTGATGGTCGCTCTGCGTGTCATTCAGGCACAAATGAGTGAACTATCACGGCAAATAAGTGAGCAGGCGCGTAGGGTGGATTTGATCTACCGTGCAGTGCCTTCGCTTGCGCAATTTTCGGGTTAACGGGCGCGCTGCCGGAGAGGCCTTTCAAGATCCTAGCCGTGAATGTGAATTCGCTAGTTAGGGTAGAACGACGAGCCAACTTCTCTGAGTTGTTAAAAGACCAACGTCCCGATGTATGTATGGTTAGCGAAACTAGGCTAAACCAGCATCACAATTTGACGAATAATATTTACAATATCGTAAGGAGGGACCGACCCAACTCGACTTTCGCGGGTGGGGTTGCGATCTTCATACGTAAGGGCATTGCTCATATGGTAATATAAAGTGGTGAAGTACACCGATTCCAGTTGCTTGAAGCGTGTATCGTATGCATCCCTCTCCAACAGGGGAGGCGCTTGTATGTGGTCGCGATCTATGCGCCGGAGGCTTCTCAAAATTCATGTTTTATAACAGAGCTTGAAACACTTTTTCGATGTCTGAAACTGAACTCAGAAGAAAACTATTTCCTTTTGGCCGGTGATTACAATGCTAAACACCAAGACAGGCCCGCCGCTAGGGGTTTGAACGCCCGTGTGCAATTTCCATTATGCCGCCCCCGTTTAACTATGTCTACATTACGCGATCTAGGTTAAAAAAACTAGGTTAAGGATGTGAAAAAAATAAGAAATACTTTACAACGAAAAACTATTCATTTACTTAATTTACAGTAATTGTACCTTTCTTGCCTTTATGTTGGCGAAATCTGTTATCAATTTTTTTGTGTCTAAGCTATCTAATATCTCATGTTCAATTGAAACTATGGCTAAATTACTTAGTCTTTGCTGGTGCATTGTTGATCTCAAATAGTTTTTTATAATTTTTAACTTTGAAAAGGACCTTTCACCAGATGCAACTGAAACCGGCAACGTAATTAATATTCTTAGTGCTATTGCTGTATTAGCAAATGTTGACATTAAATCATTTGCAAAAATATATTGCAATAGGGTTTGTGGATCATTGGACTGGTGTTCAGTAAAATGCAACTTTAAAGCATTGATTTCATTAAACAAATCTATACCGTCAATATCTGTGTCACTATTTGAACTCTCTTTTAGCTTCAAATTCAAATCTTTGCAATGTTTCATGAAATCATCTTTGGAGTAACTAAATAAGTTATTATTGGTGAAAAAGCCAAATACGTCTGTAAAAGTTTCCAACTCCTCGAATCTATCCTTTACAGAAGTTAACGTTTGATCTAGGATTCTAAAAAAAACCTCTACTTCGTATTTGGTTTTGGGGTTAAGTAAAACTTCGTCACTCTGTTCATATTGAAATTGAGTTGGTTTTCTTCGTGGACGAACTGTGTCTATAGGCGGAAAATCTGTTTCTACATTAAGGTCCCGAGCCACACTGGTAGCTTCTTCTAACACCCTTTCGAAGTGCTCATCCGTGCGATATTCGGTGAATTTATCAATCAATTTATTTAACAAATTTATGCAGATTTGAGTATTTATTGTGAGGTTTTGCATCATTTTGCTGAGAGCATTAATTTCATTTAAAATATCGAACCAAATTACAACCGAACAAATAAATCTATAATTTTGAATGTTTAAAGCAAGCGAATGAGCTTTGTGAGATGTTGTACAGTTTGTTTGTTTCTTTGTGAGATGTTGTTGTGAGATTTTGTACAAAGAATTGTTATCTGATTTTTCTAGCAAAGCGTCAAATATTTTTTCGAGGTGGTACCGTAAAGGTTTGACTGCATCGATTCTGCTAGACCATCGCCTGGCACTTAATGCTTTTAATTTTAAATCTGGTAAATATTTGCAAATTATCGACCATCTTTTTGTAGATGACGAAAAGAAAACGTAAATTTCTTGAATTATATTGAAAAAATTGACGGTGTCGTGCGTAATATTTGCCGCATCGTTAACGACCAAATTGAGACTTTGCGCCGAGCATGGAACGTAAAATGCGCGATTATTAATTTCCAATATTTTTTTTTGCAATCCGTTGTGTTTTCCACGCATATTAGAATCATTGTCATAACCTTGACCATTCGAGGCTTGAATTCTGTGAATATGTTCTCGCATAACTGAATCAAAGGTTGCTATTTCTATTGCTTTGAGAAAATTACCGTTATCATGCTCATATAATGTTTTTGACGAGCCCCTAAACGCCAGACATTGATGGGATAAAAATTTTATAACAGCTATGATCCTTTCCAATACATCACACCATTGTTTTTTTTTTTTCAGATTCCAATAGTCTCAGATGCATTTGATTTACAGTAGTTTTGTTTTTTAATATATTATTTAGTTGTACCCAACATTTTAAATTTTCACTGTGGGAAACGCTTGTTTCGTGTCGTTTTAAGGTGGATGACAAATGTTGCCAATCGGAAAAACCGCTTGGGGCCGACAAACTACTTACAGTTTTACTGAATATTTTACAACAGAAACAATGGACTGAATCTTTTGACGTATTTTTACGTATATTTTTCTTAGTATTGTGATGTGACAATGTCTGAATTTTGGTCGTTGATTGCTTGATTTGCCGCCCCCCTGGATGCGCCGCCCGCGTGCATTGCACGCCTTGCACGCCCGCTTACGGCGGGCCTGCACCAAGATTGGGGAAATCAATTAGCCAATCCAAGGGGGACCCAGCTATTCAATTGGCTGGGGCTCCACAGCATTGAGTGTAAAGTCGATCTGCTGGCTACTGACAAGCCTTCATATCCTCGAAGTGGCTCTTATTTGGATCTATTGCTTTTAGACTCAAGACTTAAGCTGACCGAAGACATTCTTCGACGGACGAAAAATTGTTTGACGACGGTTGAGTACGACAGTGACAACTGTGGACTTGCCGCCGTCATACTGCTTCCGAACAACCTTGTGGAACTGAAGGAGTACGTGCCGACGCACTCTTACAACTACGGTAAGACACGTTGGCCGCGCTTTTCCGGTGCCGTCTCAAGGGAACTTGGTTCGGACGGTATTGCGCCGCCATGCAACAGGAATCTGTCGAACGTTGAGATCGATGGGTACCTGCAACGTATGGAGGATGCAATCCGTGTACAATGGACAGGACAATTCCTAAATATAGGCAACATGACTCTACGAACATGTACAGAAACGCGACAATAGACGCACTTTACAAACAAAAAAGTAGACTCCTGTCAAGACTAAAACTCTTGCACAGGAGGTTTACTGACCGACACGATTTGGAGATTAGAACTCTGAAGTCACAGATCAAAAATCTCCAACAGTTTATAAAAGAAAATTACAGAATGTCTATATCTCTTTTCTGGAACAACAAAATTCGGGCTGTACTGTACAGTCCAATAACCCGAGTATGTTTCCGGAAATAAATAAAATTTTGAGGAGAAAAGATCAAAATGACCTTCAGTGTATTAAACTCCAAAGGACGACAGAGAACAGAAACTTACTTATGACAATAGGGATACATCCGGATGAGGCCATCTTAGATGATGACCACTTTATAGTGGAAGATGCTCAGGAGAAGGTAGAGACGGTGGGTGCTGTTTTCGAGCGAGTATATAAGGTGAATGAGTGCATTCGCCCGAATTACGACCTTGAGAATAGAGCCTTCGTTGGACATTTCTATCTTAGAGACGAGATCTCGCATTGGCGATCCGAGAATCCTGGTTTCACTAGGTTCAATGACGACCGACTTGCAAATGCAGTCATCGCCCAGCGAAACGGGGATAACACACTGTTCGTTACTAAGATGGACCTCTTGGACATCTTTCACAAAATAAAGAAAAAGAAGCCAGCAGGAGTCGACGGCATACCCAATGTTGTGCTGCGAAACCTCCCTTCGAAAGCGGTGGACATATACACCACGTTGTTCAACAATGCGCTGAATAATGCATATTATCCAGTGCGTTGGAAGACGGCAGTGGTCCATCCTCTCCTTAAAAAAGGGAAGGATGGTTCCAATCCAGCAAATCTCCGGTCAATTAGTCTTCTCCCGAGTATCAGCAAGGTATTCGAGAAAGTTCTCAAAAGAGCTCTGTCCACATGGGCTGAGGACAAACATATTATTCCTGAAAATCAGTTCGGTTTTAAGGCGGGCCATGATACCACACATGCCGCGTCTAAACTAGTATCAGATATTCAATGGAACAAAGCTAAAAATCAATGTACGGGTGCATGTCTGGTTGACTTGGAGAAGGCTTTCGATACCGTTTGGTTAGACGGTCTTTTCTATAAGTTGATCAGATATGGCATGAGTAAACCACTGCTTTATATTCTGAATGACATGCTTCATGGCAGAACGTTTGTTGTGAAAAGTTGCAACATAACATCTACCAGAACCTTTAAAATACAGAACGGTCTACAACAGGGGGCGGTGAATTCGCCTATTTTATTTAGCATTTTCACCGGAGATCTAATTGGTTCTCTTCACCATGCTATAGCGTACGCCGACGACCTTATTGCGTACAGAACAGGTCCAAAGATCGAAGTCATCAGAATACTTTTGCAGCGTGACTTCGATAAGATCCAGCAATATTGCGATGACTGGAAGTTGAAAATCAACGTCCAGAAATCGGAGACAATTGTGTTTAGAACCTCGTTGGCTCGGGCCTCATGGGATACGAGAAAGAACTGGCGAAAGCTGGTGATCGTTGATCTACATGGCCACCCACTGCCAAGCAAAGTAGTAGTCAAGTACCTCGGCATCTGGCTAGATCAGTATCTATATTTTAACAAACATATGGATGCAGCTCTGGCCAGGGCTAGAGGAGCTTTTGCTCTGACAAGGCGACTGTTTCACAGCAGCCAACTTGATAGCAGAGTGAAGGTGATTTGCTACATGGCCCTCATAAGAGGCCAATGATTGTCTATGGGTGCCCCGTGTGGTTCAATGTTACAGCGTCTCAAATGGAAAAGATTCGGGTGTTTGAGAGACACTGTCTGCGTACCTGTCTTGGATTGCACAGAACACCAGAGTCGGAGTACAAAAAATATTATCCCAATGAGGTCCTTTACAACGGGGCTCAAATAAACAGGATTGACAACTTCATTATAAAACTGACTCGTGGTAACACTGCAAGAGCGATGACCTCGACCAATGGCCTGATTTTTGGGGCTTTTTACCCCAACACTGAATATATGGAGAAAACGCGCTTCAGTGGATTTGTCCCACCGGAGGCTTTCCTCTATTTTGATATGGTAGGTCTGATTCAGGATAGATTGGCGGTTCCGCTAATCTACCACGTCTGCCGTTAGTCCGTGGAACGACCGACGGCTCCTTTATAACCGAGACGTCACCGCAGTAGGCGGAGAAGCTGAAGAGCTCCTCCGGTTCAGTAGGGCGGTATCAGATCGTGATCGTCGTGACGTTGTTAAAACGTTGAAAATGTTCTGGTGGTTGTCGGAGCAACAACTTGAAGTTGATAATGATAGCGAGTCGCCAATGGCTGGCTTACACAGGTTCAGCGTGTAAGTCTTAGGGTATAGGGGGTGGGCACAGTGGCAAACAAAAAAAATCACAAAAATCTAAAAAAAAAAAAACAAAAAAATATAAAACCAAAAAAAAATTATAAAATCAAAAAAAAAAAAAATTATAAAATACTAAAATCCAAAAAAAAAAATAATAGGATTTAAAAAACCAAAAAAAAAAATCCAAAAGCTACTGTGGCTGCTCTTCTTTTAAGTAGATTTAAGTAGTTTTAATTAGTTTTAATTAGTTTTAATTAGTTTTAATTAGTTTTAAGAAAACACAAAAAAATTATCTTTGGAACTAAGTTTTTTTTTTAAATTTTCTTAGTTTTCACTAGTTCTAGTTTTTAATTCATAAGATATCTGAAGGTCGAAAGGCACTAGTAGTAAGATATTGAATAATTTAGAGTACCCGCCTAGGGTCAGTAAGTTAATTAAGTTATTATATAAGCTAGTTTTACACATTTTTGTTAGCATGTAAGTAGATATAAGAAAAATTTAATAAAAATGAATTTAAAATGAAATGAAATGCAGACCAGCATATTTAGTACAATTCAACTCCCGGGACACAAGTTCTAGTCCTATTGGGGTCACTTTTTTTTTTGTTATTAATTATTATTTTGATTTCACCTTATTTTTATTGCACTTGCAAATTAGTTTATTCTTTAATTACATTTTTAACATGGCATGTGCAGCGGGTAAATGAATCGAAAACGCCAGTGCTCCTCTCTTTGAAAGTTATTATCCTTGCTGGAATGTCTTCCATTCCAAGTGTATTGGCTCAAGCAATGCATTTTTGGACAAAATAAGTGCGTCAAAGATTGCTTCTTGGTATTTCTCGGAATGCAAAAAGATATCCCTGTACCTACTGGCTATTAAAATGTCCAATTTTAAATTGGACATTTTGAAGCTGTCGAAAGGCTTTGAGGAACTTCTTAAGGTTTTCAATGACAGTGTTTCTAACCTTGCTTCATTTTCATCTCCTTATAGTTCCGTGGGCACTTCAACCTCAATTGATGATTTGGAGCCTTTAATCATTGAGAAACCCCAATTGTTAGCAGACCTTCAGTCACAATCGACTTCCTTAGCTACCAGCTCGGCCATAGCATTATCCAAAAACTCATAAAGAAATCGCGATGGTTCAGTAGCTTATCAAGTTTCTAGTCCTCCTCCAAAGCGCAAAACACTGAGGAGCAATACGAACAAAGATCAATTGAACAGTTTACTCGTTCTTCCCAAGTCCAATGCATCAGTGAGTAAAAATCCTATCTCTAATAGTAACCTGGATGCAATAGAATCCACATCAATGATCGAAAACTCGATTTCTATGGACACGCAGGATGTAATTGAACCTGTTTCTCTGGGAATAAATGTCCCAAACCTAGATTCCTTTTTGTCTCACGACTTATACCATAAATCACGTCAGAAGATGTTTTGCAGCATTTGGTTGACAAAAAGAGTATCCCCTCTGTTACGTCAATGAAATGTAATAAAATCAGTAAAAACAATAGCTTTGTTTTTTCATTTAAGTTGGTTGCCCCTTCCTTCTTCTCTAATTCTATACTGAATAGAAATGATTATTGGCCTGATGGTACACTCCTGATTTACAATAAGCAAGAAAAAAGCAGTTAGAACTGAACGGATACCAGAACCAAAAAACTAAATAGAATTACCATCTTCTACCAAAATGTGAGAGGGCTTCGTACTAAAATTACGGATCTTTACCTTAACTTTCATGTCTTCTCGCATGACATATTTGTCTCAACTGAAACCTGGCTCAATAAAAGTCATTTGGACACTGAGCTCTTTAGTCACTTCTCAGTTTATCGTAAAGACCGTCATTACGATAGGCCAGAAGATGTGGGTGGTAGTGCATTGATTTCTGTAAGAAATATTTATATGTCTTCTCAAATCACTTTTCCTTTTTCCTTTGCAATTGATGTATTATGTGTCAAAGTATCCGTACAGTTAAATAGTATCTATGTCGTAAACGTCTATATTCCTCCAAAGAGTCCTGTCTCAGCTTATACTGAGCTCTCTCTAGTTTAAGATTATGTAATGGAATTGTCTTGCCTGAAAAGCTATATTTTATTGTTGTGCGATTTTAATTTGCCAGAAGTGAATCGGGTCCCTTCTAAAGATGGATCCTTTCAAGTAGCATCACTGACTTCGTCTCAACAAGAGCTTCGTTTACTTGACAATATTATTTCCTCAGACTTACAGCAAATAAGTTGTATCAGAAACTTTATGAATCGCATGCTCGATTTAGTTTTTTCATCTGACGCAGTTAGTACTGTTGTTCTTAAATCTAAGTATGGCATTACTAACTTAGATGATCTTCACCCACCTTTAGATATTTTTCTGGATTTAAGTTCTAATTTATATGTTCGTAGTAACTCATTTGACTGTTCATACACTTTTGACTTTCGGAGAGCGAATTTCGATTTGATTTCCGAAGAACTCATCAGAGCCGGTATATATAATGTATCAGTTTCTAACAATATCGACGTTGCAGTCAAATGCATTTACTTGATTTTGGAAAATTGTGTGAACAAAATTACTCCCCGAAAAATCCTTAAAAATTCCTGCTTTAACCAGCCTTGGTATACCAAAGAACTAAAGATTCTGCGGAACAAAAGGAACAAAGCCTGGAAAGTATACATTAAGACTCATTCTACAACTGATCACGATGTTTATATTAGTTTTTTTTGAAAACTTTAACACGCTTTCCAAAACTCTTTACTCCAACTACCTTAGACAGATGTCTTTCTCTTTAAGAGATGACCCGAAAAGTTTTTGGCGATTTGTAAATTCAAAGAAAAAATCTGATGGATACTTAGTTAACTTTATTTCTGATGATACTCCTTTAGAGGATACTAACGATATTTGTAATGCCTTCGCTAATCATTTTCGATGCTCTTTCTGTGATACCCTCGTAGTAATCGATGAAAACAACTTTACGAATTTACGTAACTGCTCTCAAGTAAGTTTTAATAATATCCCTGTTCATAGTGACAAAATTTTAAAAAATTTAGCACTTCTGCAAGATGACTTTTCGTCCGGCCCGGATGGAATCCCGCCAAGTCTTTTAAAGAAATGCCGTTCCATAATAATGTTCCCACTTCAATATCTCTTTCAGCTTTCAATCAAAACAGGCGTTTTCCCAAGCCTTTGGAAAAAGTCCTTTATCACTTCGGTTTTCAAAAAGGTGATAAAATAGAAATAAAAAGCTACAGGCCTTGTTCAGATGACACTTACCAAGTTTGCGCTGTAGGTATAAAGATTGGGGAACACTTATGTACCTCTGTACAAAATAGGTACACCATGGAATGACCCTAAACGAAAAATATTGCTCACTTTTTCGTCATGCAGGGGCCTGTTTCACAGATCATACAACACTACATTTCATACAACATACAACAATTTTAAAATCATACATCACTTACAATTTTCTGTTTCACAGATTTCATTGGAAAGATTGTATGATATTCAAATTTGTTGTATGATTTGACAGCAAAAATTATTGAAAAAAAAAACCAAATTCAATTTAGCAAAAAGTCAAAATTTATAAAATTAATCTAAGAAAAGAAATTTATTTGAATATATCCATGCGTGTACTTCTTATATCTAGCAAAAGATACTTTGTCAGTGATAAAAAAATCGGTCTACAATAGACTGTTAGTAATTTTAGCTTATTAGAATTCAAGAGGGGAATGCATATAGGAAGAGGTTGTTATCCGAATTTTTTAGAGACGTTGAAATTATTGGCCTTAGCTCAAATGGGTCTATTATCAATCCACAGACTGAATGTGTTCCATGGGATACTTGGGGAAGTGCAAAATAAAAGAAGTGCATATGTTTTTTAGCAAATTTTTTAAATAAAATGACAGTTCTAACTCTACTTTAGCTCTTATTTAATGTTATCTCTTCGCTTCGGGCCTCAGAAATTTTAGGTTTCGGTTGTACAGCTTTGTACATTCCTTGCTGCGTTCCTTGAAATTAGGCTTTTTACTTTTGGAGACACTTTTGAGATAAATATAGGTTTATACCTGTCCTTAGACAAGTGACCGTTTGTCAAGTTTGAATTGAGATAAGAAAAGGAATGCGATTAGAGAGGATTGCCATTTATATTATATTATATTATATTATATTATATGCAGTTATCTCTTTGTCTCGAGTTTCCGTTCTGCATTCCTTGAAATTCTTTTTCACAGAACTCATCATAGCGTGGAAACTGGGCTTTGCGCTTTTGAAGCCACTTTTGGGATAACTATAAGTTGATACCTAAGACAATGGACCGACAAGGACACTCTCCGACTTATAAATGCTATTATACCGTATACTTACATACATAACTAAATGGAAGTAGAATTATCAATTTTCTTTCACTCTTGGTCTTTCAATCGTCTTCTCATACTATTCTAGACTCATAAAATCTCGCCTTTCAATTCCAAAGACCAATAGTTTGGATGCCTTTAAGAAAAAAGCGATTGATACATCAATATTTTTTGCTGTATCAAATGTAAGAAAATTTATCATAAATTGTATACACATAATGTATGACAAAATTCTGTGAAACAGAATTTATACTGGAAATATTCCAGTCTAATTAATCAATCAATGACAGCAGTCATACAACATTTCTGTGAAACAGTATTTTGTAGAATAAATTTTAAAATCATACATTGTATGTGATGTATGATCTGTGAAATAGGCCCCAGTACGCTGCTGCTTGATTGATTACGTTTTCAAAATGTTTCACCCCGATGAGCAGCTTCTAAATATTAGCACAGAATGTATTTATGACCGGTGGATGCGCTCAATTGCCAGGTACACTTTCTAAAAGGTAACTTACAAGTTACAATTTTAAAGAAAATCATTTTCCAGGACAACAACATAATACTCAAAGTGATTTTTTCAAATTTTTTTTCGTAAATTTTGACTTTGAAGTCAGTTATTTCAAAAACTATAAATTGAAACTACTTAATTTAAAATTTATTATAAAGTGAAAATTTCTGGCTTTTAAAAAAAGTATAAATTGTATCTGTAAGTTTTCCCGTTGTTCTACAATATTTTTTTTTAGATTTTAAGTCAATTTTTATAAAATTGCCCCTACCGCCTAAACGGGGGGAGATAGACCCCCCCTCCCATAGTAAAAAATGCTTGTATTGAACCCCTCTATCAGAAACCGTTATTATTTTTTGTCGCCCTCTATCAGAAACCGTTATTGTTTTTTGTCGCCAAAGTTATCGTACTCGTGCCGACCGAATCAATGAAAACTAAATAAAAAGGTTTGTGTTTTTTTTTCATTATGTCTGACACCGAAAGAATGCATGGTATAACGAGCCTTTGAAAACACTGGTTGTTGACCAGTCAATTGTTCCAATACCTGAAAGTTGACAAATAATGTTTATTCGTTGAGTATTCAACTTATACACTATACAGTAGTGAGCTTTCCATAGCGGCACGAGCCAACCTAATTCACCCGGTTCACCGGATTCACCCATACAAATGTTCAAGCTGAGTTTACGAAAGTGCAGTTCCCGCATAGGGTTCTTAGTTAGTTTGTTAGTTTTGTAAAAACATTTTTTGATAAAAATATTAATTTGCTTTGTTGCTTCTTGCGACTGACTTGACTTTGATTGTAACTTTTCTAAACAGCTGATTACACTCTACACAAATATTTTCCGCTGAGTGTTCGTTCACGATTTCGTCGTGCTTGTGGAGACCAACGAAAAATTCATTTTCGCATCAGCAGCGTACAAGGCTTTAATTAGAAAAAGAAAACCAAGTAGAAAGCTATGTTCATAACATGCCAACCAAAAAGCAACAAAACCTAAATGTAGGTATACTACACTCACCAGGCAGTTATCAGGTCCGCTAGCATTGTCCCTAGCGGCCTAATTTTCTGAAATAATTTATTTCCATTCGTGTTCGCCTTAATCAAATAGATACATACCTCAAGCACTTTCTTGCTAACATTTCTTAGATATTCCAACTTCGGGAACAGTAGGTACATAGTATGTGTTGTATTCGCTTTGAGTTAAAGAAGTAAAAAGTAGAACAAGAGGGTATTGGGCGTTTCCTTCTTTTGTGGTTGGTTGCTTTTCATGCGCATGCTAAAATAAAAATTTAAGGAATAAGTTTTTTTTATTACTGGTACCGACAGGGACCGCCCGAAGGGGTACCTATTACGTTTTTCACACCCTAAAAAAATCATTTCACCCTTGCTTAAATGCTTCGCTCAGCATTACCTTTAATACTTATATATTAAACAACAATCCAGTAAACACATCGATTTCACATTTGGTATGTTAATAAAATAGTCTTAAATATTCTGTTCAAATGTCTCCATTAGAGAACAAGCATTCAATTGCTTAATCTTTTGTGTTTACAAAATTTCGTATCTATTCATTGAACATTTTTTAGTTAGACATTTTCTAAGTTCTGACTCTGAGTTCCCAAAGTTTGTTGATTCGTTAAGTCCTTACGAGTTGTATCATTTTCAGGAGAGAGGAGTTCCAATTCTTTGTCATCTTTAGATTTAGGTGAAGAGTTCCACGGTTCAAGATCTGAAGATCCAAGAAAAACGTATAATATGCCCGAAACTATAAGCATTCCTGCTGTGATGAGATAGACATACTTCCAACTTTCAAAAGATTGCTATAAAAGAAAAGAGCGTATGTAATCGAAAACAAGCTCAACAGATTTTAGAAACACAAAAACAAACATTTTCAAAAGTGAGAATTCCAACGATAACTGGAGATATGAATCCTGGAAGAACGCTTATCATTCCGCTGATTCCAAGCACAACACCAGCATGGTTTGGAGCAATGTCTACGATACTAGCAAGTGGTCCTGATGAAACTGCACCATGAAACATTGTTGCAGCCGTCAAGAAAACAATCGCCGCAATAGAGTTATGACCGAAGAAAGCTAGCGCCAAAACAACGAAGCCTTTCACAGTACAACAAAATGTAGTTGCTAGTTTTCTGACATTTGTTGTAGACATTTTTTCGGTCCGAAGCAGATAATCACTCAAAATTGAGAATGTATATGCAAAAATCATTCTCATCAGGTGGGGCAGACCAGCCAAGACTCCTGTCTGTAGGAATGAGAAATTCAAATTATTCAAAAGTGTCGCAAATAATAATATTTGAAAGCTTGATGGATTTTAATAAACTTATTTTATCTGGCCAGGTTCAAAATAACATTTTTACCTTCCAGCCAGGATTGATTGCTCCCGTGGGATTATAGGGATGAAATAAAGTCAAAGTAACTGATGTAGGGGGATAATGTAGCACCCCTAATGCTGGAATAGTTTTAGAAACCTGTCTAGTAGTTTCTAAGTTTCCGTTCCCAAACCCGTTTCTATGGGAAAATCCGCACAGTTTTTTAAAATTTTTATGTCATAAGAACCTTCTCCTGACAATAACAAACACAACAAAAAAGAATTGGCCAAATTGGTAAAGGCGTTGTTGAGTTATGCGCCTACAACATATTTTGCGATTCATTTTTGTATTTAAGAAAGAAGAAGAAATAATACCAGTCATTAGTACTCAAATTAGTATCAACTCATTTCTTGACAAAACATAAACACACTAAACGTTTGTTTTGTAAATTATTCCTTATTGACCGCAAGAAATCGATTGAAAATAAAACAACAAAAGTCTCGGTTAAAAACTCAAATTAATTTATTTTTAAATACATATCGAATGCATTTCGGACAAAATTACTGTCGGCCCATCATCAGCGAGCGCAAAATATACACTAAGCAAAAAAGAGAAAAACAAAGTAAGCTAACATTTTAGTCATTGTCTAGTTAGAACAAAGTTTAATACATATACTTAGTTAACAATACAAAAGTGTGAGCAAATTACAGATAATTAACATTACAAAAGTGTGAGTATCATACAAATAACTGATATTATGACAATATGAGAGAAGTAACAAAAAGGTTAACATTACAGTATTAAGTTGTATTTGTAAATGAGAGGCAACAAATAGTTTTTAATGTAAACAAACAAATGAAAATTTATGTATTATCTTTTAATATGTTAAACAGAGTAGATTCAATAGGTCCAGGCTCTAAATTCATTAAATTTGAATGTAAGTTAATAAATATAGATTCATATGCGTCTAATTTGGATGAATTGGTGACCGTTTTTAGCAATTTAACATTTTGTTCAAAAGTCCCAATGCTATGGCGTTGAGTATTGTTTACATCTAAACAGTGAGAGGGTATAAGCCATCACACAATAGCGCGTTTGCCTCGCGTCGACCTCATTTGACAGAACAATCAAAAGTTCAACTATACGAAATCTGTAGAGTCTCACACAATCACGCTTTGTCCTCAAACGCGTCGTTTGACAGACGTAAGCAAACGTAACAAAGCGACCAACCTTCAAAAAAAAGTTCAGCTATGTTGAACTTTTGCTCGCTTTCTGACATATCACTCCTTTTCAGTTTTGCAATAGGGAAGAGTAACAAAATCTATGTAAGCAAAACATCGATTTACGAATCAAATTATCGATACGTCGGTATCGATGTCGAAGTGTGTTTCAGCTGAAACTTATCGATGTAAATACTAGATAAATATATAAATTCTCGTTGTTTAAGCTGTTTTAAACTTTACTTTTGTTAGATTATTCAACGTAGGTGCTGTTGAAGCATTTAAACTACTATGAACTTGCAATGATGTATTGCAAAATCGACTTATACATTATGTAATATTTTCCATATCGTGGATTTCGATGAATTTTCGATATATGAGTGAGTATAAAATCGATTATAGATTTTTTTGGCCAACAAATCAATCAAATTGTACTTCATATTTGTGCATGAAGTGTGCTTAAGCTGAGTTTTAGAGTGTTTTAGCAGAACTTTATCGATGTAACTAGTAAATAGATATTTCAATTCTCGTTGTTAAACCTGTATCAAACTTGACTTTTGCCAGATTGTTCAACGAAGGTGATGTTTAATCACTTAAACAACTATAATTCTGAAAAGATATTCTTAAAAATCGACATATATAATATGTTATATTTATCATACCGTAGATTTCGATTAATTTTCGATGCATGGCCGCATGGGTTAACATAAAGTCAATCAATATGGGTGATATTGAAGCATTTAAATCATTTTATAAGCAAATTATTGTAAAGGTGCTCGACCAATAACTTATGCGATAATTTCATACCGTATATTGCGATAACATTTTTGATATTTGTATGAATATAAAGTCGATTATGTTGATTGTCGACAACAAACAGCAAACAGCAAATGTTATCACAAACTAGATTGCATGCGATAACACGGTATGGAAATGCAACTACGCACATTATACTAAGCTCAATTGATTACACTACACATTTCACTAAGCTCCTCATTCATCTCTTTATCAAAAGTAATTAACAAATTAGCAATCGATTTAGTTTTCCATGTACTTAATACAAAGGAAAAAAATCGATTTTTGTTATCGATAGTTTCTGATAACGACGATGGTCGTTCGATATTTCAATCGATATATTTTCTTAATTTCGCACAAGCTTAGACGAATGAATGACAGTAGGGCGCTTTGAGGATTTCTCATGCAACGTGAAGCCTACGTGAGGTCGACGCGACGCGACGCGTGATTGTGTTTTGACTTTATTGCTTTCGCTATTTCTCTCTTATGGACAGATCGAAGATGCTCATTGTAACGAGTTAATATTGTTCTCCTTGTCTGGCCAATGTATGTCTTCTCACAGTTCGAGCATTTGATTTCATAAACGCCACTACGTTCGCTCATCGGTACCGAGTCTTTCGTCGAGCCGAGAAGTGTGCGTAGCTTGTTGTTGTTGGTATATGCAATCTGCATATTGGCTTCCTCGAACGAATGTTTCAAATGGTTTGTAATACTCGGTGCGAATGTCATGGCTATGTGATGTTTACTTGTTGACTGTGTCGTTCGATTTTGTCTGTATAAGGTTGTGAAACGCTCATTTCTAATTCTTCTTGAGATTTTCCGTACTAATTTATCTATAATTAGTCTTCTGTATCCATTAATATCTGCCAAATGTAATATTTGTTCATATTCTTCTTTGTAATTTTTGATGGATAGAGGAATCCTACACATGCGTTCAGCCATTGATGAGAATGCAGATAATTTAACATGATGTGAACAGAAAGAATCATTTGTGATGTAGCGGTTGGTTGTCGTTGACTTTCTGTATATGGCAAATTGCACTTTTCGCCCAATTCGTGTGATTTTTAAATCCAAGAATGCCAGCGAGTGATGGGTGTCGTGTTCACTCTCATAAGTGAATTTAATGCTTTCGTATTTGCTATTTAACATGTTCAAAACATGATTTAAATTCTCTCTTTTTATGACGGCAAAAGTGTCATCTACATACCTCCACCAGATGCGTGGTAGAATTCCTTCTTTTTTCAAATCGCATTCAAATTTACACATGAACGCTTCTGATACGAAAGGTGATAGGCTGTTACCCATACTGCAACCGAAGTCACTTCGATAAAAAGATTTTCTAAATTGAAAACAGTTGTGTTTCATGCATGTTGTTACTGCGTAGATGTACATATGTGTTTATTTGTTCTTCAACCAACTCAAATTTTTCTAAATGTTCACGGATGGCTACAACAGAATTAGAAGAATTAGTGAGAGTGTTCAAAGTCAACAAATACAGATTAATTGTCTCAAATCCGCAAGTACCTCTCATGTATGGGCTACCAAAAGTACACAAACCGGGAGAAAGTATGCGAAAAATTGTGTCTTGCATAAATTCACCTTTTACCAAAATTTGTAAATGGCTGGTATCGCAATTCAAACAATTTGGACCTTTCGATGGTTTCTCTGTGAAGAATGCAGTGGATTTCGTAGATAAAATTAAAGATATTGAAATAGAAGAAGACGAGATTATCGTTTCTTTCGACGTCACAGCTTTATTTCCCAGCGTACCGATAGACATAGCTGTTGTAGCCATCCGTAAACATCTAGAAAAATTTCAGTTGGTTGAAGAACAAATAAACACATACATCTACGCAGTAACAACATGCATGAAACACAACTGTTTTCAATTTAGAAAATCTTTTTATCGAAGTGACTTCGGTTGCAGTATGGGTAACAGCCTATCACCTTTCGTATCAGAAGCGTTCATGTGTAAATTTGAATGCGATTTGAAAAAAGAAGGAATTCTACCACGCATCTGGTGGAGGTATGTAGATGACACTTTTGCCGTCATAAAAAGAGAGAATTTAAATCATGTTTTGAACATGTTAAATAGCAAATACGAAAGCATTAAATTCACTTATGAGAGTGAACACGACACCCATCACTCGCTGGCATTCTTGGATTTAAAAATCACACGAATTGGGCGAAAAGTGCAATTTGCCATATACAGAAAGTCAACGACAACCAACCGCTACATCACAAATGATTCTTTCTGTTCACATCATGTTAAATTATCTGCATTCTCATCAATGGCTGAACGCATGTGTAGGATTCCTCTATCCATCAAAAATTACAAAGAAGAATATGAACAAATATTACATTTGGCAGATATTAATGGATACAGAAGACTAATTATAGATAAATTAGTACGGAAAATCTCAAGAAGAATTAGAAATGAGCGTTTCACAACCTTATACAGACAAAATCGAACGACACAGTCAACAAGTAAACATCACATAGCCATGACATTCGCACCGAGTATTACAAACCATTTGAAACATTCGTTCGAGGAAGCCAATATGCAGATTGCATATACCAACAACAACAAGCTACGCACACTTCTCGGCTCGACGAAAGACTCGGTACCGATGAGCGAACGTAGTGGCGTTTATGAAATCAAATGCTCGAACTGTGAGAAGACATACATTGGCCAGACAAGGAGAACAATATTAACTCGTTACAATGAGCATCTTCGATCTGTCCATAAGAGAGAAATAGCGAAAGCAATACCCTCTCACTGTTTAGATGTAAACAATACTCAACGCCATAGCATTGGGACTTTTGAACAAAATGTTAAATTGCTAAAAACGGTCACCAATTCATCCAAATTAGACGCATATGAATCTATATTTATTAACTTACATTCAAATTTAATGAATTTAGAGCCTGGACCTATTGAATCTACTCTGTTTAACATATTAAAAGATAATACATAAATTTTCATTTGTTTGTTTACATTAAAAACTATTTGTTGCCTCTCATTTACAAATACAACTTAATACTGTAATGTTAACCTTTTTGTTACTTCTCTCATATTGTCATAATATCAGTTATTTGTATGATACTCACACTTTTGTAATGTTAATTATCTGTAATTTGCTCACACTTTTGTATTGTTAACTAAGTATATGTATTAAACTTTGTTCTAAATAGACAATGACTAAAATGTTAGCTTACTTTGTTTTTCTCTTTTTTGCTTAGTGTATATTTTGCGCTCGCTGATGATGGGCAGACAGTAATTTTGTCCGAAATGCATTCGATATGTATTTAAAAATAAATTAATTTGAGTTTTTAACCGAGACTTTTGTTGTTTTATTTTCAATCGATTTCTTGCGGTCAATAAGGAATAATTTACAAAACAAACGTTTAAGATCCGACCACAAATAGTTCTCAAGTTTAGAGATTAAAAATGCTAAACGAAAATGATAAACACACTAGTTCTGTCAAATTGATACGAAGAATTTAATAGTACCCAACCAAAATTAGAACCAAAAAGTTGGGGGTATAGCATACAAAATCAAGTCGTTTCGTTAGAGAAAATTTTTTTGTTTTTTGCTTTGAATCGATTGGGTATAATTTTTTGAATATGTTTCCTTTTATTGGAATTAATTTATACTTTTAGTATTGTGCACTTTTTTGGTGGTTACAATCACAAAAACAAAATGGATTTAGTTTTCGTCGAAGATAATTTATTCATGGACTTCGATAACGTGTATATCGAAAGCTACAGAGAAATAACTCAAATGGTTCTGATGACGTTGACATTTTTCAACGTTTTAGATTAACAAAACAAAAATTTCAATTTGTTCTTCAATTAGTTTAAGAAGAATTAGCACACATGCAAACACGGTACTGTAAATATTATTTTTAGAGCATTAAAGCTAATTTTGGACTGAATTTTACACAGATCTCGTTTTATATCACTGGAACAGCAACTTCTCGTTACTTTGCGTTTCATGGGATGTGGATCAATGCAGTTAGCAGTTGCTGAATTTATGCATGTGTCGTCCTCTTGAGTTTGTCGCATATTGCCAAAAGTCTGTATGGCATTAATACGATATTTGGACCAGTTTGCGAAAATGCCCACAACATTCACAGAACAACAGAGAGCCATTGTATATATAATCTATAGTACTATCATCAGATAGCTTTTTCTGAGACCTTTATTCACCGAGTGGTGCGCTGAAATCGCTTAAGCAAAGAGACACAGACAAGAGAGAATTAAGCGCTTAAATTTCAAAAAGTGCCGAGAGAACCAAAATCAAAGCAAATTATTTAAGGTGGGGAGGAGAATCGAAAACACAAGACAAAGTATAGAGAATCAGTAATAATGGTGGTAGTAGGTCAAGAAAGATTTTACGTACAATTGAACATCTGATCATACTGTTCTGTTTGAGGTACTGAAATTTCAATTTGAAGGGATAAAATGAAATTGCTATATTGCAATGCAAGCAAATTTCATTTCAAATTCATGAAAAATTGAAATTTGTATTAATGAGCAGAAATTTTTTTTTTTGTTTTGAATTTATTATTTGATATGTGAAAAATGATATTGAAGAACATTTTTTCTGAAATGTTGGAATTATAGTTGGTAAAAGTAAGTATAGAAATGCAAGGTTATGATAGATAAAAACAAATCTGAAAAAGGGTGGAAAGCGTTAGTATTTTGATAAATAGATTTTTTAAAAGGAAAACTATAGGCAACTACAAAAAAAAAAAAGGAATTGAATATTGCACATCCAAAAAAAAGTTTTTAAGAAATAAAAAAGCGAAAGAAAAGGATAAAAATAATTGCACTTCATCACTACATAGTATAAAACAAAGTCGCTTTCTCTGTCCCTATGTCCCTATGTATGCTTAGATTTTTAAAACTACTCAACAGATTTTGGTGAGGTTTTTTTTTAATGAATAGAGAGGAAGGTATATATGTATAATGCATGCATATTATAGCAGAGAAAAGCCGAGAAATTTAAAGATTTGTAAAGTGATGTCTTAACAAACATATTTTTCTGCGCCTACATTGCAAACGCTGGCTAAAACTTACGAGATAGTTCAAATTTATGTACTACGGAGTTGTAAATCTTAAAACAATGAATAAAAAAGTACGGGACAACATATGTTTATCTCCTAAGGATAACCCACAGTAACCATTTTTATATTTTACATATTACAAAAAATTGAACATCTGATCATACTGTTGTGATTGAAACTGAAATTTCAATTTGAAGGGATAAAATGAAATTGCTATATTGCAATGCAAGCAAATTTCATTTCAAATTCATGAAAAATTGATATTTGTATTAATGAGCAGAAATTTTTTTTTTGTTTTGAATTTATTATTTGATATGTGAAAAATGATATTGAAGAACATTTTTTCTGAAATGTTGGAATTATAGTTGGTAAAAGTAAGTATAGAAATGCAAGGTTATGATAGATAAAAACAAATCTGAAAAAGGGTGGAAAACGTTAGTATTTTGATAAATAGATTTTTTAAAAGGAAAACTATAGGCAACTACAAAAAAAAAAAATAGTGCGTGCAGTCCCCCCGCGCGGAAGAAGTGAAACTTCCTAATGTGGAAAAGAAAACAGGAAGGGGTAGAAATTTTTTTGAGTGAACTCGTATTGTTTCTTTAAAACAAACTTTATTAACATTACTTACAATTCACAAGTGATCGCATCTTTTAATTATCATTTTCGAGTGGAGAAATATCAAAATCTATAACATTTACAATGGGATTATGATAACTAAAGTAAGAAACGTAATGTTTGAGCTCTATTTTTTCAATATTTTTCGCAAAAACTGCATCAACAGTAGTTCCCCCTTTGGTTGTTGGATCATTCCTACCATTTATCATTTTCAATCCAAATTTGTCGTTAATGAAGGTTAATAATGTTTCAGCTTCATGTAACGAAAAATTCACATTAAAATCTCCTGCAAGGATCACAGGCCGCTCACAATAATCAATTTTTTCACCAGTAACGTCTGCCAAAGCTTGTGAGCCTGCAGTGGTTAGTGGCAATAAAGATTTTTCAATAAATAATTTTATATCTCTCATGGCTGCATTTGGTGAAATATAAATGGCAATTAGAATCAATTTCTTCGGATTATTTTCGCTGTGGTTGGCTATGCACTCTACAGCACATATGTCTCCAATTCTTTTTGGCGCTGAAATTGTCACATCAGGATTACCTGAGTACGGAGCTTTTATATCTAAATGTGGAGTAACAATATGACATCTATTTTTCTGATTGTGATAGATAGCAACCCCTGCATTCCGAATTTCGTTACGTTGAAATCTTGCAATGAAATCAAAATTTGGTATGAGAACAGGAGGTTCATTATCGTCCATGAACGTTTCTGATAAAATTAAAATGTTCGATTTTTCAAAAACTCTATCCGTCAAATCATTGGCGTGTGCACGAACACTTTGACAATTGAATGTTACGATTGATAAGTTTTTTTTTGAGTTGATAAATTTACATAGTTCTTCATCCAAGGTGGAAAGTGGATTGTGACGCAATTTCATCATCTCATTCCGCAAAGCGACACACGAGCGGTTGTTACTCCCGTTCCCATGGTAAAATATCTTATGTTTGTTAACTGGGATAATATACAAGCCTTCGATTGAAACCGCTCTCGACATGGCAACGTAAACCAACTGTTGGGATTGAATTCTTTCATAATAATAAACCACCTCATTGAAAGTTCCCCCTTGTGACTTATGAATCGTCAATGCACAGGCTGGTGCTAATGGAAAATGATTTCTCTTAGCTGACATACTTCTTTGTCTATTAAGATAGATTGTAGCATTTCGTCGACCGATCGGGACAGCTAAAGGGTTGAGATTATTAGCGATCATAAATGAACGTGCCACAGCCCGAGCTTTTACTCCAGTTCTTTCACAATTCGGAAATACCAACCATACTCGAGTAGTTTCCCCATTATCATTTCTTTCGATGTAGTCCAATTTTCCCATGGCGCCGTTGGCCAATCCATCAGCAACTTCAATGTTGATCGTTATAATATAATACTGCCCAAGGACGAATGTCAAACGTTTCAGTAATCCACCGGTGTCTGCTGGTAATTTTTTCTTTTCAAGTGCTCTACGTGCACTTTCACGTTGTTCCTCGTTGTCACAACCTGAGATGAAATCTATAGCCTCGGATATTGTCTGATTGGGTTGATTTTCTAGAATTTCTCTGTTATATTTCTCAACAGTTTGGTTGGAATAAGCCAGACGTATTCCGTGTGGGCATAATCGATTAGCCTCTTCTTCTGTCACAAATTTCGACTCCACTAGTGCAATTTCGACATCATCCAATCGATCTCCATTTCCTATCTTGGTTAAAATCGTCGAAAATACAACATTTGATTGACGCATGACTTGGGTGAGTTCGTGAAGTTTGAATGAGCGCCAAGTTTTTGAACCAATATAATGTTTCGATTGTTTGAAGATAGGTGTGGCTTTCACTGGTGGAAGTTGCCTTAAATCTCCAACCAATATGACATCCAGTCCTCCAAAAGGGGTATCTGATTTGCCTGTTATCAATTTCAATCTTCTATCAATTCGTTCCAAAAGCTCCGCTCCAACCATACTGACTTCATCGATTAACATCAAGCGAATGTGTTGAAATAATGATCTGAATTGTTGTAATGCTTCAGAACTTAAGCTATTATCTAAGCTGGTGGATAATAATAGAGCAGTGTGAATGGTCGTACCGCTGATTGCCACTGCAGCTTTTCCTGTCGAAGCACATGTAAGGTACGCATTGCAATGTGCATTTGTGGTTCCATATTTATTATAAATTTCCATGATCAGACGAATCACGAAGGTTTTTCCGCATCCAGCTGGGCCCGTCAGGAACACCAACAATGGTTGAAGCGGTTGCGATGTTAAATGATGGATAGTTTGAAGTAAAATCGATCGTTGTTCAAGATTTGTTGCTCGCATCAGTTGGCAAAATTCTTCATTTGGCATTAAGTTCTCTCTCCGCTTTGCAATCGCTCGGAGACGACTCAAAGTTGCTAAACGAAGATCATCGTTGATGTCTGAATCGGGATCCGCATACATGTCATTGAATGGAGGTGGCTCTGGAACTGCTCCCGGACGAACTTGATTGTCTAGTTGCCTTAAACCTTCTTTTTCACGATATAACTGTTCACATAATCTCATAGTTTCCTTAATATTGATGTTAGATTCGAATTCCTTTCGACGCTCAATGATGATATTCTCATTTTCTGAATAGATTTCCAGAAATTTTGCCTCAGAAAGTAAATCTATCTCTTCGTTGCGGAAGGGAATATGGAGCATCACCATTTCTCTTTTGTACTCTTCAAACTGAGTTGCCATATTATAATTCGTATATCTTATAATATGTGAGGTGTTCATTTTAATGTATTCATTTTTATTACATTTATAGTGCGCACAAAATTGAGCAAGAGTGAGATCATTTAAATCCTGAGGCCGTCTTTCGTATTTATCAATGGCATTATCCTTCCAAATATCGGTGGATTCATCATTAAGGTCTGCCAGTTCCGTACGTGCTTTTTTCATTCTTTGTCGATCAATAGGCCATGATGTTGGAATATACGTTACAGATCTGGACGAATGTGACATCGGCTTACGCAGCAACCACCAAGCTGCTTCTTGGCTAGAAATTTCCACTGAATTCAATAAATCGACGCTCATTTTTCTCGTGATTTCAACCACTCCAAAATCAGGATATTTTTCAGTTATCTCAAGAATCTGTCTTTGCAAATTACTTATCCCTCGGTTTGATTTGTTGACGTACTCCACTACGTACATTGCACACGAATATTCGTCCAATATGAACTGCAAATCCATGTTTGACTTCAACACATTGAACAAGAATGGATTGTATGGATTATGCCATTTCTCCGATGGTTCACGTTTTAATAATACTCTTGGCCGATTAATTCCCGCGGAAACAATTTTATAATAATGCTCGTCTGAAGTTATATTGTTGCTTTGATAGAAGTCATCAATACTATTGTAATCTGTAATTTCGTACTGGGATTTGATTTTCTTGTAATGATTAGCATATCTGGCAAAATTCAGCTCTTCTTTATCCATAGGAATAAGTATTTGCGTAGACCGAGAAGGCAGGAAAGGTGCTTCGAACCGACATTTCTGTGGCTGATTACCCCGCACTTTCTTATAACACGTAAACGTGTGTTTATGTGTCTGTAGCTTGATGTTACCTGTGGCTTCTGAGTTTGATACTGAGATTAAAGTATCGATCAATGTTATCGCAGCTTCTTTGTGATCGCCTAGTGGTCTGTTTGGTGCATCTTCCAACCAGAGTAAAATATGAGCGTGTGGACTCCCACGATGTTGAAATTCGATTCGTTTAAAATAATCTTTCACTTTATATTTTCCAAATGGACATAGGCCTTTGTTCTGTAAGAGAGTCATTAATGTGTTAACTAATTTGTCAAAATAGATGGCACATGTGACAGCGTCTTCGTTAATAAGTGTACTTTTTTGCAACCAATTGAGTTCACTTGCTTCATTTTCAGAAATTATTCTTCCATCTTTAAATTTTTGTAGCAACTGCAGCAATGGGATCCATCCAATTTCGTTTGCGCTCATTGTGAGGAAAACCGTCGGCCTACCAAGTTGTCGAATCATGGCAAATAGATCTTTTTTGCGCTGGGACCAATAGTACACGGAATTCGGTATCGACTTCAAGAATGCGAGATTTGTTTCCAAGCAATCATTAACATATTTTTCGGATTCGATTTGTTGTTTCGTCACTTTTGTATCATTGCCGATAAACTTAAAGGCAACAGTAAGTGATGAAGCAACACGCAGTCTCATATTTTTCGCAGCCATATACAGCAAATGGCGAGGATTAACGCCTCGTCGATCAGTTCGTCGTATTTCACTAGTTGCTATTTGAAAAGGTGTGACTGAAATTTCCTCACGAAATGTTCTCATGTGTCCAAGATAAATTCCTGGAAATGATAGTTCCTCGGCGTACTCGTCAAACAGCAGACTTTTTGGAATATGATTTTCTCCAGGTGCAAGTCCCAAATATTTATCTTCATCCCATAATAAGGTTTGCTGCTGAGCAACGAGACTATCTTCTATTGTGATCGCTTCACTTAATTCATCGTTCGGTATTTGTCCATCCGTTACAGGTTCATTCCAAAAAGACTGATCAATTTCAATGTCATTATACAGTGGAGTATCTTTCAGAAAACTCAACCAAGTTTTAACAGTCCTTTTATTAACCAAGCCTTGAACGTAGCTGGATTTGTGAATTTTTCTTTTCTTGATATGGACATTTATTGCATGATCATCTCCAATATCCCGTGGCAGACGTTTTACCATTGTATCCACGTTAACAGGCACATTTATAATCTGTCCATATACGCCGTATTGTCCATGAACGTGTCTTAAGCGTTTGATCTGCATAAACGGGATTCGAGGTGAGATCAATCGTTCCGTTATAATATCCAGTGGTGGTAAATTTTTTGGCATTGGTGGATATTTGAAACCATTATAAACTGCATAAGTTGGTATTTTGTTACGTTGCACTGACTGAAAACACGCTGCACACAACTCGATACTTTCTTTAGGAATATTTGGTAAGATTTTGTCCAGAACTTCTAGAGCAATATCTGAAGAGAATCCTCTCAAATCTTGTTTAAACCATAATCGATCACATATCGAGCATGAAAAACCAAAATTGTTCTCGGTGAATTTTGTTCTAATGTAGTTGTGAGCTTTCTTATGCTGATGGAATCGAGTATATGGGACTAGTGGATTTATCCTTGCATTGAGGTCATCAACATTGCTGGCATTTTCATCAGCAATCTCCATTGAACCGTCGTTTGTTTTCACAGCTGTCGTAGATTCCTTTTGAGCTTTTTTCCTTGCTCTATATTCTCTCATACGTTCTGCGGGTGTTTTCCTCCTTCTTGGCTTTGGAAAACCAAAATGACTAGTCGTCGAAGGCCCAGCAGTTGTTTGTGGATTAATAGAAGGCCCAGCAGTTGTAAGTTGGTCCACTATAGTTGATTGATGAGTGGTAGTAAATCCCCTCGTCGAAGTTGATGGAATTGCTGATAGCGAATCAATGAGTATATTGTCATTCACAGCCCTAGTAGATTCCTTTTGAGCTTTTTTCCTTGCTCTATATTCTCTCATACGTTCTGCGGGTGTTTTCCTCCTTCTTGGCTTTGCAAAACCAAAATGACTAGTCGTCGAAGGCCCAGCAGTTGTTTGTGGATTAATAGAAGGCCCAGCAGTTGTAAGTTGGTCCACTATAGTTGATGGAATTGCTGATAGCGAATCAATGAGTATATTGTCATTCACAGCTCTAGTAGATTCCTTTTGAGCTTTTTTCCTTGCTCTATATTCTCTCATACGTTCTGCGGGTGTTTTCCTCCTTCTTGGCTTTGCAAAACCAAAATGACTAGTCGTCGAAGGCCCAGCAGTTGTTTGTGGATTAATAGAAGGCCCAGCAGTTGTAAGTTGGTCCACTATAGTTGATGGAATTGCTGATAGCGAATCAATGAGTATATTGTCATTCACAGCTCTCGTAGATTCCTTTTGAGCTTTTTTCCTTGCTCTATATTCTCTCATACGTTCTGCGGGTGTTTTCCTCCTTCTTGGCTTTGCAAAACCAAAATGACTAGTCGTCGAAGGCCCAGCAGTTGTTTGTGGATTAATAGAAGGCCCAGCAGTTGTAAGTTGGTCCACTATAGTTGATGGAATTGCTGATAGCGAATCAATGAGTATATTGTCATTCACAGCTCTCGTAGATTCCTTTTGAGCTTTTTTCCTTGCTCTATATTCTCTCATACGTTCTGCGGGTGTTTTCCTCCTTCTTGGCTTTGCAAAACCAAAATGACTAGTCGTCGAAGGCCCAGCAGTTGTTTGTGGATTAATAGAAGGCCCAGCAGTTGTAAGTTGGTCCACTATAGTTGATTGATGAGTGGTAGTAAATCCCCTCGTCGAAGTTGATGGAATTGCTGATAGCGAATCAATGAGTATATTGTCACGTTTGGCTTTTTTACGTGTTCGATACTCTCTCTGGTATTCCGCAGCTGATTTCCTTTTCTTCGATCTTAAGACCTTAATTGTAGAAGAATCAGCAGTCGTAGAAGGATTACTATTTCTATTCAATGAATCTTTTACCTGCTCCGGTCGCTTCTGTGTTCTGTGATCACGGTAATATTGAGCATTTTTCTCTCGTGGATCTCTTGAACCAGTGGAAGTGCTTGTAGTTGCCTCATCGCCTTGCCATGGAAAATATATATGTATTCATAACGTATGTGAATGCATTATAATGTAATTTCAAAAGAGAAAACCTGACAATCAATTGATATTCACAAGAGACGTACCTTGACATAACCTCAAATCCGTCGCATTGTCTGTGGGATTGTTTTCAATCATGTTTTACAATCCTTATTCACAAAATTTATAGTTTCACTTCAACTAAGTATTAAAAGAAAACACAACATTACATTCAATGAAGCATTCGAAATTTATTTTGCAAGCCAGGCACGATTTTCACAAACACGACACAAATTGAAAATTAAGAAAGAAAAAAGAGTTAAGGTTGATTTACATGCATCTGCACCCATAATTTTTCATCTGCAGCCATAATTCTTTTCGCTTCTCTTTTTAACTCTTGTGCTTTATAAATTATAATCTACATAAACTAAACTATACCAAATCCAGCATTAGTTCCCATAATGACGCGTCATATAACATACAACTGTTATAGCAACAAATTTATAGCAGTGCCAAAAACTATGCAATCGATAATCAGTCGTATTTATAATTCTATTCCAAAGTATGTCTAACTTTGGACAGATCTTAGAACAGTGTCCAAGTCCAAATCGTATTTATAAACACTTTCATCGCTGTCTAAGAAATGTCTAACTTTAGACACCGAAATTGGTTGTCTAAACTATGGCTAAAGTGACCATTGATACAGCAAAAAACAATTTTGTTGAACATGTTATAAAACACTGTTGAGGGTGTTAAGACAGAAAAAATTAAGTAGTTTGAGGTGCAAAAATACTACTTTCAACAATTCCACTTATAAATTGCACAAATTTGATCATTTTATGAGACTTGGAAAATCAAACATGTTTAGACATGATCAAACATGTTTAGACATGATCAAACATGTTAAGACATGATCAAACATGTTTAGACATGATCAAACATGTTTAGACATGATCAAACATGTTTAGACATGATCAAACATGTTTAGACATGATCAAGCACGTTTAGACATGATCAAACATGTTTAGACATGATCAAACATGTTTAGACATGATCAAACATGTTTAGACATGATCAAACATGTTTAGACATGATCAAGCACGTTTAGACATGATCAAACATGTTTAGACATGATCGAACATTTTTGGGCCGGGCTTAAATGGAAATTGCTTATATATACATGATTATGCCTCCGCTAACTACTACATACTCATTACTACATATATCAAAATTCTAATAAAATCTTACAGTTACCACTCACCAAAAGCTCTGATTTGTACATACATACATACATACATATGTATATTGTCTTCCTAATAAAATTCCGCAGTCAGCACATTCGAGGAGAAACTTAACAATTGGTTTTTTTGTTAGAATAATTTAACTCAATCGATTTACACATTTAGTAAGCACTTATCAACATATGTACATATGTACATATTTACATACATTTATGTATATTATACAAATTAAAAGAAACTGCTTTAGATATTTTCTATCGTTTCATTGGAGAAAAGAGTAAAACTCAACACTGATCGACTTTTCATTTAACGACTGAATATGTTTAACACGGAAGTGTAACGCTGCATGTAACACGGAAGTGTAACGCTGGATGTTTGCAAGTCGCATAAGAAGTTTCACTTCAACTTTAGATATTTTCTATCGTTTCATTGGAGAAAAGAGTAAAACTCAACACTGATCGACTTTTCATTTAACGACTGAATATGTTTAACACGGAAGTGTAACGCTGCATGTAACACGGAAGTGTAACGCTGGATGTTTGCAAGTCGCATAAGAAGTTTCACTTCAACTTTAGATATTTTCTATCGTTTCATTGGAGAAAAGAGTAAAACTCAACACTGATCGACTTTTCATTTTACGACTGAATATGTTTAACACGGAAGTGTAACGCTGCATGTAACACGGAAAAGTAACGCTGGATGTTTGCAAGTCGCATAAGAAGTTTCACTTCAAAAAAGGAATTGAATATTGCACATCCAAAAAAAAGTTTTTAAGAAATAAAAAAGCGAAAGAAAAGGATAAAAATAATTGCACTTCATCACTACATAGTATAAAACAAAGTCGCTTTCTCTGTCCCTATGTCCCTATGTATGCTTAGATTTTTAAAACTACTCAACAGATTTTGGTGAGGTTTTTTTTTAATGAATAGAGAGGAAGGTATTTATGTATAATGCATGCATATTATAGCAGAGAAAAGCCGAGAAATTTAAAGATTTGTAAAGTGATGTCTTAACAAACATATTTTTCTGCGCCTACATTGCAAACGCTGGCTAAAACTTACGAGATAGTTCAAATTTATGTACTACGGAGTTGTAAATCTTAAAACAATGAATAAAAAAGTACGGGACAACATATGTTTATCTCCTAAGGATAACCCACAGTAACCATTTTTATATTTTACATATTACAAAAAATTGAACATCTGATCATACTGTTGTGATTGAAACTGAAATTTCAATTTGAAGGGATAAAATGAAATTGCTATATTGCAATGCAAGCAAATTTCATTTCAAATTCATGAAAAATTGATATTTGTATTAATGAGCAGAAATTTTTTTTTTGTTTTGAATTTATTATTTGATATGTGAAAAATGATATTGAAGAACATTTTTTCTGAAATGTTGGAATTATAGTTGGTAAAAGTAAGTATAGAAATGCAAGGTTATGATAGATAAAAACAAATCTGAAAAAGGGTGGAAAACGTTAGTATTTTGATAAATAGATTTTTTAAAAGGAAAACTATAGGCAACTACAAAAAAAAAAGGAATTGAATATTGCACATCCAAAAAAAAGTTTTTAAGAAATAAAAAAGCGAAAGAAAAGGATAAAAATAATTGCACTTCATCACTACATAGTATAAAACAAAGTCGCTTTCTCTGTCCCTATGTCCCTATGTATGCTTAGATTTTTAAAACTACTCAACAGATTTTGGTGAGGTTTTTTTTTAATGAATAGAGAGGAAGGTATTTATGTATAATGCATGCATATTATAGCAGAGAAAAGCCGAGAAATTTAAAGATTTGTAAAGTGATGTCTTAACAAACATATTTTTCTGCGCCTACATTGCAAACGCTGGCTAAAACTTACGAGATAGTTCAAATTTATGTACTACGGAGTTGTAAATCTTAAAACAATGAATAAAAAAGTACGGGACAACATATGTTTATCTCCTAAGGATAACCCACAGTAACCATTTTTATATTTTACATATTACAAAAAATTGAACATCTGATCATACTGTTGTGATTGAAACTGAAATTTCAATTTGAAGGGATAAAATGAAATTGCTATATTGCAATGCAAGCAAATTTCATTTCAAATTCATGAAAAATTGATATTTGTATTAATGAGCAGACATTTTTTTTTTGTTTTGAATTTATTATTTGATATGTGAAAAATGATATTGAAGAACATTTTTTCGGAAATGTTGGAATTATAGTTGAGAAAAGTAAGTATGGAAATGTAAGGTTATGATAGATAAAAACAAATCTGAAAAAGGGTGGAAAACGTTAGTATTTAGATAAATAGATTTTTTAAAAGGAAAACTATAGGCAACTGCAAAAAAAGTGTATTTTTTCCGGATCACCCAGGAGGTAAAATACAAGATTCGTTTTTTTTAATGAGGTTCCCCAGTAGGCCTGCCTCACTAACTACTTTGCATGCTTGATTTGCTTGATTTGTCATTGATATCATCAATAAACAAAACGTAAAACTATATCACAAAATAACATAAAACGAATTCAAATAACTTATAAAAAATCAACAAAAAAGCATAACATAACAAAATGACTAGCTAAGGGAATTGAATATTGCACATTCAAAAAAAGTTAATAAAAAATAAAAAAGCGAAAGAAAAGGAGAAAAATAATTGCACTTCATATTGCATATAAAAAATAGGAAAAAAAGTGAAAGAAAAGCAGAAAGAATACTTATGTAACTAAGAAAATTTAAGGGTAAAGAAGAAGAAAAGGTAAAATAAATTAGAATTTACAAAAAAATATATATACATAACAACAAAAATCAATGTAAAAAACAAAGCAATAAAATGACTAGGCATGTCAGGTCCAGGTTCAGTTTTAAGGTACCTATAAAGAAAAAAGGTTAAATTATTGATTTAAACAAAAATTAATAGGTTTTCCATATACATTTCAGAAACATTATTTACATTTGTTTGTCTTTTTTATAGAGAACAACATCATTCCTTGCAAAAGGAATCTGACAATTGTCTCTTTATGTTCGGTGTTAGGGCAGGGTATTTCCAGGTTCGCATCTCTAGAATCACGTACAGTCTCCATCCATTTTTCCATGAGGTCTTCTATATGCTGTTTTCTTCTGAAGTTTTCCTCAAAAACCCTCTACACTTTCTCAGCCAATTTTTCCAGCTGGATTGAGGGAACAGCTAGCGATCCGAATTCAGATGTAGCAACGGTGCTGACATAGGCCCTTAGTTCTATAAGTTGCAGTTGATCTCTCCTTTCAACCGAACTGCTGATCATGAAGTTGGAACAGGCTTCACACTTCAGTTTGGACTTGAGCTTGCCAGCTGCAAAGCCTGCGTAATAAATTGCTGCCATCTTTTGCATCTGCTCACTGGGTTCACTGGGTTGCAGTTCAACCTGTGGTGGGTCTTCTTCCTCATCCACTTCCATATTCCAATTTATGCAGTCCTCGCATTGGCAGTCGATGTCATCATCATCATCGATATCTTCAACATCGACGGGATCTCCTGGCGCTAGTAGATAGTCCTCTATCGTTTCTACGACCTTTGACTTCTCTTTGTCTTTTGTCGTTTTATCGATCTTTCGCTCCTCGGCCAAGTCAGCTGTGCTTATTAGAGGCTCTGCTCCAGCATCTTCATATCCTGAGTGTTCTGGTGCGCTATAGTGCTGAAACATGACCAGCTTCAAATTTCTTATAAACCTCGTTCGCACCATTGAAAACAGGTTTTCCGCGACATCGGTGTTGAGGTGCGCCAATAGGAAATAATTCTGTTCTTTGCTTTTCAGATAGTGCCACATCTGAATTATTCCTATTAGCGTTTGCTTTAATCCCTTAAAGCAAGGTGGAATTATATGACTGCTGCTGCTTCTCCAGCTTGAAACCCACTCAATACAGCTTTCTAGGTATTCCAAAGTGTCGGTGTCATCCGATAGCACTTTCTTGTTTGGATTTTTTGAGTATTTTTGGCCGGTATTCAGTACGTCAAACAGCACATTCATTCGCTGAATAAATGTAGCTGTTGACTCGGCCTGTTTCTTTAGTTGCTCTGTTTTGTATACATTGCATTTGATGGCGCATATAATCCCTGTATACACGTTGAAGCTGAAGATTTGAGTGGCCAGCTTCACGGAGAACTTCTCAAATGGTTTCTGACTGATGTGAGAAGCTTTAAGTTTATAACAGACTTGAAAGTCCCCTTTCGAGTCTTCGTTATAAAGTTCTTCGATGGTTTTCCACGACACAACATCGTCATTGATTTTTATGTTGTGTTTTACTAATATATTACGGATGCTCTTGAATAGATGGCAGTAATCATAAAGTAGAAACACTGTATGATTGTCTACTTCTATGTAGGGCCTATCTATTGCATCCCAGTCGACTCCGAGTTTCTTATATGCGAAAACGTTGTTCGATCCCTGATCGCAACTTGTCGCAACAACGTTCAGCCCACATTGCAGTACTTTTTTCAAGGTCTCTTTTATAATCCTTGCAAGCATGTCTCCTTTTGGTGATCCCACATAGTAGGAGATAGATTGTTTTCAGTTTCTGTTAAACCCTCGCAAAGTAAATACCATTACTTTGGAGGCTATCAGATTCGTCCGTCCATGCTCTCCAAAATCAGTGTATCCGTACTGAATGTCGTCCTTGTTGTTGTACTCTTTCTCCTGTTCAACAACCATTTCGTCGAACAAGAGTACGCATTTCCGGTCCATTTCCGTCATATCTTCCGCTTTCTGTCTGAGCATGTGCATCACAGTCTCAGTCAGGCCTGCCTTGAGTCGTATTTCTGAGTGCCATCGGTATATGGTACTCACTGCTGGTAGCTTAAATCCCGAACTAATCAAAAACGCATAGCACGCTGGAGACTTAAAGAAGATTTTTAAGAAAAAATCTTTTTCTTTAAGAGTCCAGTGTGTTTTCTTTTCGTGTAAAAGCTGTGCCAACACGAAAGTAAGAACTTCTTCTTTCGAATCTTCCAGCTTTTCTTCGACCGCTTTTCTTAAAATATACCTCTTACTCTTTCGAATATGGCGAGGGGTGTAAATGGTTACCCCGCGAGGTTTTTTGGGGGTCGTAGATTTCTGAGGGGATGGGGACTTTGCAAAACGTCTATGAATTGGAGACGGAAGATGTGATGGTGAAAGCGGAGTATCCTCCGGAAGATCTTGAAAGTTGTGGTCCCAGCTATAAGTCTTAGTGGATGTAGATGCCAAATTATGAAGAGGAACATTTGGACTTACTGGTATGCTTTCGAACTGTGTATTCAAACACGTTGTAGAAGTAGTGGGTTGAAGTTTTTTCGGCATTTTTGGGGCTTGGGGAGTTTTAAAAGAACAATGCTTCGACCTTATTTCACGGCACCAGCGGTTACATAAACCATTGTATATATAATCTATAGTACTATCACTTCGGCCTTACTAGCGCCATTTCAAGACGGTCAATAGAGTTACTAACTCACCTAATGAGCACGAAATCACAAGAGAAATGATTTCCCTTGCCATTTCTCTTGCTATTATAAATTCGGAGGAGTAGTAGGGTGAAATGCTTAAAAATACAATTATGTAATTGATATCTCTTTTAATTGTGTATGCAATGGAGTATGGCAGGTAGCAAAGCAAAAGAAGACAACTTATTGTTTTTTCTTATGGGTTTTCATTCCTTCATTCTCCACAGCAAAAGTAAGCATTTATTGTGGCTTTTGCATGGGACATGGGGTAAGACAACAAAGCATGTTAATATGAGTTTGTGCAATTGATATAAAATAATAATAATATTAAGAATAAAACTCCTAAAATTGTTAGAATTCGTAAAATACAGAACGGTCTTCAACAGGGGGCGGTGAATTCGCCTATTTTGTTTAGCATTTTCACCGGCGATCTTATTGGTTCTCTACACCATGCTATAGCGTACGCCGACGACCTTATTGCGTACAGAACAGGTCCAAAGATCGAAGTCATCAGAACACTTTTGCAGAGTGACTTCGATAAGATCCAGCAATATTGCGATGACTGGAAGTTGAAAATCAACGTCCAGAAATCGGAGACAATTGTGTTTAGAACCCCGTTGGGTCGGGCCTCATGGGATACGAGAAAGAACTGGCGAAAGCTGGTGATCGTTGATCTACATGGCCACCCACTGCCAAGCAAAGTAGTAGTCAAGTACCTCGGCATCTGGCTAGATCAGTATCTATATTTTAACAAACATATGGATGCAGCTCTGGCCAGGGCTAGAGGAGCTTTTGCTCTGACAAGGCAACTGTTTCACAGCAGTCAACTTGATAGCAGAGTGAAAGTGATTTGCTACAAGGCCCTCATAAGGCCAATGATTGTCTATGGGTGCCCCGTGTGGTTCAATGTTACAGCGTCTCAAATGGAAAAGATTCGGGTGTTTGAGAGACAGTGTCTGCGTACCTGTCTTGGATTACACAGAACGCCAGAGTCGGAGTACAAAAAATATTATCCCAATGAGGTCCTTTACAACGGGGCTCAAATAAACAGGATCGACAACTTCACGATAAAACTGACTCGTTGTCACACTGCAAGAGCGATGACCTCGACCAATGGCCTGATATTTGGGGCTTATTACCCCACTGAATATATGGAGAAAACGCGCTTCAGTGGATTCGTTCCACCGGAGGCTTTCCTCTATTTTGATATGGAAGGGTTGATTAAGGATAGATTGGCGGTACCGCTAATCTACCACGTCTGCCGGAAGTCCGTGGAACGACGGATCCTTTATAACCTAGACGTCACCGCAGTAGGCGGAGACGTTGAAGGGCTCCTTCGGTTCAGTAGGGCGGTCTCAGATCGCGATTGTCGTGATGTTGCTAAAACGTCAGATATGTTCTGATGGTTGTCCGAGCAACAAATTGATATTGATGATAATAGTCGTTAGATGATAATACCGTTTTTTTTGTAGTTGCCTATAGTTTTCCTTCTAAAAAATCTATTCATCAAAATACTAACGCTTTCCACCCTTTTCAGGTTCGTTTTTATCTTACAATATTTTGCATTTCTATATGTACTTACTTTTGTAAACTATTATTCGAACATTTACAATAAAATATTCTTCAATATCATTTTTCAAATATAAAATAATAAATTCAAAATGCAAAAAAAATTTCTGCTTCATCAATACAAAATTCAATTTTTCATGAAATTTTGCAAAGTAGCAATTTCATTTTATCCCTTCAAACAGAACAGTATGATCAGATGTTCAATTGTACATAAAATCTTTCTTGGCCTACTACCACCACTATACCCCAAACCCCACCCTAAAAGAAAGACAAAAAATAATTTGCTTTGATTTCTGCTTTGCTTATGGGTTATGAAATGATATGATATTATGATTACTGAAATAATGATTCTCTATACGTTCTCTGTTGTTTTCGATTTTGTTCCCCACCTTAAATAATTTGCTCTGATTTTGGTCCTCTTGGGCAGAGTTGGCCGAAATATCACTTTTTAGAAAAAACTACATTTGTTACGTCTGCTACGTAGTTTATGTAGTTTATGTAGTTTATGTAGTTAAATGTAGTTAAATGTAGTTAAATGTAGTTAAATGTAGTTAAATGTAGTTAAATGTAGTTAAATGTAGTTAAATGTAGTTAAATGTAGTTAAATGTAGATAATGTAGCAGACGTAGTTTGATCTGTTCTCTTTTTTTCTATATTAACTACGTCAACTACATGTATGTAGCAAATGTAACAAATTGTAGTAAATAAAGCGTGTAGTTTATTGAATTAACTACACGTAGTTAATGATGTAGTAAATGTAGTGTAGTTTATTCGGCCAACTCTGCTCTTGGGTCTTGGTCTTGGCACTATTTGAAATGTAAGCGCTTAGTTCTCTCTTGTTTGTGTCTCTTATGCTCTCTTTACTTAAGCGATTTCAGCGCACCACTCGGCCAATGCAGGTGACAAAAGAAGCTAACTGATGGTAGTACTATAGATTATATATACAATGGTCGAAGGCAATAAGGAAGAATCGGCCTTATTACCTTTTTTGGGAAATAAGGCCGAAAACAACAACAAAAATATTTTTCTACCTTATTTCCTATTGAAAAGGTAATAATGTCGAAAAGAAAAAACGAAAATATTTGACAAAAATAAGAATGCCAAAAGTTGAGAAATAAAGTCGAAATCCGTTTATAGTAATAAAATCGAATTTAATTTCTGTTGGATAAAGAAGAAAGAAATTATGGGGCCGCTTTGCTTCTCCGCTACGGGACTGGGGGGTTGAAATTTTTTTTACAGGTTGGGGGGGGGGGCGTTTATTAGTTTTGTGGTTAGTGCGCGGGGTCGGCGCGGGATCGGCGCGGGATCGGCGCAGGGTCGGCGCGGGATCGGCGCGGGATCGTCGCGGGGTAAGCGCGAAGTCAGCGCGAAGTCGACACGAGGTCGGCGCGGCGCGGCTATTATTAGTTTTGTGGTTAGAAAATCAAACTTTTTTATGAATTTCTAACCACAAAACTAATAATAGCTTAAAATTCGGCGAATTTTAAGCTATTATTAGTTTTGTGGTTAGAAATTCATAAAAAAGTTTGATTTTCTAACCACAAAACTAATAATAGCCGCGCCGCGCCGACCTCGTGTCGACTTCGCGCTGACTTCGCGCTTACCCCGCGCCGACCCCGCGCAGACTCCGCACCGGCCGCGCGTCGAACCAGGACACCCCTTTGACCTTATTTCCCAATTTTTGGGAAATAAGGTCGATTCGGCCTTATTGCCTTCGACCTTATTTCACGGCACCGTAACCGCTACCCTATGGGTACTATCCGAGTAATGACAGATGTTGTGTGTAGTCAATATGTTGGGTTGCAAATTTTCCACTTAAACGCGCAAAGTCTGAGATCAAGGGCTAAATTAGGTGAATTCAAGTACATGTTTGAAGGCTCTAAAATTGATGTAGTATGTGTTTCTGTGTCTTGGTTTTTAACTGATGTAGCGGATGCGATTTATAACGTAGAAGGGTAGACCTACCCTCTTTAGATGTGATAGATATGGACGTGTTGGTGGTGGTGTGGCTGTTTTTGTTCGAGATAGCTTTAAGTGCACTCTTATTCGTAAGGTTATGCCAGGTGCTGAAATGCAATATGTTTTTGTTAAAACAGTTTGTAAGCCCAACAAAATATTGTTGGGATCTGTTTACCGTCCCAATTTGGATATAGACATTTCTTCGCTGATTGATGTTCTGGATGAGCTTTCTTATGTTTCACCTTCTGTAATTATGTGCGGGGACTTCGATAGCAATTTTTTAAGAAAAGTTTCTTTAATCCACAGTATGAGTGCTTTGAATTCGACTCCAGTGAATAAGTCTATTCCCACACATTTTACCAAAGACAGTAGCTTGCTGTTAGACGTGTTCTTTGTTAGTGATCGTGCCAAAGTAATCCACTTTGATCAAGGGTCTGCTCCATGTTTTTCGCGTCATGATATGAATCTAATGACATATGAGTGTGAACCCTTAAGCTCTAATATTTCGCTCACTTTTTGTAGTTTCAGAAATATCAACATAGATCTACTTAAAAAGACCTTCTCACTGTGGAATGGTACCGAATTTATTGCATGCCAGATGTGAATGATCAAGCAGCTTTCATTCAGGATTACATAAATAATCTATGTGATTTGCATGCACCACTCATAACAAAATCTAATTATACGAAAGATTCGTCTTGTCCATGGCTTACGATTGCTGTTAAAGATCTAATGCTTCGGCGGGATAATGCATTTAAATGTTGGAAGAGATTTCGTTTAGAAGAGCTTTTTAATACCTATCGTATCTTATGCTATGTTCGCACCTGAAGTTAATTTGGGTCTAGTTCCAGGATGGTTTGAGTTAACCAAGTAGTTTCCGCATATGAAAAAAAGTTTTGAGTTTATCTTTTAAGGCCCCGGCCCATAGAACGCGGTGCGTGCGGTAGAAGCGGCGCGGCAACTGATGCGGTGGGTTTTGCCGCGCGCAACTGATAGGGGTGACCCATAGAATCCGTTGCGGTGTTTTGACAGATAAATTTAGTCAAAATGGGGGCGTTCAAGAATCGCATCCGGATAGCTTGTTGTTGTTGTTTACGTGTGGGAAATCGAAAAAAATAAGTTATAATCGTCTAGCAATGATATTTTAAATGTTTTTCTGTTTTCAAAAGTCGAATTTTAATATTTCACAGCTGTTGTCTGTTGTCGATCGTTCAGAAAGGTATCTAGACACGGCTATCCAAGATAGGCTATCCGATAGGTTCTTGAACGCGCCCATTGTCATTTTTTCTAAATAAGAGAAAACTTCAAATTGGTTGTGACTGCGCATGTCTCTCTTCTGTCACCGCGTGAGAGCCGCGGCAAAATAGAAGTTCGGCTACTCGGCGCGTGCGGCGCGTTGCTCGCGGTGCTTATGGGTCACCTCTCATAAGAACGTGTGTATTTAATCGAGCTGTCAGTTGAAAGCGGTGCCGCACGCACGCACCGCGTTCTATGGGCCGGGGCCTTAGTCTTAAGTTAAAAAGAGACAGAAAGTGTGAGCAGAACGTCAACGACTTTTGAGAGAATTCATTCTCTCTCCGCTCACTTCCACTCTCTTAAACGTCAATTTCACTGGAATATTGGAAATAATGCATTCAGCGCACTTGGTTTCGAGTAGGTTATCACTAAACCCAGTGACTAAAAGGTTTCATTTTGTATGGCAAACCACTTGGTTATCATGTTGGTTTGGGATTGTTTTGAGTTAAATAAGTTTAACTCTCAGGTGCGGACATAGCTTGATCCTTTGCAGGCTAAGCAAAAACTGTGGAAAAATTTAAGCTTAAGTTTCTTTCTCAGATGTTGAACCAATACTACCAGTTGATCATGATCAAATCTAAGAGAGCAATTCTTGTGATATATTTGCTCTTGGTTCTAATTTTGCCGCTGTTGATGACTCCGATGTTTTAGAGAGTATTTTATCCATTAAATCGAAGTCAGCGGGTTTCGATGAGATAAGTCCTGTTTTCGTCAAAGCTATTCTTCCATACATCTTGAAATACTTTACTCATTTGATTAAATCGATATTAATGAGGGGTGTTTTTCCAACAAATGGAAATATGTGCCAAAATAATCCCTATTCCAAAAAGCAATAACGAGTTAAGGCCCATAGCCATATTCACTTTCCGCACGTGGATTCCTTCGGAATCAAAAATTTAATTTAATAAAAAAAATTTTCTTTTTTGACAAGTTGTTTATTGTTTTGTTTTGGAATATTTAACCGTAAAAAAGCTTTTCGGAATTTTTCTAATGTTGCCAAAAAGTGTCCGGCAGTAATATGTTTGTATTTTAAAAGCTTTTACTTTATTTAGTTTTTTACTTTTTTCACTTTGTGTTTCGATGTAGTTCAGGCTTAAGAAACTTTAAGTCCAGTTCAATTTTTCTAAGTCATCCACTAAGTCAGTAGCCTCCTATTTACATCGTAGATACCAGGCAGTAGTTGCAAATAACTCGGTATCAGAATTTCTTCCTTTAGGCTCAGGTGTTCCCCAAGGTTCGATACTTAGACCACTTTTTTTAAATGTACATAAATGATCTCTTTAAATGTGTATTTACTTCCTCGGTTGATAGAGAGAAGATTGAAGAGTTTTTTCTTGGGACTTCTGGACAACGCTGCACCCTGGCACATGAATTAAATGAAGATTTCATGAAAATCATGTGAAAATGGCCTCCGTTTGAATGCATCAAAATCAAAATGCTTCTTCATTTCGAGAAAACTGGTTGATACGTTGATACTTTCCAAGTATATGCCTTAATAACATTGATATTGAATTTGTTGACTCTGTGAAAAATCTAGGCGTGACTTTAAACAGAACACTCACTTGGAATAACCATATCAGATTGACGATAGGAAAGATTTATGGAGGTTGTTGAAGCTTAACATCGTTTCACAAGCGTCATACATATCTATATTTCAATTCAAATTTGTAGACTTTGTTTTTATATTTGAATCTGGCGCTCAAATTATACCAATCGCCATAATTTCTGAATTTTGAATTCGCTCTAAATATTAATTTATAGTCACGTGAATTTTTTGTACAAATAGAAGAGAAATTGAATAAACACATCATTCCATTGTATTGTGCTATATTGTACCAACCCTCACGGGCAAATCATTGCGTTTTCTTTCGTCGTATCATTTTCTTTGTCGCAACTCGCAACCGCTGACAATCGGTCAGCGCATCAACCAAGATCGTTCTATCCCTTTGCTACAGGGAATTAATAGAGATCTCAGGTTGACGGTCAAATTGTTTCGTGACCGTACAGAGGTCTTCGCTCACTTTGGGTGACACACCAGCGGACACCGTTAAAAACAAGAAAACGCTTGTAATTCATGCTATTTGGTTGCGAGATTTTTAGCAACTGTGATTACGAACACAAACGAAAACTTGACGTGGCTTTCAACAGTATTGCGCGGTATATTTTTGGACTTAAAAGATATGACTGCATCTCCACCTTCACGGAATCATTATATGGTCTTAGTCTTGAAAATATTTTTAAGCTAAAAATGTTAACGCTACTCCATAACGTAATACAATCGCGTCAACCATTCTATTTATACAACAGGATCAGTTTTACACAATCTAACAGAAGTTTTGATCTCACACCGATTCGTTACAAGTTCTTAATATCTGAACGACAATTCTTTTTTCAAGTGATACGGCTTTGGAACTCCCTTCCCCGAACCTAGCAATCAACAAGCAGCAGCACCTCAGCAGCACCTCTTTCAGAAGTAGACTTATTACTTTTCTGATGACAGACTGATGACGATGATGATGGATGATTTTTTTTCTCTTTAAATTTCTCTAATCAAACCATCTTTTTTCACTGATTTCCTTGTTATTATATGTATAATACTAGCCGCCCGGCTTTGCTCGGGTCTGTAGTTTTAAGGTTCCAGTTGTCGTTTTTCCTCTTCCGTGGGAATTTCAAAAGCTGAAAGAATATTTGAAATCTATCCAGCAGTTTCTAAGTTTCCGTTCCCAACCCCGTTCCTGTGGGAATCTTCCGTTCCCATGGAAATATGTGAATGAAATGTAAGCCTATGTCACTGAGGGATAATGTAACATCCCAGAGTTGATAGAATTTTTGAAATCGTTCAAGTAACTTTAGGTTTCCGTTCTTGTTCCCGTTCCTGTGGGATTATAAGAATGAAATAAAGTCTAAGTTACTAATGAAGGGAGATAATGTAGCACCCCTAGTGCTGAAAGAATTTTTGAAATCTGTAGAGTAGTTTCTAGTTTTCCGTCCCCAACCCCGTTCCTGTAGGAATATGGGGATCAAACCTTGACAGGAACCATCTCTGAACCAAATTATGTCTACCCTGAAAATTTCGGAAAAATCCGTTGGGTGGTTTAGGATTTTACCCCGAACATACATACATACATACATACATACATACATACATCATACTTTATATATATAAGATTAGTTATGAATTTGTATAAGACAGTGTATAAAATACAAATTATCTCCAATTAACCACAAACAATACAAGAGAACCTCTATTATCAATGTGTAATTATTTATTTAAAGAAAACTAAGTTTTTCAATTCTGAATTTATATTGAAATTTCTTATGCTAGTGAGTGGTTCCTGATTATTGATATAATAAATATATCTATCTTCCTCTGACACCATTTCTACATATTATGTATGTGGAGTACAAAAAATAATAATAATAACAAACAAAACCCTAGTGACTCTGTCTTACTTCCTTCTGGTTAAGGTGGATATTTTTGGTATATGTTTCTGCCAACCCTGCTTCCAGGAGGAATGGGAGAGCTTTGTAGTGGAATGGGACTCTTGTATATTCTACTTGCGAAATATTTTTCATCATAGCATCTAAAAAAAATTTCTGGGAAAAAATAAATGCAGGTGGAACCGTATTTCCAGAAGCACTGATGAAACCACAGATGGTGACAAGTTGACCACATTCTCCAGAAGTAGCATGCACGATTAGTTTCACTTCCTACGATGAAATTACTTTTGGAGGATTGTGCACAGTTGACAGTACTGTTTTATCACAATTCCAGATTCTGTCTGGATGTCTTGAAGAGACGTATAACAGATTGCTACAAAACTTACCAACTTTCGTTTTATTGAAACTTGTGCATCGCGATAAGCGTGGGACAGTGTCCCCTTCCTCCTGCATAGAAGTGTCCCAATCATCCAGTACAAAATAAAAATTTATTCACTTCACAATATTTGATAATACCTATTTAATTAACTCCTTGTACAGTAATTTCACTCACTTATTTTTTTTTTTACTAAAATTTCACTCAATGATTTTACTTTTTATGCAATAATTACCCTTTTTTCTCGACTGCGTAATTTTAACTGCGTACAAGACCTGTTTTGTTGACCGGTAGATACAGATTAAAGAGCAAAGGAGATGGTGCATATTTCTATGGAGCCTGGGCCCAGGGCGTACACCTATGAGACTAGTACCAAATGAAAGCTTACGTTCAGCCCAATCAGTCTGCCAAATATTTTTGAATTCGGTCTTGGTGATTTTGAGATAATTAGACTTGAAGTTGAGCGCCGGAAATGGGAAAAATCTGACATTTCTGCAAATTATTACGTATATCTCGAAAAGTATAGCACGCAGGACAATGATTTAGGTATCATATGAAAGATCATAAAAATATCTTTCATTTCGTTTAAAATACATTTTTTTAAATGCCTTATATTTTTGAACAACAGACCAAAAAGTTGTTTGAATAGAAACATTTTCGTTGACGTTTGCCAGCCAATATCTCCAAAAAATCAGTGATAACCTATATTTTTTTTTGCACCACTTTAATCCTTAATTAGTAAGCTTTAGTTTGATATACAGTTTGATTTGCATAAGGTGTGACAAAAAGATAGGGTGTGTAAGTTGGACTAAGACAAGCAAAAAATCGTTTGGGAGGGGTGGTCCTTTTTCCCCCGTTTAGGCGGGAGGGGCAATTTAAGAAAAAAATTACATTAAATGAAAAAAAATTATTTAAAAATAACGGTAATACCTACAGAGTTGTGCTATAGCATTTTGAAAAGCCAAAAACCTATACATTAATTTAAATTTTAAAATAAGTTGTTCACATGAATAGTTTTTGAAATATTAATTTTCAAAATCAAAATTTTGAAAAAAAAACATAATTTTTTTTTAAACCCTTTTTTTAAAATTTTACGTAGTTAAGTAGTATTTTTCTGGCTTTTTTTCAATGCACTTATTTATTTTTGATCAAACACAAAAAACCGGATGCCAAAATAACCTGTAGTTTTTGAGAAAACCAAAAATTACAAAAACGACTTTTTTTAATTTTTTTTTTTTTTTTTAAGTTTTTTTTCGTTAAAGCCTGAACTACATCGAAACACAAAGTAAAAAGTTTCCTAAAAAAGTCAAATTATTTTCCCAACTCCTCTATCAAAAACAGATTTGTATTCTTTCCTCTCAGTTTTAAAAAGTGTATATGAAAAAAGCTCGCACACATCGAAGCTTTCACTTTAGGCAATTTTTTGAAAACAAACACAATCAAATAATTTTGTTTATTTTTCTTGAAAGGTAGCGCTTTCATCACTAGAATCCTGTAGTTTTCATACCAAAAGCTCTTTCATAGTTTCAAACCTATTTTGAAAATTATAAAATTGAAGTAAATGTCAACTTTGTTTTCAAATTTTAAAGTAAATTGAGTTGTATTCAATTAAAATTATTGAACATTAACCATAGCCAGCTCCCAAAAACAGAAATTTTTATTTTTTGACAAGTTGTTTATTGTTTTGTTTTGAAATATTTAACCGTCAAAAAGCTTTTCAGAGTTTTTCAAATGTTGCCAACAGGTGTCACGCAGTAATATGTGTGTATTTTAAAAGCTTTTACTTTATTTGGTTTTTTACTTTTTTCACTTTGTGTTTCGATGTAGTTCAGGCCATTGTATATGAAACATATAGTAACACCATGAACACTCCCGATGCTATAGCCACCTATCTGCTCGATTAAAGGACTTCTCTTTTGAATCGGGAAGAAAGTTTAGTGTAGAACCCTACATTGCATTTATAATACCCAAGTGTACAACCAAAATAAATTTAGAGAGAACCGCAAAGTTCGTTAATCGAGCAAGTAGGTGGTTATAGCATCGTTAGTGGTCATGGTGTTACTATAGGTTTCATATACAATGGTTCAGGCTTTAAGTGAATTTACGAAATAAAGGATGAATTTTCTCTTTACTTTTTTTCACTTAAAGCCTGAACTACATCGAAACACAAAGTGAAAGTTTCCTAAAAAAGTCAAATGATATTCCCAACTCCTTTATCAAAAACAAATTTGTATTACTTCCTCCCAGTTTTAAAAAGTGTATTTGAAAAAAACTCGCACATATCGAAGCTTTCACTTTAGGCCATTTTTGAAAACAAACACAATCAAATAGTTTTGTTTACTTTTCATGAAAGGTAGCGTTTTCATCACTAAAATCCTGTAGTTTTCATAACAAAAGCTTTTTCATAGTTTCAAACCTATTTTGAAAATTATAAAATTGAAGTAAATGTCAACTTTGTTTTCAAATTTTAAAGTACATAAATTGAGGCATATTCAATTAAAATTATTGAACATTAACCATAGCCAGCTCCCAAAAACAGAAATTTTTCTTTTTTGACAAGTTGTTTATTGCTTTGTTTTGGAATATTTAACCGTAAAAAAGCTTTTCGGAATTTTTCTAATGTTGCCAAAAGGTGTCACGCAGTAATATGTTTGTATTTTAAAAGCTTTTACTTGATTTAGTTTTTTCACTTTGTGTTTCGATGTAGTTCAGGCCATTGTATATGAAACCTATAGTAACACCATGACCACTAACGATGCTATAACCACCTACTTGCTCGATTAACGAACTTTGCGGTTCTCTCTAAATTTATTTTGGTTGTACACTTGGGTATTATAAATGCAATGTAGGGTTCTACACTAAACTTTCTTCCCGATTCAAAAGAGAAGTCCTTTAATCGAGCAGATAGGTGGCTATAGCATCGGGAGTGTTCATGGTGTTACTATATGTTTCATATACAATGGTTCAGGCTTAAGAATCCAATAACGAAAAAAAAAACTTTAAAAAAGTCGTTTTTGTAATTTTTGGTTTTATCAAAAACTACAGGTTATTTTGACATCGAGTTTTTTGTGTTTGATCAAAAATAAATAAGAGCATTGAAAATAAGCCAGAAAAATACTACTTAATTACGTAAAATTTTGAAAAAAAAGCTATGTTTTTTTTCAAAATTTTGACTTTGAAAATTAATATTTAAAAAACTATTCATTTGAACAACTTATTTTAGAACTTAAAATAATGTATAGGTTTTTGGCTTTCCAAAATGCTATAGCACGACTCTGTAGGTATTACCGTTATTTTTAAATACCAAATTTTTTTTTTCATTTTAAGTAATTTTTTTCTTAAATTACCCCTTGTAACTTTTTTTGGGAGCGTGACCGCCACCAGTTTGCACTTGGAGGTTGCTGTGGGGGGCACCCCTTATCACCCCCGGCTTTACCCCACCCCCTCCGGGGGGTGGGGTCATTATCTACACATTTATCAAAGCATATCACGTACATTATACACAATTCCTAAAAAAAATTAAACAAAAAATATGTTCCACAGCAAATGCATTTTTTCATTGAATTTTTCGAAGTACCTACCTGGCGACAGTGATCGTAGACTTTCTTTCCTCTTAAACATGCATCACACGACTGTAGGACGGTACTTAACAGCTGCAAGCTCAGCATTGATGGATTATTTTGTGCCATTTAACTTGGGTTTTCAGCTTATAACTGACTGTTCAGGAATTATCCAGAAGGAACAGACTTATTCCCAACGGACTGTTTGGAAACATTAATTTAAATGAAAATGATCGTCCATCTATAGTCATTTGGGATGTAATATAAGTTCACCTACAAAAAAGTTCAAACTACGGCTTTCAGAAACAATCATACAGCCTACATAAGTATCAAAATCTGGTTAAGCTTTTTGTGATCACATGCTGTGATGGATATATCCTGGACGTTATAGCCACTTATGCTATAACTGTATCTGATGCTAACATAATGAAACATCTTTTCAGAGACGATTATGGAACGTTCAGGCAATACTTTAGACAAAATGATGTTTTTATTTTGGAAAAATGATTCAGAGACGCAATCCCACATCTTGAATCTCAAGGATATAAGGCTTATATGCCTATGTTACATCTGTTGCTCAAAGTAACTTTCAACTTTGAAGTCGTGAACGGACGATTTAAAAGGGATTTCAAGCTATTTCGCCAAGATTTTTTTCAATCTAGCTGCTGGTCATTTGATGAAAGACTTCAAAGTTGCAGCTGCACTTCTTAATAAGTTTCATCCAACCATTAAAGACAGTGCTGATGAGAACGTCCTGCTAGAACTGGCTTTAAATCGTTTAAATACTCCTAATTATTTAGGTTCCCTTGTAAGAGAAAATAATCTTAACAGAACCATAGCCATGTTCAGCCACATCGATGGGAATATCCCGAATTTAAGTAATTTCCCTCAACTCGCTATTCAAGTACTTCGTATGATATCATTGGGAATTACCAAATTAACCAGGCTCGATCCTACTGTGGCGAGCATTTGAAAGACCAGGGAACTTATACAGTCGAAGTCTGCAAAGATCGGATGCGAATTACCTCTACTGCTCATCATAGTCTTATGTGCAACATTAACGTTTTATTGCGAGGGCGAATCAAATCCAGGAATGTAAGTAGAAAAGTGTATCTCACTTACATCTTGGTGAATAGCGATGCAAACACAGCACAGAGCACCAGCACATAGTTCGAACGCAGTAAAAGCTTACTATTGTAACTTGATGTGTCTCGTTGGAATAAAGACTGTTGGTTGTTGCGCTCATGTCATGAGCATTTTATGGTATTTTGGTTACGCAAGACACCAGGAAGCAATAAATATAGCAGCAGCTTTGTTTTTGGATGGTATTTTGATACATGTAAACGAAGATTAGTTTTTTTTTTTTTTTCATTTGTAGCATTAATATGCATTCTGTTTTTATGTTTTGTAAAAAAAGAGTAGATACTGCAATAAATTAAATGATAAAATGCATTTGCTGTGGAACATAGTTTTTTTTTTATGAATTAGGTAGGTATAATGTACGTGATGTGCTTTATGTATGATAGAGTAATTATATATCAAATTAAAGGTTATCAATTTAGGATTACAGTGGTGCAAACAAAATATAGGTCATCACTGATTTTTTCGAGATATTGGCTGGCGATCGTCAAATCGAAAATGTTGTTTTCAAACTGTTATGTATCAACTAGTTTTATATATGTCTCTCTCATCTCACTATGTATTATCATTAAGAATAACTTAGCTGTAATTTAAAAGCGCTCAGTCTGGTCACAGCGCTCATTGAATAAAGAATAATTTCAACTCCCAACTTAATCCGCCTTTTAGTTATTCGCTGATACACAATATTTGGCGACGAGGAAAAAAATATAAAAAGTTCAATTAATCAATTTAGGTTTAATAAACTAACACTAGTGAATCGAAAATAAAATTTTAAAAAGGCATCAACTCAAGAATAATATCGAAATCACGTGTTTAAACGATGCCAGAAACCAAACCAACTATGGCTACAACTGTCTACGCAGCACCTATTGCCAATATAGAAGCTTTCATCGTGGGAGACGATGACTTTGATGAATATTTAGAACGAATTGGTCACGTTTTTATATTGAACAACATTGGGGATGAAAAAAAAGTTTTATATCTTATAAGTATTGCGGGTAAGGAATTCTTTGAAAAAACAAAAAAAATTCTATCGCCAAAGCATACAACAGATTATTCTTACGAAGAGCTAAACCAAAATTTTGAAGAAACATTTCAAACCAGTGCGAAACGTACGTGCAGAAATATTTAAATTTATGTGTCGAAAAATGGAAGAGGAAGAAACAATTCGAGATTTCATAATAGAGCTGAAAATGCTTGCGGAGTCTTGTGAGTTTGATAGCTTTTTAGATCAAGCACTCTGTGATAAACTCATTTGGTCGATCAAAGATGAGCAAATACAAAAAAAATTAATCGACATGCCTTTCACAAAGAAATTTACGGACATTTGTGAAACCGCACTGTTGATGGAAATGACAACAAAAGATGTAAAAGCCATTCAGTCAGGTGCGACCCCAACAGCAAATCAAAATTGGGTTAAGAGAGAGACATATATAAAACTAGTTGACACATAACACTTCTCCCCTCTTTTCCGGGGTCATTAAAATGCACTTAGCCGATATCGTTTTGAAAGCTATTGCTCAACCGGTTTTCCATGGAGCATATACAATTCCCTATGGTCTAAGAGACAAGGTTGATCAAGAGATCGATCGACATTTGAAGGTTGGTGTTTTAGTGCCGGTGAGACACAGCGTTTGGGCATAGCCAATGTGGTCGTTGAAAAAAAGAATGGTTCTGTAAGATTATGCATAGATTGCAAAAATACGATCAATCAGGTTGTCAATGCAGATTATTATCCGCTTCCGAGGATAGACAATATTTTGGCTAGTTTGGCAGGCTGTGAATTCTTTTGTATTTCAGATTTAGCAGGAGCTTTTCAACAAATAGCTATGTCCGAGTCTTCTCAAGTATATCTTACAATAAATACGCATAGAGGACTATACCGATACACACGTCTACCGTTTGGGTTAAAATCGTCACCATCGATCTTTCAAGGTGTTATAGACAAAAAATAACCTATGAGGACTGTAAAAAAAACTTGTATGAAGTTTTAAAAACTCTTGAACATTATAACGTAAAGGTTAGATTAGAAAAATGTGAATTTCTTAAGCGTAAAGTGGAGTACTTAGGATACGAACTTTCTCAAAATGGAATACGACCAAAAAAAGATAAAATGGAAGCAATCCTAAAGCACCAACTCCAACTAATTTAACCTCACTCAAGGCTTATTTGGGACTTCTTAACTTTTATGGAAGTTTTATTAGAAACTTGTCCAGTCGCCTGGCTCCTCTGTATAAACTTAGAGGAAGTGTACCGAATATGGGATACCAAAATATAAACTCATTTTTAATTTAAAAAAAATCAAATTTTATTCAGTCTTTTGAATTCAGGTTTATAAAAATACTTAATACTGCTAAAAAACAAAAGAAAAACCTTAAAAAAATATCACACTTCATTCAATAAATAAAAAATAAAAATAACACAAAATGAACACTTTGAAAAAAGTGACCCTAATATGGACCACTGGTGTTTTCTGTAAAAAATTCAATTGAAATTCAATTCGATGTGCAGATTACACAAATAAAATTATTTGTTTCTGCGCCAGAAAAATCTACGTGATACCATTTCTGGCAGGGCAGGCATTGTATCCATTCTTCACCGCCTTTATCTTCAGTAAAGAAGCCCAAACAATAACCGCACTCTGCCTCAACGTCAGGATCACGTGTTTGTAATGAAGATCCAAAATCATCAGTTGTGGAATCGGATTCAAAAGAAATGTCATCAGGTTCTGATGAAAAAGACGAGTCTGAACTCTGTTTCTTCTTAGACAATCTGTTAACATCTTTGCGTGTCAGACCGTAGCACCTCTTCTCCATTCCAAGAACGTACTGCACAAGTTGATTTTCTAAAGCTGGGCTAAGAACAGTTTTTCTACCAAGCGGTGAATCGATAGCTTCATCAGAAGAGGAATTAGAAAGTCTGAAAAGCGTTGTACGAGGAACGCCAAAAATTTTGGATGTTTTCAGAAAGCCCATTTCTTTTGACTTGACGGCTGCGATGGCCTTCCTTGTCGCAAATCTTTCGTTGTTTTTCTTTAGGTGCCATCTAAAAAATTAAAAAAAAATATGTTAAGATTTAAACAAAAATTTTAGCTGGTTCCCAATATGGAATACTATTCCATACTAGGAACACTCTGATATTCCATATTAGGAACAACACGATTAACTGAAGTATGTAAAAATTCACTTTTTATTTCACTGAACTTACCTTAATACTTTTTCTTATTCCGAAGTTAAAGTTTTTTCCTAACGACGCGACAAATAAGATATGCTTAAAGTTAAAAGAATAAAAAAGCACAAAAAAAAATAAACTTACAATAATATGTGATGCACCTACACGAAAAACAACTTTTATTAATAGCGCACGTCTACACCACCCGGCGTTCAAAAGGATACTTACAACGAATATGCGCATGAAAAGAAAGCTTGAATTGAAATAAACAGATACATACACAGCGTGGTTCTCAGAATGTTGCACTATTTCATATTAGGAGCGTATTCCATAATTGGTACACTTCCTCTACAACAAAGGATGAGCCATTTATTTGAGACAAAACCTGTGCAGTAGCTTTTGAGGACAGCAAACAATATCTTTCAAAAACAATCTCCTTGCTTACTACAACCCTTCTATACCGATAGGTATTGAAGCTGATGCTAGTTCATACGGAGTCGGAGGAGTTTTGTTTCATATAGATGAAAATAATAAAGAGTTACCAATTAAATTAGCGTCCAGTTCACTCTCGGAGGCTGAAAAAAGTATTCACAAATAGAGCGTGAAGCATTGGCTATCATATTTTCATTAAAAAAAATTCCACAAACATGTTTACGGTCGTCGCGTCGGTTTGTAATTTTTAGTGACCATAAACCTCTAGAAATGATTTTCGGTGGAAAAAAGATTAACACGGTGACAGGAGCTCGACTTCAACGATGGTCAATTTTCATGTCTCAGTATGATTATGAAATAAAATATAGAGAGGCCTCCTTCGCCGTTATAACTAATCAAGGCAATATATCCATCCAAGGACTTCTCCCAGAATCAACGTCGATTTTCACCGCAGAAGCTGTGGCAATATTTGAAGCAGTAAAAAAGTACTCCAACGAATCCGGCAAATGGGCAATCTGCTCCGACAGCCTCTCTGTTCTCAAGTCTATATCGAATCCTTCACATAATTCTCTAATTTTATCCAAAATAAGAGACATTCTGATTAACAAAACAACTAAGCTTAAACTTATCTGGACACCTGGACATGTTGGCATACAAGGCAACGTGCTAGCCGACAAGGCGGCCAATGATGCTCGCCTCGCTCCAGTATATATGTTCGACATGCACTCCGAAACTGATCTAAACAGGTTAATACAACTCAAGATTAATGAAAAAAACCTTTTAGAATGGAATGAGTATCAACATCACTACTCAAGTGTTAATCCAAAAAAAGAATATCCAAAATTCCCGACAAACATCCCTAAGCTGATGATCACAAACTTCATTCGCCTTCGAATCGGCCACACAGCAATTACTCATCAATATCTCCTCAAAAACGAAGCACCACCAAGATGTTCCTGCCAAAGCATAATAACAATCAACCACCTACTTAGTTCCTGTTTCTTTTCATCAGAACAAGTCAAAAGCCAAATTAATCTCAACTCAAACATCAAAGATCTATTAACTGTTCCAAACCAAAAGAATATACTTACTATAGATAGCATTGTAAATATCCTTAAAATTAAACTGTAATTTCTTTTAATACAAAGAGTCGATAGCCATTCGCCGCAAGTGCTCTTAAACTCTATATTAATAAGATATTTTAATATGTTATTGATATGAATAAAATAAAATAAAAAAATAAATTATTTTGGACAAAGGATTCAGAGACGTAATCCCACATCTTGAATCTCAACGATATAAGGCTTACATGCCTGAATCTGTTGCTGAAGATATCTTTCAACTTACCACAGAGCAGGCTAATAGATCCAGGTGTGTGACTATGGTCAGATGGTAGTGAACGCACGGTTTAAAAGGGATTTTAAACTATTTCGACAAGATTTTTTCAATCTAGCTGCTGGTCTTTTGATGGAGGACTTCAAAATTGCGGCTGCACTTCTTAATAAGTTTCATCCAACCATTGAAGACAGTGCTATTGCGAACGTTCAGCTAGAACTGGCTTTAAATCGTTTGAATACTCCTAATTATTTAGGTGCCTCTTCTTCTTTTCATTTCCGGCGTTGCGAGTAGTGATCTTGAAGCGATCACAACTCTCCCACTTTTCTGCTTCACACTAGTGATCCGCCTGTGGGGTACGCCGCGTTGACCTCAGAAAGCGTCGGCAAGCCTCCCGGTTTTGGATTGTTCCATGTCTGAGGCCAACCAAATGCTGCTGTTTTTGCATTTGCTTGTACCAGGAGTGTTTTGGCCTGCCTTTTCTTTTTCGTCGCGAATTTGTTGAAACGTTGTACGATATTGCCTTTTGGACGGGGTTCTGAGGATCTCTCCTTTGAACATGACAATACCAACTGAGCCGGTCGTGCTGAATTTTGTCCAAGATGGTACTTTTGACATGAAGGCTTCCACGGATCCTAGTACTTCTAATTCGATCAAGCTTTGTTACTCCTGCTGTCATCCGAAGCATATTCATTTCGGCTGCCGTCAATTTGCTCTCATACTTTTTGTACATTGTCCAACATTGTGAACCGTATGTCAGAGCTGGACGGACAACTGCTGTGTAGAGTCTTCCCTTCAGCTTCGGGGCATTTTTTGATCACAGAAGATAGCGGAGTTTTCTCGCCACTTCATCTACCCAACGCTTACTCGATGATTGATGTCGTCATCACAAGTTGCTTCACTATTGATCATAGATCCCAGATATTTAAACTTTTCACACTTGGGAAGCACATTTCCATTCAAATAAATGTCTGGAATAGGCTTGTCTGGATCAGAAAAAGGGCAGCACAGGTATTCAGTCTTTTTAGCGCTAATACGGTACCCATTTCCTTCCAGAACATCAATCCAAACGTCAAGTGCTCGTTGCAGGGATGTAGGATCCTCGCTTATGATGGCTCCATCGTCAGCAAAGAATAATTGTTGTACTTTATTGTCCGTTACTTTTCCTTCGAGCAAATAATCCAGAACAGCAATAAAGAGCAGTGGACTCAAGACACTTCCCTGATGTACACCTACTGTTATTTGGAATTCTTCGGTGACTCCAGCTGGGCATCTCACTTTTGTAACTGCTCCCTCGTACATGTCCATAATTATTCGCACATAGGCTTCAGGAACTCCTCGGTGTCTGAGGGCCACCCATATCAGATCTCGCGGTTGTCGATCGAATGCTTTTTCGAAGTCAACCAACACAATATGCAAATCCTCTAAGGCATCTCGGTGTTTTTCCATAATGATCCTTATACTTTGGATTGCGTCTGTAGTTGACTTACCCGCGACAAACCCGCATTGGTCATCAGACAGCCTTATTATTTTCCGCAGTCGGCTATCCAAAACCCGCTCAACGATCTTCATAGTGTGGGACATCAACTTGATCGAACGATAGTTGTCACAGCTTCTGGTATCTCCCTTTCCCTTGTACATTGGAAGAAGAAAACTTTCCCTCCATTGATTAGGCAAACTGTCACCTCTTATAAGTTTGGAGATGAGAATCGTGAGCCATCTCAACCCGATGTCTCCCATATTTTTCCAAAACTCATATGGTACCTCGTCTGGCCCAATCGCTTTGCCTTTTTTGGAGTTCTTAACTGCCTCCCTAACTTCTTCGACTGTGACGTCGGATACTTCCGTAAAGTTAGGTGCAGCTGTTGGAAAGTGGCGCCGAGGAAACTGTTCATTCAAAAGATCGCTACCTGTGAAGAATTTTGTCGTCATCCACAAGTAGCAATCCTTGAGCATCATTTATGAACTTCGGCGAACGAATCTCCTGGGCATTTCTCCTTCTCTGAGCGGCTATTTTGAAAATGGTTGCTCCCTTATTCAAGTTGCTTTGTCTTAGCTCTTGGATTGCCTGATTTGCTTCAGCAGCTGGGGAAGAAATCTCTTCCAGCTCTCGATACAGGCCCTCCGTGCTTTTTGCTTGAAGTTGGGCGCACTTTTTCTTCGTTTCTTTTCTGCAGCTCTTGTATTCCATTTTGAAACGCGCTTTTTCATTGGTATTTCTTGAGGGGCACTTCGACCAAACTTGGAAAGCTGCTTTCTTCTTTCTAATCGCTGCTTTAGCTTCATCATCCCACCACCAGGTTTCTTTAGCTTGTTGGTGGTGCCCTTTTGAGACTCCTAACAGTGATTTGGCTCTCTCTAAGCAGGTTCGTTGTAGGCGATCCCACATATTTTGTGCCGTGATTGCATTTGAAACTGCGTCGATGGTATTACACAGCTGACTTTGCATATACGAAATGAATTGCTGTCCTTTGGTTTTCTCCAGATTGTACCACTTGATTCTCCTAGGAGCCTTTGTTTGTTTGACTTCCTTCAACGCATCCGTAAAAAATTCTGTTAAAAGAACACGGTGTTGTTGAGCGGCAGCTTCTCCTAGTATCACTTTGCAGTCTTTCACCCGAGATTTCATGTAATTGGTTACCAAATGGTTATCAATCTGGGTTTCATTTCCGCCACTGCTGTAAGTGATAAGGTATCGGTCTTGTTTGATGAACATGGTATTTAGTACGATTAGACCGTATGACTTGCACATATTTAGAATATCTTCACCAGGAGTGTTCCTGGTGCCGAATCCCAAACCTCCATGGCAGTCTTCATAATCCTCGTTTGTCTTCCCGACATGTCCATTCAAATCTCCTCCAACAAACAAATACTCTTCTTTTGGGATGTTCTTAAGTAGGTTATGAAAATCAAGCCAGAATGCATCTTTTTCCTCCTGCTCACACCCTATTTGGGGAGCATATGCACTGATTATATTCCAGACCTTTCCTTCCATCACCAATTTAAGAGACATCAAACGGTCACTGGACTTCAAAATGGTCAACACGCTGTTACATAAACTTTGGTCAAGGATGATACCGACTCCGTTCCTACCTTGTTCTGTTCCATAGTAGAACATCTTGTAAGTCTTGGTCTTTGCATCTAAGAAACGGGCTTTGTTTGCTGTGTTTCGCCATTTCGTTTCCAGAACACACAAGATGTCCACTCGCCTCCTTCTCATCATCTCTTCGAGTTCGAGACTTCTACCAGTCATACTTCCAACGTTCCAACTCGCGACTCTAAATTTTCGTCCAACTCGTCGCATTACTTTGCTAGCCCCCGGAATCCGTATAGCTCTGACCCGAACATTGCTGCTCGGTCCAGGATCAGCTCCATGCATAGCAATGGAACTGCCTGGCGGGGTAGTGCTTCTTATGTTTGCAAGTACTTCCATAATGCTCAAAATTTTTCAAAAATTTTCCTTTCATCCTTTTCGACACATGCATGCTCCATTTAATGAGTTTGATTTCCCTTTTACTACACCGGTGATCTCTAGTCGTGTTAACCCCGGGATCTGCATGCATACTTGGGGAGAGTTTTTAGGTGGTATGTGTGTCGCTAGACTCACTTTGATGTTGGTCGTCTAGATATGATTGCTCCTTTAGTCGCCTTTTACGACAAGCGGGGAGGCGCTGCAGTGCTATTCTAACCCGACACTGCACGGGTAATAATTATTTAGGTGCCTATGTAAGAGAAATTAATCGATGGTAATATCCCGAGTTTAAGTAATTTCCCACAACTCACTATTCTAGAACTTCGTATGATATCATTGAGGAATTACCAAATTAACCAGGCTCGATCCTACTCTGGTCAACATTTAAAAGACCAGGGAACCTATACAATCGAAGTCTGCGAAGATCGGATGCGAATTACCTCTACTGCTCATCATAGTCTTATAGGCAACAATAACTTTTATTGCGAGGGCGAATCAAATCCAGGCATGTAAGTAAAAAGTGTATCTCACTTACATCTTAGTGAATAGCGAAGCAAACGCAGCACATAGTTCGAACGCAATAAAAGCTTACTATTGTAACTGGATGTGTCTCGTTGGAATGAGAATTGTTGGTTATTGCGCTCATGTCATGATCATTTTATGGTATTTGGGCTACGCAAGACACCAGGAAGCAATAAATATAACACAAGCTTTGTTTTTGGATGACATTTTTGAAGATCTAAACGAAGATTAGTTTTTTTTTCATTTGTAGCATAAATATGTGTTTTGTTTTTATGTTTTGTAAAAAACAGAGTAGGTACTGCGAAAAATTCAATGAATGATGTACGTGATATGCTTTATGTATGATAGCGTAATCGTAATTATATATCAAATTAAAGCTTACCAATTAAGGATTAAAGTGATGCAAAAAAAATATAGGTCATCACTGATTTTTTGGAGATATTGGCTGGCAAACGTCAACGAAAATGTTTCTATTCAAACAACTTTTAGGTCTGTTGTTCCAAAATATAAGGCATTTAAAAAAATGTATTTTAAACGAAATGAAAGATATTTTTATGATCTTTCATATGATACCTAAATCATTGTCCTGCGTGCTATACTTTTCGAGATATACGTAATAATTTGCAGAAATGTCAGATTTTTCCCATTTCCGGCGCTCAACTTCAAGTCTAATTATCTCAAAATCACCAAGACCGAATTCAAAAATATTTGGCAGACTGATTGGGCTGAACGTAAGCTTTCATTTGGTACTAGTCTCATAGGTGTACGCCCTGGGCCCAAGTATGCACCACCTCCTTTGTGATAAACAGAAACGAGAAAAAAGAAAACAACGTTAAAGAAAATACCTGTGTCCCATACTCCCATTCCGCCTGTGCCCCCTACCCTATAACTGTTATTTGGACTTAAGTTATTACGGTTGTAATAATTTATAATATTAATAATCAGTTTTGATTATAATATTAATAAAAAAATATTATAATCAAAACTGATTATAATAACAATAAGTATTTACTGGACGGTGTTGCATATCATTATAATTTCTATTATCCTGCCAGAAATTATTTTGAGAATAGCCTTCAGCCATCTTTTTTTATAATACTCCTCATCTTTTTATGCATGTGTCTCTGAACCTACGCCCGTCGTTTCGTTGCTAACAAAGTGTTTTCTAATATATATTCTCCTCATAAATCTTTTCTAATAATGTTCCCCACATCATTTCTAAGACTTAATTTTTAAATAACCTAGATTTATAAAGCTGTCCCCCTCATAAAATACAATAAGTTCATCCACTTTATATCTAAGATTATGAACTTTATTAGATAAATTCACTTACTGTGTTAACTTTCACAATACTTATTTAACTGTATAGTTGAAATAGTTCGGTGTCCTAGTACCGCACATAAACACATAATACACACAAACGAAAACTTTCGGAAACTTTTCGTCTGGTTTTTGATACTAGCCTTAGCTCGGCTAAGTGTATTATAGTTGGCCCTTTACTTTGATGAGCTCCCAATTATCCGGTTTTGTGCTTCACTTATTTTTTTAACACTGTGAAGTGCACACTATAATCTAAAACGATTTTGAATGCCTAAGGTAGTATGTAAATTTTTCGGGTTTTTTCGAAATCACTGGATATCTAAATCGTTTCAGGATTATGCTGCCGACTGCGCCAGAATCTTTTAAACTAACCGATAACACACTTCCAAATTTTTTTCAATTTCAATCTTTATTTCATTACCTACGATTAAAACTGACACCACATTCATGTCTTGAGGACAATTAACATGAGCACGACCAACGAACGCCGAATAAATCAAGAAATGTGATTTTAATTACCTAACAAGTATAAATTCCTCACGAATTTTTTAGGAAACGATGCAAATATAGTTCATATTTATTTTTAGTTGGATAAACTCTTATTTTTGTGCCTAAAATTAGCAATAAAGTACTTTACAATCATAGTGACATAATATCACTTTTTTATTATTTCCATTTAAAGGAGTTACTACCAATCGCAGTAGGCTATATTTTAATTATTTAGTTGGCCTACTTAGTTTCATATTAAAATTTTTGCATTAATCGCTGCAGACACATGGTCAGCAATTTATGCAATTCATTTCTAAGCATTATTCATTTTAAATTTTTCTTAAGAATATATCATGAGTATCCGATATATATTTTTTTTTTTTTAATTAGCTCTCACGCGGATTTTAGGCCATTATTTTTCTAACTGCAAGAAAGAAAGAAAATTATTTAACCTTGCATTACAATCACAGAGTATGCGGTTAGAAAAACGAAATTAATTTAAATTTTCATTTCGATGACAAAACTAATAAATTCGCCAACATTAGCCTAATATGCGCCCATGGCCCCACAGAAGAGAAAGACGACAATTCCAAAGACTGTTTCTACGAGCTCCTCGAAGAAACATATGAGCAGTGCCCTAGACACGACGTGAAACTCGTTCTTGGCGATTTTAACGCAAAACTAGGGAAGGAGGACATCTTTGGAAATACAATCGGTAAGCATAGCCTCCACGACAAAACCTCCGAAAACGGACTGAGGCTGATCGATTTTGCTGTGGGGCTAAATCTTGTTGTAAGTAGTACACGCTTCCCGGATCTCGAAATTCATAAAGGTACATGGCGATCCCCAGATCAATTAACCGTCAACCAAATTGACCATGTTGCGCTCGACGCAAGGCACTCTTCCAGTGTGTTCGATGTCCGAACTTTCCGAGGGGCCAACTTTGACTCGGACCACTACCTTGTTGTAGCCAAGGAACGAATGAGGATATCTTGTTTACGACCAGCACATGAACTAACGTTGTGAAGAGATATGACGTCAGAAAGCTACAATCGCAAGAGACTGCCAATGTCTTTTCCAATCGAATGTCCCTTCAATTATCTTTGAATCCCATGCCGCCAGCATTAAGCATTGAAAACCAGTGGCAGCAATGCCAAGAAGCCATCAGAACCGCTTCCTCTGAGGTTCTGGGTTTCACTCGGCCACCAAAACGAAACCCATGGTTCGATGAAGAATGCAGGCAGGCAAATGCAGCCAAACAAAAAGCACAACAAATGCTGATGCAACAACGAACAAGGGCTCCTTACGATCAGTATAACGAGGTCTACAAGGAGAAAAGAAGGGAAGAACACCGACTTCTCAAAAAGAAAAAGAAGCAACATGAGAAGCGCTCGTTTGAGGAAATAGAGAGGTGCCATGACAGGAACGAGATTCGGAAGTTCTACAAAATGGTAAAAAGATCCTGCCAGGGTGACAAACCCCGAACTCAAGCCTGTAAAGACCAGCAGGGAAACATAGTTATAGAGTCACAGTCGCTACTGAGGATCTGGAAAGATCATTTCTGCAGACTGCTTAACGGCGATGAGGACACAAATTCCACTGTCAGGCAGATTGCCCCATTCAGCTTGGACGATGATCAAGAATGCCGTCCTCCCGACCTAGAGGAAGTTAAGCTTGCTATTTGCAAACTTAAATGAAATAAAACTGCACGTGCAGATGGCCTTGATGCCGAACTCTTCACGGCAGCTGGAAAGGAGCATGCACCAGCTGATCTGCATGATATGGTCGGAAGAAAGCATGCCCGATGAATGGAACCTCAGTATCGTATGCCCGATCCTTAAGAAGGGAGACCCTCACAATTGCGCCAATTATAGAGGGATCCTCCAGATCTTGGAAAAAACCCGAGAACGTAATATCGATATTCACCACCTCTTTATCGATTTCAAGGCCGCGTATGACAGCATTTACAGAGACGAGCTGTACAGAGCCATGTCTAATTTTGGTATCCCTGCAAAACTCGTACGACTATGCAGGATGACTTTGGAGAATTCACGCTGCTCCGTCAAGGTCGGTAAAGAACTCACCGAGACCTTTGATGTCGAAAAAGGCTTAAGGCAAGGCGACAAACTGTCATGCGATTTCTTCAACATCATACTTGAACAGATTGTAAGAAACTCAAACGTCAACACCAGAGGAACAATCTTTCAAAAGTCTGTACAATTACTCGACTACGCAGACGATATTGACGTAATGGGAAGAAAAAAGGGTGATGTCATAGGTGCTTTTGCGAGTATTGAAACAGAAGCGGCAAAAATGGGTTTGATGGTTAATGAGGGCAAAACGAAGTATATGCTGTCATCAAACAGGGACACAGAACATCGACGAATTGGACAATTCGTCACAATAGACAGACATAACTTCGAGGTAGTACAGGACTTCGTCTACCTAGGATCCGCTGTAGACACGGACAACAACATCAGTGCGGAGATCAAACGGAGAATAACTCTTGCCAACCGTTGCTTCTTTGGGTTAAGAAGGCAATTGAGAAACAAAACCCTATCTAGAAAAACCAAGGTGACCTTGTATAAGACCTTGATCATCCCAGTCCTGCTTTACGGCGCGGAAGCATGGACTTTATCGAAAGCGGATGAGGAAACCCTTGATTGTTTCGAAAGAAAAATTCTCCGAATGATCTTTGGTCCTGTATGCGAAGACAATGTGTGGAGAAGAAGATACAACAACGAGCTGTATGAGCTGTACCGCGACATGGGCATAGCCAGAAGAGTACGCATCGCGAGGCTACGATGGTTGGGCCATGTAGAGCGGATGGACCCAAACGCTCCGGCTCGTCGGGTGTTCGAAAGCACATTGCAGGGAAATCGCGGAAGGGGAAGACCTCGTCTTAGGTGGCGCAATCAAGTGGATGAAGACCTCAACCGACTTGGAGTGCGAAACTGGAGAGAGCTCGCCCGAAATCGAAGTCGTTATAGAAGGATGTTGGTTGAGGCCCAGGTTCACCCCGAACTGTAATGCCCACCTAAGTAAGTAACACCGTCTACACGACCATTCTTTCCACTCAAATTACTCAAAATGTTGTATGTAGTAGCTACAGAAATGTATTCGGTTCTGTCAAATGATTTGAGAGATTCCTCAAAAATGCGGTGTAAAACGTAAACGAGCCAACACCAGCTCGTATAACCTTTTTGCATTCACGTCACTCAAAATTCGGTGTTAAAAGGAACCAGCAGGACGGTGCAAGACCTTGCTTTCCAAACAAATTTCTCAATATGGGGTGTAAATCGAACCAACACCAGCCTACACGAGCTTTGCATAAAGACATATCTATCAACAACAAGCTCTAACTTATAAATGATAGTTGACAGAAGTACTTTCATATATTACCTATTGAATTTAAGAAAAGTTTAAATATAGCATTAAAATATATATTTTTTAAATGTGAATACTTACAGTTTTAATATCCCAATGATGAATCACTTTAAAGTAAGTGGGCGCCTGTGTCATGAGAGTGAACAAACCCCAGATTCCTCCCCATTGGGCAGTTACGTTCATCCATACTGATCGAGAACTTATTATTTTGAACCACGGGGTATAATTTTGTGTTGACGTCTGCACTGATGCACCAAGAGATTTTTCGATGTAGTGAACTTCACTCTCTTTTATTCGCGGATGTAGGGCCGGAGTATCGTACACAAATATGAGCCATCCAAACCACCAAAGTGATCCAACAATGCCGCATATGTAATAAACCCATTCCCAAGAGCTCCATGAAATTATATAACCAAAGAGTGGATAGAAGATCGCTATACCAACGGAACCGCCTAGATAGGCTGTGACAAACTTGCTGCGCTCATTCGGAGGGATCCATTGAGCTGTTAATACATGCATAGCTGGCCATGAAAGGCCCTATAAATAGAACATTTATCAATTCTTTTAGAATCACAAGTAAAAATATTTTGTGTTTTGCTAAAACATGTTTTAAATTAATCAATGTACAAAGGTTCTGTAACTCGTATTATAGAGCATTATTAGAGCTCCCTTATAGAGGTATGTAATAGGTATGTCTTATAACGAACGAAGGTATACTTATGTAAGACCACACTTTTTGTGATATAAAGCGTGTTTTTTGTAAATCAGAAGCTTAGTTGCTTGTTAACCGGTAGTGTTCAATGTCAAAACATGCGGTCACTTTTCAAAGGTATCTGTGAGATCCGTGAAAAAATAAAATATATAATACTAGCTGACCCGCCCAGCGTAGCTCAGGCCCTACTTTTATCATTTTGAAAGTTAAGTGAACCAGTCTCCAAGCTTTCATTCTAGTGACAGAGTGGGGATGAATATAGTCTATAAAACTCAGGGACAATTAAGCACTCGAACGATGACAGAGTTTTTGGAATAGGTCAAATATTTTTCAAGTTCCCGGATATGTTCCAGCTTCCATTCCATTTCCGTATGAGGATGAAATTTAGTCTATGTAACATGGGAATAACACCGTATTGAAATCGGTACAGTGGTTTTAAAATTCGTTCCCGATCCTGTAGGAAAATGGTGAGGAAATATAGCCTTTATTACTCATGAACAATGAAACACTCTAACAGTGAAGGAATTTTTGGAATCGGTTCAGAACTTTCCGAGTTCCCGTCCCGTTTTCGTGGGAATATAGTGATAAAGTATTGTTAAAACTATTTTGGTATTACGTCGTATTGTATATAGCGGTAAAAATTTGATATCGTTCCAGTGGTTTTTGAATTCTCGTTCCCATTCCCGTTCCTGTAGGAATTTGGAAATGAAATATTGTTCATGGTTGTTGGGGGTTTTTAAAATACCAGCTGAAGCACTCAGACCTAAATACCTGTCCATGGTACTTAGGTGCAATGAAGCATCGGAATCGATTCAGAACTTTTCAAGTTCCCGTCCCGTTTTCGTAGGAATATGGAGATAAAATATTGTTTAAACTATTTTGGTATTACGTCGTACTGTATATAGCGGCAAAAATGTGATATCGTTCCAGTGGTTTTTGAATTCCAGTTCCCATTCCCGTTCCTGTGGGAATTTGGAAATGAAATATAGTCGATGGTACTCAGGGGCAATGAACCAACGGTGAAAGAGTTTTTGGAACCAGTCTAGTATTTTTCAAGCTCCCAGTTATGTTTCCTTCCGTTCCTGAGGGAACATGGAAAGGAAATTTAGCCTATGTTATTTCCATAGTATAAAGAATCTATAGTAGCACCATAGCGGGGAAAGCGATGGTGTCGCCACCTGCGGTCTCCCTTAAAGGTTTTATCGGTTCAAAAAATTTTGCTGTGGTTGTTCACTTAGGCATGTGGATGGTATTTTTTCGGATGCTTTAATGGTTGTGGATGGTATTTCATTCATCAATTTTAAATGTTTTTAAATGATTTTCAAACAATGTCATGACACGCCAAATGCAAAACAACAAACTTTTTATTATTTAGAATCAAAAAGGACATCACTCTCACATCACTCTTTCAAATTGCTAACACATTTACGAAGCAAAGCTGCCCTAACAAAAAACAATAATATATGACGTACTGACAGCATGTTGGCAGGGTTCTACGATAAATTTTTTCCGATTGAAAAGGTAGTACGTTTAATGGGAACTAAAGGCGGCGACACCATCGCTTTCCCCGCCATGGTGCTACTATAGATTCTTTATACTCTGTGGTTATTTCTTAGGTTTAAGACTACTTCATCATCATTCAGCATCATTCAAATGGGATCAATAATTTTGGTGCCTCTTCAATACAAATGCTTAGCTCTCGATTACGTTCCCGTTCCCGAGTACTTTTGAGGTTATGTACCTATTCACTGCATTTCCACACACTATGGAACGTATTTCTGACATGTTTATACGACTGTTTTCGTTATACATGTTTCTCGCTGGTCATCAGTGCGGTTAGCACATGATGTTTATCTTCGCAAATTTGATTCATTTCGACGACCTATGTCAGATCTTTTTCTCCTTGGCATTGCTTGTCTTGCTAAAACTCTAGAATGGGTATGCCTACTAATAAATTGTGATTTTTAATTATTTGTGGTAGTCCAGGCAGTATATGAAAAAAATAGGATTATTGTAAAAATAACACTTTAAATTTAAAAGAATTTAATTTAACCAGTCAAAAAAAAAAGAATTCTTCAAAACAAACAATCGTCCTCTCTCTTATGTCTAAGAAGAAGTAGACGTGTGCATTTGTGCTCCGCAAAAAAACTTAAGTAAAAACTGACAGTTAAATTTGTATTAAAAAATAAACTTTTTACCAGTAAATTGAATTGAACTTAAACTAAATAAAAATAGTGCAATTTTTAAATATAAATGTGCAAAAGTGAAATTTTATACTAGACATATTTCATACTTATTCTACCAAAATGTCGAACACACAAGAGCAACAAAGAAAACTGAGATCTGCCACTGAGAAATCATCATGCCCTACCCCACCTACCGCCCATACACCCAACGCATCAAAAACTTCAGCAGCACTATGGGACCGAATAGAATCGCGCCTTGATACCTTAACAAAAACCATCAGTAAATCGATTGTGGATCAGATTAAAGATGCTATTGGCCTGCTTGAAAATAACATTTCTGAACGCATTACATTGATGGAAAATCAGTTCAATGAAAAAATTAAAGCTGTTGAACAAAAATTCAATGAACGTTACAGCTCCATCAATAGTTCTCTTCTTGCCTGTAACAGTAGACTCAATGACTTTGAAGATCATTGCAACAATATTGCTGTTCTTCATGATCAGGTGTGTATTTTACAAACACAGGTGTGTGAAAATGACAACACGAACCTAATTGCACAAATTGATGCATTAGGCAGACAAAATATTGCAGGAGACTTGGTACTGCATGGAGTTCCCTATGTGGAAGGTGAAAATCTAGACAATATTTTTCATAAATTGTCTACTGCACTCATAGAAAACATAAATATAAAACCATTGCATATTTTCCGCACAACACCTGCAAATAAGACAACGAGTGGTCCAATTATTGTGAAGTTGCCGCACTCAATCATCAAGAAGCAAATATTAACTGCAGCGGCTGATTTTTTCAAAGCAAAGGGAAGATCTTTAAGTCTTGGTGATCTTGGTTATAACAGCAATAGGTTTGTGAGAATCTACGAGAGCCTTACGAAATTTAACCACTCTTTGTTCAAAAAAGCAAATGAACTCAGAAGAGCAAAATGCGTGCACTCTGTGTTTACGAGAGATGGTAGAGTTTTTGTTAAGCACACCTCAGCAAGCCGACCGCTACTCATCAACAACACTTGCTCTTTGGAGTCAATCCGTCGTAGTGATTGTGATACTGATACGTCAAAACTCATCTCACACACTCCAGATGAATCTCATGCTGCTGCTCCCGCACGTTCCTGATGACACACACACAACTGTTTATTTAAGTATTGATTTATGTCTTCTCTTTTTCTTTAATTTTCTCTATTGCTCTCTCTTTCCTTTTCTTTTTACTTAAATAAGTGTTGCCATTTCTATTTATGCACATTTTCAAATAGTACTATTTCTTTAATTAATTTTAGTGTTCCCAATTTAATTTAACTGAATATTTTAAAATTTATTTTTCTTTTTTCCCATTTTGCGTTGCTCAATAATTAAATGAAGGTATATTACGGACAAGTCTAAAAAATATCAACTTGCATATTATTCTCTTTTATCTGTTCCTTTTCTTATTTAATTTTTTTCTTTTATTGGGTCAAGTAGGTTGTGTGAATCGGTTTTACCTGAAAGCTTACTGAAGGCTTCTCATTATTATCGCTATGGTTTTTGGATTGAATACTGACACAGTAAGATGCGTTCTCAATGCAATGTGTAAATACTATGATGGCCTTAATATCTGCCATCTAAATGCTGGTAGTCTCAGATCTAAGTACACAATGTTGTATCAAATGCTCGGGACATCGAAAATGGATGTTGTTATGGTATCAGAATCCTGGCTTAACTCAGATGTTTCCTCTAACCTTGTTTCAATTCCTGGTTTTTCGTTAATTCGTAATGATCGTAGAAATCGTGTTGGAGGGGGTGTCTGTATGTTTCTAAAAGAAAGTTTGTTGGGGAAGTGTGTTTATTCTTCTTCTTTGACTGATATCGAGTTTCTATTGTCATCTATTGTTCATTCAAGTTTAATACTAGGAGTGCAAGAACCTTAAAAACTGTGAGTTTAAGATCATTTCGTAATTTTGATTATACGCAAGTGGAACAAAATATTTGTAGGTTTGGTCTTGATAATATCTACTTTGCTGCTGACATTGATAATAAAGTTTCTGTGCTTACCTCTGTCATAACTGACCTTTATAATTATTATATTCCTGTTGTTACAAAAGTAATAAAACCGAAAAGTTGCCCATGGTATACTAACCAAATTAAGTTGATGGTACAGGAAAGAGAACGTTTCTACAGGAATTTCAAAAGAACACCATCGGTGTATAACAGATGCCAATACATTTTCGCTCGCAACAAAGTTACTTGCATGATTCGATCTGCTAAACGGTCCTTTTTTCTTAGACAACTTGACCCGAGTCTCAATTCAAAAGTTTTGTGGAAAAACTTGAAAAATATTGGAGTAGTTGAGTGTGAAAGAAACAAATGTCCCTTCAGTCCTACGGCTATGGGTTCCGTTCTTATACCAAACTCAACACAGGTGGATTTCTTGGATTGTTCAAGCTCCAACTCTAGTGAGGCTTTCACTTTTAGTTGTATAAATAATATGGATGTTGTTCTGGAAGCTCGCTCAGTTAAATCAAATGCAGTCGGTCTTGATGATATCTCTCCAAAGTTTGTTAAAATAATTCTTCCTCTGATTATGCCGTATCTTGTCCACATTTTTAATTACTGTATTTACAGCTGCCAATATCCAGAAACATGGAAATTTGCGAAAATTCTGCCAATTGCTAAAAAACCAAACCCTACAAATCCCTCAGAATTTAGGCCTATTAGTTTGTTGCCCTTCCTGTCTAAAATTTTTGAAAAGATTTTGGCTCGTCAGATTCAAGATGAATTAGAAAGACGTAACAAACTTTCAAAATGGCAATCAGGTTTTCGAAGACAGCACAGTTGCGAAAATGCAGTGTTAAAGGTCACCTCTGACATAAGGGCAGGGATGGATCGGGATGAAATTACTATCATGGTGTTGTTAGATTTTTCAAAAGCATTTGATTGTATTGATCACTCCATATTAATACAAAAGCTTAAAACAAATTTCCAGTTTTCTCGTTCTGCACTTGAACTGATCTCAAACTACTTAAGAAATCGGTCACAAGTAATTGAGACTGATCTTGGCAGCTCAAGACCTTATTTGGTGAACGTGGGTGTACCACAAGGATCGGTCCTAGGACCTCTCCTTTTCTGTATATTCATTAATGATCTACCAAATATAATTGAAAATTGCAATATACACCTTTATGCTGATGATGTAATGATTTATCTATCTAGGGTACCAGGATTAATTGAAGATTGTGTGGCTAGAGTAAATGAAGATTTAATGAATATCCAAATGTGGTCTGGTTTGAATAAGATATGTTTAAACCTATCAAAATCTTTCGGCATGGTATGTTCAAGAAGTGAAATATCCACATTCAGTGTTCCTCCTCTTGACCTAAATGGTGTCACCTTACCATATGTAGAGAAGATAAAATATCTTGGATATATGATTAATAGTAAAATGACTTGTTGTGATGCTACTTCAGAAACCATAAGAAAAGTATACGGTGGATTGCGAAAACTGAGAGCATCCTCAAGCTTACTTATTCCGGAAATGAAAAAACATCTTGTTAAAGCTTTATTACTGCCCCTTTTTTCGTATAATTGTATAGTTTACTCATCCTTAGATTTTGAATGTAAGCGTAAAATCAACGTAGCGTTCAATGACTGTATTCGCTTTATTTATAACATACCAAGACATGTTAGCGTTGCTCACCATCAGAGGTCTCTATTAGGAATGAGTTTAAATGAATATTTTGGCCAAAGGGTTATTCTTAAACTCCATAATATTATCCATTATAAATGTCCGGAGTACTTGATTGAACATCTTTCATATTTACAATCACCTAGAGGTTTGAAGCTAATTATGCCGCGATTTAGACACACTGTCGGAGAACGATCTTATTTTGTCAATGCGATTCGATTGTGGAATGACCTTCCGCATCAATTACAAAGAACTAGTTTTTCGGGGGGATTTCGGGGGAAACTGTTATCACACATGACACAAGTAAACTTAAATTAAAAATTACACATACCTATGTACATCTTTTAAGATTATTGCTATATTTTTCTACTTGTGAGATAACATGAATATTTATTTGTAAACTTCATACTTTAATTATATTTTGATACTTATCATAAGATTTAATATCTTGAAGTACATTGTTAGTCAAAATTAAAATAAATAAAATGAAATAAATGAAATAAAATCCAATAATCTTATTATTTATTTATATTTTGTCAAAAATAATTATAAAAAAACAAAAGCATTGTTTGAATTTAATTTTAAATTCATCAAAGTGGAGAATAATGAAATTGTTACTTTCAATTTATACCAATTCTTTTTTTTCATATTTTCTTACCTTTTAAACCTTCCCTAGACCTCCACGAACATTTCAATACCAAGATAAAATAAATCCGTTGAGCCGTTCTCGAGTTTTAGCCAAACTAACGAACTGCAATTGATTTTTATATATAGAATAGAAATAGATAGAAGAAAGATGGATAGATAGATACTACCTCTTTCACTATCAAACCGTAAGAGGTCTTCGCTCAAAAACAAGAGCAGTCCTTCAACAATCCCACGCTTTGCCGTTTGAAGTCTATTATCCCTAGCATTAACAACCAGGAACTGTTCCCTTCTACTTTCAATGTCCATCGGGATGACGATCAAGACCGCGACACTGATGACTCTCCTTGTCGTGGTGTACTGATAGCTGTCACCAATACAATTGACTCATCTCTTCTCTCAACATCCTCCTCCCCAAGCCTTGACTTTGTCTCAATCAAAATTACACTACCCCATAAATCACTTTACATTGTCTGCTTTTACATTTTACCATCGCAACGTATAGAGACAATGAAAGCTAGCGAGTAGACGTACTTTTATCAGGCTAACCTTATTTCAAGTTTTCTTTAAGTTAAAGAACCCTAATAACTCCTTCACTTTGTTAATAAGTAATTCTTTGTGCGCGTTAATTGATTTTAATATTCTGAACGCTTTTACATCTTTTATTGAAGTAATATTGATAAAAATAATACTGCTTAAATCGCAAAAAAATTTCATTTTGGTTAATTCACGATAATTGCTGCATAAATTCTCTTAAAATGTCAAATCGCACTGGAAATAAATTAAACTCACCGCTCAATGCAAACTCTTCTCTCAAAAATGTAAAAAAAAAAAGCTTTGAAGATGACATTGACATGTGGAAAAAAATGGACGAAAGGCTGAAGGCACAAAAAATGGATATCACTCAAGAAATAAACACACTTATATCAACTAAATTGAAAGAAACTGAGGCACGAATTTCGTCTAATATCAATGCACAATTATTGCAAATTAAGAACGAAGTTACTTTGTTAAGTAGCCGGGTTTCTAAAATTGAATCCTTTCAAGAAAATTTGGAGTCTATAAACATGTTGCTTAAAAATGATGTCAACAAAATAAACACTAAACTAACAGATGTCAAAAAAAAAATTCGAAACAAGCACTACCGAAATAAAAGATCTTGCAAATGATTTATCCGCACTTGGAAATGAATTCAGCAAAGTTAGTAGAATGCAGGAAATTCAGGAAAACAGAAATGTAGCTTGTGACGCTGTTCTTTATGGAATTCCCTTTGTACGCGACGAAAACCTCAAAGGAATATTCCATCACTTGTGCTTGTCACTAAGCATCAAACCACCAACACTGAATAGCATTTTCCGTACTCGACCAACGAATGCCAATTCACCCGATTCTTCAATAATTTTCAAATTTGCCTCACCTTATGACAAAAACTACGTACTGCGTTCTGTGGGTGAATACTGTAAAAAGAATAACAACAAACCACTTTGTTTACGAGATGTAAACTTTGGACCGAATGCAGAAAGCCCAATCTTTTTTCGCGAGTGCCTGACAAAAAAAAAAACTCTCTTTACTGCAATCTGCACTCAAGTTACGAAAACAAAACAAACTGTCATCGGTGTTTACCAAGCGGGGATTAGTGTACGCTAAACGTCTACCTGATGATTCTGCGGTTCTTATTGACGATAATGATGACTTGTCTAGGGTTGCCATGACCCATATTGAAGAAGCCTAAAACTAGTATATTTTATTTTAAATTCTTACATTTAATAAGTTAAACTTAATTTCTTTTTCATTCAATAACTTCTTATATCTTTCATTTTTTCTCTTTTAATTTGAATTATTGGTAAAACTATTACTCTTGCTTTCATTTTCTTTTCCTAGAACTAAACTAAGTTTTTTTGCTTTCTTTCGAAAAGTTTGGCATGACTTCTTCCGGTGCTGGTGACGATTTAGTTTTACGTTCTATGCTTAGGGTGTTTTGCAATCAATGTGGGGGCTTTCAAGTTTGTCATATAAATGCACAAAGCTTGCGTAAAAAAATCGATGAGTTCAGATATACTTTTGAAGGTTCTGGAGTTGATGCTATCTGTGTGTCTGAAACCTGGTTTCCCATTGATTTTCCTAGTGTTATGTTTCAATTGAACGGTTACAGACTTTTTAGAGCAGATAGAGCAGATAGAGGTGGTGGAGTTGCAATCTATGTTCGAAAAGGAATCACTTGTAAGTTAAATTGCATGTCTAATCCGGGTAGTGAGATAGAATACATCTTTCTGGACATGATGTGTGGGGAAGATAAGCTCTTGCTTGGAACAGTTTACAGGCCAAACAAATATGTTGATCTTTCACATCTCGTCAATGTCATTGAAGAAATTGCTTTTACTTCACCAAAAATGGTATTGTGTGGGGATATTAACAGTAACGTTTTAAGTGAGCGCGTGTTAGTTGAAACTATGAGTTCTTTTAATCTTTCACCTGTCAATGTCGATGTGCCGACTCATTTTACTAGCAGTTCCAGTTCGTTACTTGATGTATTTTTTGTTAGTAATGATAATGATGTTCTTTTCTATGATCAACTTGTAGCACCTGCGTTCTCAAAACACGATCTTATATTTATGACTTTCAATTTCAATAACGTGGAACTACCGACAGTAATCCAATATCGAGATTTCAAAGACATCAATATTTCTGCTCTTGAGCAACATGTCTCTGCTATTGAATGGGATATAATATTTAGCATACCATCTCCTAATGAACAATTAGAATTTCTTCATTATAACATTAATTATCTTTACAATACATATGTTCCCGTCAAACAAAAGAGTTTAACTCATCAATCCAGACCGTGGTTTACTCCAGAAATATCTTCCTTAATGTACCGACGAAATAAAGCCTACCTCCTGTGGAAAAGATACAGAGTTGAACATTTTCACAGTTCCTATCGTTTGCTTCGAAACCAAGTTGTTTGTAAAATTCGTTCAGAAAAAGCAAAACTTTTCAAAAATCGCCTCAACATTTCAAATAACGGTCGAAAACTTTGGAATAACTTACGTGATGTAGGAATAGGCAGGCAAAAAAGGCCAAATGATGTTTGTAACATTGACAGCGATGATATGAACAAACAGTTTTTAAAGCTGCCAAATATACCTTCATCTCATCAATATGTAGTATCTAATCCTAATATTTCAGATACAGCCTTTGAATTCGCAAACATTGATTGCACTACCGTTGTTGAAAGCTTTATGCTAGTTAAATCAAATGCAGTTGGGGTTGATGGTATACATCCTCTTTTTATTAGAGCTTTACTTCCCTTGATTCTACCTTACATCACGTACCTTTTTAATACCATATTAACAACTAGCATCTTTCCTTCCAATTGGAAGCTAGCTAAAATTATTCCCGTTCCAAAATCTTGTAGTTGCAAAGAATTTCGTCCGATTTCAATACTTCCTTTCCTTTCTAAGGTTTTGGAACGGATAATGCAAAAACAAATTAATGAGCATCTTAACAGAACCAATTTACTCACATCTTCTCAGTCTGGTTTTCGTGCGAAGCATAGCTGCATGACTGCTCTTATTAATGTAACTGAAGACTTACGGATAGCAGTTGATGCCAATAAGGTGAGTTTCTTGGTACTGCTTGATTTTTCTAAGGCATTTGACACAATTGACCATTCTATTCTTGTAAGTAAGCTACAGCATGAGTTCAATTTTTCGAGTTCGGCGTCTAATCTTATTCTTTCATACCTCAGTAAAAGAAAGCAGGCTGTATGTGTTTCTGATATCTTGTCTCCATTTTTACCGGTTTTGAAAGGTGTCCCACAGGGATCGATTTTGGGCCCGATTCTTTTTTCGATATATATAAACGAACTACCATCTATTTTACAATTTTCAATCATACATATGTACGCAGACGATGTGCAACTTTATTTGAGTAGTCCCCTTGGTCTAATTGAAAACTGCGTTAGCAACATAAACGAGGATCTTGAAAGAATTCATGTCTGGTCCCAAAAAATAGCCTGTCTCTAAATCCGTTAAAAACGAAATGCTTGGTTATTTCTAAGAAGCCACTGGACCTCTCGTACTTCCCCCGATTAATGCTAAATAATATAGGAATTGATTTCGCAGATACAGCTAAAAATCTTGGTGTCATATTCAACCGGTCCTTAACTTGGAATAACCACATTAACTCCATTGTTGGTAAAGTGTATGGAGCACTAAGAGTTCTTCAAGATTCCCAATATATTACTCCGTTAGAAACTCGTAAGATGTTAGCTAAAACTTTGCTGATTCCTATTCTTACCTTTGGTTGTGAAATATACTGTAACTGTGATGCAGAAAGTAAACGTAAGCTAACAGTTGCTTATAACAACACATTAAGATATGTCTTTCGACTTAAGAGATACGATCACATCTCTAACTATGCTTGTTCCTTATACGATATACAGTTCAAACATTTACTCCAGTACAGAACACTTCTTTTTCTCTTCAACATCAAACAGACGCGTCAACGACAGTACCTATATTATAGATTACATTTTCCTATTTCTAACAGAACTAACTTGCTAAATATCCCACGACATACCTGCCTTACATCTGAGCGACAGTTTTATATTCACGCTATTACCTTATGGAACTCTTTGCCATGTGATTTGAGAAGACTCGATAATGCTAAAATTTTTGAAAAGAAACTTAAAGCCTATTTCTCTCGCCGCCAGTTAACTTAACTTAATTGGTTGGTAAGGTTTTACCTTTGATTTAGATTAATTAAAATTAATTAAATGAAATTAAATATATTAATGAAATTAACTTAATAAATACCTGCAAATATTGTTATTTTTTTTAATTTTTTTTAAATTTGATCTTTTTCTTATTCTCTATTTTGTTAATTAACTTGCTTTTTTATACTCTGTACAAAATTAAGCTATCACTGTCAATAAGATATTATATCTTAAGGTGTATAGCAAATCTATGAAATAAATAAACTAACTAACTAACTAACCCCTCGAATCTTATGAATTTGCAATCAAAACGATTGATGACATTTCAGATTTATGCTTATCCTTATTTTCGTTGACTTCAACCTGCCGTATCTAAACTGGACTTTGTCAGACGACCAATCGTTTTACATTGCTCATAGCCCCATCTCTGCCAAAGAATGTCTGTTCGTTGATCGCCCTGCAGACTCTTGCCTCTGCCAAGTAAGTGGAATTGCAAACTACATGGGTAGGCAACTTGACCTTGTGTTTACAACAGATCCCATTAATTCTTCAATCTCACTTTCACCCCTACTTCTTTCAACCATAGATAACCTACACCCTCTTCTCCTTCTCTCATTTTTTCTCCGGTCTTCAAAACCATCTAACCCGCCCGTACCTCCAGCTTCATACGATTTCCACAAAGCAAACTTCCGCAAACTTAATGATTATCTCAATAGAACTCTCTTTAATTTTGATCATTTAACTGTAGAAGATGCCACATCCGCGTTCTACAAAGAAATACAAAATGCTATATCCCTCTTCGTTCCCCTTTCCAGACTTAAAACTTCTTCTACTTCCCCACCGTGGTATAACCATAGGCTCCGTACTCTGAGAAATAAAAGCAACCAATTGCGGACAATCTTCCTTCGTACTCGATCTCCTACTGACTATTCAGCTTACCTTGGTTCTACACTTCTGTGAGCTTTTCAACACCCTTTACCAACGCTATTTAATCGAAATGAAATCAAACATTATTAGTGACCCTAAGTCTTTTTATAAATTTGTCAACCAGAAAAGAAAATCTGACGGATACCCTTCCCCCCTTTCCTTCAATAACGAAACCTCATCCGATGCACTCGCCGTAGCAAACTATTTCGCAAGTTACTTCAAACAGTCTTTCACGGATGATTCTTTTGTTCCTGACTCAGCTTATTTCTCGTTTTTACCGAATTTTTCTTTTGATCCATTCCTTCCGCGTTTCTTTGACTCCTATCTAATTAAAGAAATGTTAAATCATCTAAATGATGAGTATATTCCTGGTCCTGGTATACCTGCCATATTTCTTAAGAAATGCTCCTCCACTCTTTCCCTTCCCCTATCAAAAATCTTTAACTTGTCCATATTTCTAGGAGTTTCCCCCAAGCTTGGAAAACGGCGTTTATTACCCCAGCCTTGGAGAATGGAAAGGAGGTCGATGTAATTTCAACTGACTTTAGTAAAGCTTTCGATAAAATCTCTCACAAACTTATTCTTTTTAAACTTTCCACCCTCGCTCGGCTTGAACCCATCCCTTGAGATGGATTACATCTTATTTAGAAAACCGTCTTTACAGCGTTCGGTTCAGATCCGCCTTATCCAGCCGCTTTCTAGCTACATCCGGTGTTCCCCAAGGCAGCCATTTAGGCCCTCTCCTCTTCATTCTCAGTATTAACGACATTGATTATTTGCGACCGTGAGCTGAATTTCCTCAAACATATCGACGATATAATCCTTAAGGCAAATTCAGCACTTGTCTTCGTGAAACGATGGTCCAAAGAATTTGCAGACCCCTACGTAACCCGATCCCTTTACATTTCATTTGTTCGTCCGCTTCTTGAATACGCTTGCCAAGTCTGGTCGCCTTTCCAACAAGTGCACATTTCCAGAATTGAGAGCATACAACGTCGTTTCCTCCGATTTGCTCTTCGAGGTCTTAATTGGAGTAATCCTTTGATATTACCTCCTTATCAAGACCGAATCAAACTCCTCAACCTCAATACGCTGAAAGATCGAAGAGAAATATTTGACATTCTCTTCATTCCCCGAATCTTCACAGGTACCATTGACTGTCCAGCCCTTAACGAATACATTTGTCTAAATACCACCCCTCGTAACACTCGGAATCCCCGTCTCTTCTATCTTCCCACCCATCGAACCTCTTACCGCTCCAATGAACCCATCTCCCGAATGCTGAGGAATGTCAATTCCCACTCCTCTTGTTTTGACTTCAATATGAGTACAAAGTACATACTCCCTGCCTAAAACTTCGTCTTCTAAGCTAATAGTTTGTAAGTCTTTGCTATTAAGTTTCTTAGTTTGTAAGTGAATAGCTTGTATTAAGCCTAATAAATGGGGGTTTTGCCCCACCAAAATTAGATTCTACATGAATTGCAGCCATTTTAGTCGAAATCAGGCAAGAATCTCGGAATGTGAGATACCCAGCTGTAAATTTGTATAAACTTGTTTTTTGACATGCGTAAAGTTGTCTCAAAACCTACATACTGTAGGCCTGTAGGGTGTCAGCGTTTATTAAAAATTAAAACCAAAGGTCAAAAGTCAAAAAAATCTTTTTTTCATAAATATCTCTTTTCCTATGGGTTTTTTGCTGTTTGCGTATATTATCAATATTAGGCGTGTTTTTTCACAAGGCTGTTATGTACATAACATGATATCCAAAAAAACGCTTCGTTTTATTTTATTTGTGGGTTGGTGTTGTTAATCAGATGTAAAACCAATAAAAATCAGCAAATGAATTTATTTTTGCCAAATTCGCACAAAAACGCAAAAAATGTTTCTTAAAAACCCAAAGCAATTGTATAGAGTGGAAAATAAAAATATTCCGTAGTGAAATTAATGCAGGTAAACAATTTCTTTTGTCCGTTTTTTGTTAGTTTAGAAATGTCAAAAATAGGTAATAAGGAATTTCTTTTGTGTGTTTTTGACTCTGTTTACTCTGTTTACATGCTGGGGTTGAATTCATATGAGATTGTGATTTATATGCGAATTGGAAAAAATATTTTGTTACTTGTTTCAAACGAATTAAACTATATTAATAATAAAAATATAAAAATATTTTTATGGCATACTTAACAGTTACCTTTGAAAAAAATTGCAACATTAATTGCTATTACGTTATTTTATGTATGTTTATATAAATTTACAAATCTAACTCTTGAAATCAATAAAATTCTAAGAATCAAAAATTTTCAGCTACTAAATTGCGGAGTGTAAGAGTGGGTATACGATCTTATTAATTTGTGAACAGACCCTTTGCCACCCATTTTGCTATTGTTCGAGATACATGAAAGTCTCTAGATGCACCAACATTAAAAAATGAAAAGTCGAAAAACTCATTCGATACTCGACTAAACGTCAAAAATCTATCCCCGACCAAATTTAAACCATCATTTCATCCATAACATCGGTTGTCGGGGATGTTGTTTTTGCTTTGCATGTAAAATGATGTTATGTATATAACAGTCTTGTGAAAAAAACACGCCTATTGTAGAAGATTAAATTCTCTTAAACTTTTGATTCATAAGTTTTATACGTTGAACCGTTTTCAAGATAGAGGGCAGAGCGCGCAAGCGCAAGTTACATATGATATAACATACAACAGGTCAACCACAAAAGTCAACACAGTTCAGCCAGTCAACCGATGACCCAAATAATGAAAATGCAACTTCAGTATCAACGAGTCAATCACCGCACCGTCTGGTGCAAGCCAAATTAAAACTACGAAGTCATCATTTATTGATTATAAACAAAAGTCAATCAACAAATCCAGCAATCGCCTAATAATACGACGATAGTCAATGTGATCGCAGCGACGCTAAGGACGGCGCTTGCGCGGCGGGTTACAGCGACTAGGTTTACCATTGATAAACTGTACTTGTTGTATTTGTTTTTAGTTGTGCAAAATAAATCGTAAAGACCTAAAATTGCTTTTTTTATCATCGGTTGCCAATGGGAGTTATATTTGATCCGAAAAAAACTTCAGAATACACATCGATTCCATAACTGCAAACGCTTCTATTCGTCTGGGAATGATTAAACGTAGGTGTAAAGAGTACAGTGGCCCATATGTCACAAAAATATTATTCGGTCTTGGAATATGGATCCCAAGTGTGGTGCCCGTATTACGCCCGTAAACAGCTTCTTATATTTGCTCTGCGTCAGCTTAACAGGGATAATCGTCTTCATCTTCCTCCATATTGCTCGAGACTTCTACTGAACACTACCTTTATATTCAAACTTTTGAAGGCTGTTATAAGTTCACCTAATTTTTTTTTATATATATATATACGCGTATATAATTAACGCGCACATCAAGGGGTTATGACTATTGACTACCCTTATAATGTTATAGAATACAGTGCGAGCATTTAGAAGATGATTTGAAAGGAGACATCGATGCACGTTGCTTTTGAACTTTTGTGAATCGTAATGCAGGGGAAAAACAGGCTCAGGTAAAGCATTCCACATTCGGGTGGTGCGACTAAAATACGAATCTCTTTACTTGACTGTACTTCTGAAGTTGGGCTCAAGATAAAACTGATGAGCATTCCTAGCGAGGAGGGTGTTGTCGCTAAATTGTTTCAGGGGAGGAATGCAACTGGCTATTTCAGCGTTCGGACTTCACTGCAATCGCAGTAGATCTACTGCACTTTTTGGCAAATTTTCAAATCTACTGCGTTTTTCATGCAATCTACTGCGATTTTTGAAAATTTTGTTTAAATAACATTTCTGTTCACAGAATAACATCCCTGCTCAAAGAAAATAAAGTAAAACAAACTGTCAAACATAAAAAAAAATTATATGTGTCTCTTTCATGCAAATGTTTGCTTAAGTTAGCTAGGGTTAATGTGTTGTTGGCTTGTTTTGTTGCTGCACCGTGTTGTGTTTCTGCAATACTTGTTCCTTCTCCTCGTTTCTTTTTGCCATCTCACTTCCACGTGCGCATCAATACGAAACAAAGCGTTCAAGTTCAAGCAATAGCTTTTTCCCTCCGAAAAAAAACTAAATTAAAACAAAGCCGGTTGTCCTTGTCGCGACGACGTGTCGTCGTCGCTTGTTAACGGTACTGTTTTTATTGCCATCTCTCTGTCCCTAGTTTAGTGAATTCCAAATTTCTAACCAAACACATAAATTTCATTTACATAAATTGTCTTCAAAATATGGATAAATTCTTAATAAAGAGGTAAGTAGTATCAAACAAGAAAAACTTATTGAACGAATATTTGTCTGTTTGTAATGAAATTTAAGAAAACTGCCAGAAAATCCTCCAGCTGCCAGTCAAAGTGTGGAGTTAAGTGAAGAAAGTCCAGATCAATCGAAACAAGACTGTCAACAAAGGTAGGTAAAATAGACAAAAAGTTTTTCCTATAATAACACCTTTTCTAACATGTTAGTAAAGTTCCCGAAAAATCGACCCAAGAAATCCAGGTGATGGAAATGGACGATGATTTGGAAAATGTACAACATCTGGAATTGCGGCCAAAATATAACCAGAAATATAAATTAGAATGGGAGATGAATAGATTTTGGCTGAAAAAAAAGCAGAAAATCAAAGAGCTTATGGCAAATTATGCAATAAAACTCTTGAAAACAACATCACTCATTTAGAACGTCATGGAGCAGCGCTGTACCATAAGAAAAAAGAAGCTGAATTCAAAAACCAACCATATTTGCCTCTTGTGGTTGAAAAGCAACTGAATTTTTAAGCCAAGACCGACGTCAACACCAGAAAGGAGGTAACTATGGTTATGTATTGCGTAGCAAACTATCTCCCTTTCACCACGATGGATTCCTTGCCAAATTTATTTTATTCTTTATCGAGTTCAAAGTCAGCCGCAGATAAAATTAGATGTTGTTCAAAAAAGGCAACAGATTTAGTTCGCCTAGTTTCAATGTACACTAAAAACCAAATTGCAAATGTATTAAGAACAAATTTTGTTTCGCTTATTATAGACGAAAGCACCGACATAAGTTGTAAAAAGTGTTTAGTTCTGGTTGTGCGTCACCTAGAAGGAAATTCTGTAAAAGATTCTTTTTTTGGGCTTCTTGAGCTGCAAGACTCTACGGCAAATTCGATAGCAAACGCAATAAAATTATATTTAGAAGATTTAAATATTCCTAGTGAGAACCTGGTGGGTTTAGGAACTGATAATGCCTCTGTCATGAATGGTTCTTTAAATGGAGTAAGGCAACAACTCAAAGATTTGAATCCAAATCTTTTCTATTTGGGATGCACTTGCCACTCTCTGAACCTCTGCGCAAAAGCAGCAGCAAAACAACTTCCTCTAGAGCCGGAATTATTAATTAAATCAATTTTTAATTTTTTCTGGCGAAGCTCAAAGCGACTTGCTGATTTTAAAACATTTCAAGACTATTTTAATACAGATGAACATAAAATTCTGAACACAAGTTCAACCCGATGGTTGTCTGTCCAGGCTGCTGTTGACAGAGTTTTAGAACAGTGGGTACCACTTACACATTATTTCGTCCTTTTAAATTTTGAAGAAAAAAGAGAAAATAATATTGAACGTATATCTGAAATATTAAATGATGTAAATAAAGCATACTTTTTTTTCTTGTCTTATGTTCTTGACTCAATAAACTATATGAATAAAATATTCCAATCTGAAAAAACTATGATTCATCTTCTTTATCCAATTATAAAGCAACACTTTTTAAAATTGCTTAATAATTTCATAAAGAAAGAGTTCGTTAGTACCGAAATTGATTTTGAAAATGAGGAAATTTTTGTTCCAGCTTTAAGGGTTTTTTGTGGATTGAAATTTGAAAAACATGAGCAATCTCTATCAGAAGCGAACCTTTTTGAAATAAAAACAAATATTATAAAATATTATGTAACAATTTGCAAGCAGATTCAAGCCAGATTTTCATTCGAAGATAATAACATTATTTTGCTTGAATACCTCAATCCAAAAAAAATTCAAGAAGGTAGCCTTCCTTCAGTTCTTAAATTGACTGAAGCTTTTCCATTCAATAAAACAAATGTAGAAGTAATTAATGATGAATGGAGAACATTTTTACTATATGATATAAGTGCATTGAATCAAGAGGACATTGTAAAATTTTGGTTTTCTTTAAAAGATCAGAAAAATGTCGCTGAACAATTTCTTTTTCAAAATCTTTCCGAATACATGCTTTCGCTTACTATTTTACCTCATAGCAGTGCAGCAGCGGAAAGGCAATTCTCAGAGATGAATTTAATTAAAAACAAATTTCGAAACAGGCTCAGTGTTCAAACTGTCGAAAATCTTATGTTTGCGCATTCTTTAATTAAAAATCGCCATGATGTTTTTGTACCACCACTTGATTTGATTAAATTTATAAAAAAATACAAATTTATTAATGGAAAGTTTGAATTGATATAAACTGAAACTAAACATTTTCAATCGTGTGATTTTGTAATTATGACATAATTGTGATAATACTTGTTTTTTTTTTTGTTTATTTTATTGTAATATTGTTTTGATATTAAACCAAAGAATATGGATTTTATTTATTTTAGTTTTGTTATGTTAATAAAGAAAGAAATTATAAAACTAAAACAAAACCTCTTTTTCTATTGAAAGTCAATTCTACTGCGAAAATATTGATTCTACTGCGATTTTGAGTTCTTTTTACTGCGATTTGCAATATCTCAAGTCCGAACCCTGGGCTATTTCACTAGAGCACTGTTTGTAGAAAAAACGATAAAAGAGACTGAAACAGGTAACGTTTCGACGATGTTCAAGAGAATCAATCGATTCTACGATTGAACTATCACCTTCCAGTTTTAACGCCCTGTTTTGTACCTTATCAAGTAGGCGCAGAAATGTTTGAGGAGCACCTCACCAGATATGGGAGTTGTAGAAATCGATATCGATCGATAGAAATCTTGCTTTAATTCCTGCGCACAATACTCGTAACTTTCTCAACTTTTATACTGCAGTAGCACCTAGACTATTCAATACTTTACCCTATGAAATACAATGCCCTCGTTCACCTCATTTATTTAATAAACGTATTAAAAAGTGGCTTTTAAATTTTGATTTTGATGCAATCAATAATATTATCATCTGAACCGACAGATCAGAAGGGGTGAAGAACTTCCTGCATCTTCTTAAGAAACCTAAGCATTTAGCAGCGTTTTCAAATATGTGGTCGTTCCCACGAAGATCATCGTTTACACACATACCAAGTACTGACAGCTTTTCGGTTTCTTGGATGCAGGTACCATTCATGGATAATGACAATAGGGGAATGTTAAGCTTCAACGACAAGAGACAGCATTAAGTTTTGAAGCCATGTAACAATGTTCTACATCCGAAGAGCAGGGACGTGAATCTGGAAACGAATATGAAAAGCTGAGGGTCGAGTCGTCAGCAAAACAGTTAAGCGGATTGGAAGTTTCAGACAAGAGATCATTTATGAAAATGAGAAAGAGAGTCAGAGACAAAGCGGAACCCTGGGTCACACCAGCATTTATGAAATGGGTATCAGACTTGAAGCCATCCAATACAACTTGTATTGAACGGTCGGAAAGGTAGTTTCTAATCCAACGAAGAAGAGACTGATCGATGCCAAAGAAACGCATTTTCGATAAAAGAGCCTGATGCCAAACTCTTTCAAATGCTTTAGAAATATCAAGCGCAATAATCTTACTTTCTCCAAAACAATGTAAAGATTGGTTCCACTTTTCGGTGAGATAAGCCATTGAAGGTTCATCAACGTTTCCATGACCTTGGAAAGAAGGGACGTAAGTGCAATTGGACGGTAATTGGAAGGAGAGGAGGACTGGCCTTTTTTAGGGACCGGCTGGACAAAAGCAGTTTTCCATCTGAACGGGAAAATTCCAGCAGAATAGGAAAGATGGAAAAGTTTACGCAGTGGTTTTGCCAGCGTAGAAGAACACCTCTTCAGAATAACGGCGGGGATACCATTTGGACCAGCGGATTTATGTATATTGAGATGTTTGAGGACTCTCGCAACCGAGCGAGTTCGAAAAAAAATCTGCTTCATAACAGAATGTACAGACTCAAGCTGAGGTGGAGCCAATATGCTATCAGGAAGTGTCGAGTTGGCAGCAAATTGAGCTGCTAGCAAATTGGCTTTATCGATGGAGCTGACATACGAAGATTCATTGAAGACGAGCGTTGGGACCGATGACGTGGTCGAGATCTTAATGTTCTTGACAAAAGATCAAAAGTTTGTGCTTCCTTTTGGACACAGCAGTATTTTTTGCCTAACTTTTTGGTCATGCAAAAATTTGGCCTTATGTATATGATTATTACAGATATTTCTGGCCCGTTTGAACAAATTTCGGTTTTCTCCAATAGGGTTATCTTTGAATTTTCGAAAACTACTTTCTCTATCCCTAATCGCCTCTTTACAGCTTGAATCGAACCACGAATTCTCTTTGTGGATGATCCTTTTTTTTTTTTTTTAGACTTAAGCGGTACTGAACTTAGAGCAAGCTCATTTGTACACACTTATCTACGCTCTTCATCATTAATGCAAGTGTTAGTGGTTAGTAAATAACGCCAACACAAGCACAAATAGAACGTATACGAGGAAAAAATAAAAGACATTACAATTTTTAACAAAAATAGTGCGTGCAGTCCCCCCGCGCGGAAGAAGTGAAACTTCCTAATGTGGAAAAGAAAACAGGAAGGGGTAGAAATTTTTTTGAGTGAACTCGTATTGTTTCTTTAAAACAAACTTTATTAACATTACTTACAATTCACAAGTGATCGCATCTTTTAATTATCATTTTCGAGTGGAGAAATATCAAAATCTATAACATTTACAATGGGATTATGATAACTAAAGTAAGAAACGTAATGTTTGAGCTCTATTTTTTCAATATTTTTCGCAAAAACTGCATCAACAGTAGTTCCCCCTTTGGTTGTTGGATCATTCCTACCATTTATCATTTTCAATCCAAATTTGTCGTTAATGAAGGTTAATAATGTTTCAGCTTCATGTAACGAAAAATTCACATTAAAATCTCCTGCAAGGATCACAGGCCGCTCACAATAATCAATTTTTTCACCAGTAACGTCTGCCAAAGCTTGTGAGCCTGCAGTGGTTAGTGGCAATAAAGATTTTTCAATAAATAATTTTATATCTCTCATGGCTGCATTTGGTGAAATATAAATGGCAATTAGAATCAATTTCTTCGGATTATTTTCGCTGTGGTTGGCTATGCACTCTACAGCACATATGTCTCCAATTCTTTTTGGCGCTGAAATTGTCACATCAGGATTACCTGAGTACGGAGCTTTTATATCTAAATGTGGAGTAACAATATGACATCTATTTTTCTGATTGTGATAGATAGCAACCCCTGCATTCCGAATTTCGTTACGTTGAAATCTTGCAATGAAATCAAAATTTGGTATGAGAACAGGAGGTTCATTATCGTCCATGAACGTTTCTGATAAAATTAAAATGTTCGATTTTTCAAAAACTCTATCCGTCAAATCATTGGCGTGTGCACGAACACTTTGACAATTGAATGTTACGATTGATAAGTTTTTTTTTGAGTTGATAAATTTACATAGTTCTTCATCCAAGGTGGAAAGTGGATTGTGACGCAATTTCATCATCTCATTCCGCAAAGCGACACACGAGCGGTTGTTACTCCCGTTCCCATGGTAAAATATCTTATGTTTGTTAACTGGGATAATATACAAGCCTTCGATTGAAACCGCTCTCGACATGGCAACGTAAACCAACTGTTGGGATTGAATTCTTTCATAATAATAAACCACCTCATTGAAAGTTCCCCCTTGTGACTTATGAATCGTCAATGCACAGGCTGGTGCTAATGGAAAATGATTTCTCTTAGCTGACATACTTCTTTGTCTATTAAGATAGATTGTAGCATTTCGTCGACCGATCGGGACAGCTAAAGGGTTGAGATTATTAGCGATCATAAATGAACGTGCCACAGCCCGAGCTTTTACTCCAGTTCTTTCACAATTCGGAAATACCAACCATACTCGAGTAGTTTCCCCATTATCATTTCTTTCGATGTAGTCCAATTTTCCCATGGCGCCGTTGGCCAATCCATCAGCAACTTCAATGTTGATCGTTATAATATAATACTGCCCAAGGACGAATGTCAAACGTTTCAGTAATCCACCGGTGTCTGCTGGTAATTTTTTCTTTTCAAGTGCTCTACGTGCACTTTCACGTTGTTCCTCGTTGTCACAACCTGAGATGAAATCTATAGCCTCGGATATTGTCTGATTGGGTTGATTTTCTAGAATTTCTCTGTTATATTTCTCAACAGTTTGGTTGGAATAAGCCAGACGTATTCCGTGTGGGCATAATCGATTAGCCTCTTCTTCTGTCACAAATTTCGACTCCACTAGTGCAATTTCGACATCATCCAATCGATCTCCATTTCCTATCTTGGTTAAAATCGTCGAAAATACAACATTTGATTGACGCATGACTTGGGTGAGTTCGTGAAGTTTGAATGAGCGCCAAGTTTTTGAACCAATATAATGTTTCGATTGTTTGAAGATAGGTGTGGCTTTCACTGGTGGAAGTTGCCTTAAATCTCCAACCAATATGACATCCAGTCCTCCAAAAGGGGTATCTGATTTGCCTGTTATCAATTTCAATCTTCTATCAATTCGTTCCAAAAGCTCCGCTCCAACCATACTGACTTCATCGATTAACATCAAGCGAATGTGTTGAAATAATGATCTGAATTGTTGTAATGCTTCAGAACTTAAGCTATTATCTAAGCTGGTGGATAATAATAGAGCAGTGTGAATGGTCGTACCGCTGATTGCCACTGCAGCTTTTCCTGTCGAAGCACATGTAAGGTACGCATTGCAATGTGCATTTGTGGTTCCATATTTATTATAAATTTCCATGATCAGACGAATCACGAAGGTTTTTCCGCATCCAGCTGGGCCCGTCAGGAACACCAACAATGGTTGAAGCGGTTGCGATGTTAAATGATGGATAGTTTGAAGTAAAATCGATCGTTGTTCAAGATTTGTTGCTCGCATCAGTTGGCAAAATTCTTCATTTGGCATTAAGTTCTCTCTCCGCTTTGCAATCGCTCGGAGACGACTCAAAGTTGCTAAACGAAGATCATCGTTGATGTCTGAATCGGGATCCGCATACATGTCATTGAATGGAGGTGGCTCTGGAACTGCTCCCGGACGAACTTGATTGTCTAGTTGCCTTAAACCTTCTTTTTCACGATATAACTGTTCACATAATCTCATAGTTTCCTTAATATTGATGTTAGATTCGAATTCCTTTCGACGCTCAATGATGATATTCTCATTTTCTGAATAGATTTCCAGAAATTTTGCCTCAGAAAGTAAATCTATCTCTTCGTTGCGGAAGGGAATATGGAGCATCACCATTTCTCTTTTGTACTCTTCAAACTGAGTTGCCATATTATAATTCGTATATCTTATAATATGTGAGGTGTTCATTTTAATGTATTCATTTTTATTACATTTATAGTGCGCACAAAATTGAGCAAGAGTGAGATCATTTAAATCCTGAGGCCGTCTTTCGTATTTATCAATGGCATTATCCTTCCAAATATCGGTGGATTCATCATTAAGGTCTGCCAGTTCCGTACGTGCTTTTTTCATTCTTTGTCGATCAACAGGCCATGATGTTGGAATATACGTTACAGATCTGGACGAATGTGACATCGGCTTACGCAGCAACCACCAAGCTGCTTCTTGGCTAGAAATTTCCACTGAATTCAATAAATCGACGCTCATTTTTCTCGTGATTTCAACCACTCCAAAATCAGGATATTTTTCAGTTATCTCAAGAATCTGTCTTTGCAAATTACTTATCCCTCGGTTTGATTTGTTGACGTACTCCACTACGTACATTGCACACGAATATTCGTCCAATATGAACTGCAAATCCATGTTTGACTTCAACACATTGAACAAGAATGGATTGTATGGATTATGCCATTTCTCCGATGGTTCACGTTTTAATAATACTCTTGGCCGATTAATTCCCGCGGAAACAATTTTATAATAATGCTCGTCTGAAGTTATATTGTTGCTTTGATAGAAGTCATCAATACTATTGTAATCTGTAATTTCGTACTGGGATTTGATTTTCTTGTAATGATTAGCATATCTGGCAAAATTCAGCTCTTCTTTATCCATAGGAATAAGTATTTGCGTAGACCGAGAAGGCAGGAAAGGTGCTTCGAACCGACATTTCTGTGGCTGATTACCCCGCACTTTCTTATAACACGTAAACGTGTGTTTATGTGTCTGTAGCTTGATGTTACCTGTGGCTTCTGAGTTTGATACTGAGATTAAAGTATCGATCAATGTTATCGCAGCTTCTTTGTGATCGCCTAGTGGTCTGTTTGGTGCATCTTCCAACCAGAGTAAAATATGAGCGTGTGGACTCCCACGATGTTGAAATTCGATTCGTTTAAAATAATCTTTCACTTTATATTTTCCAAATGGACATAGGCCTTTGTTCTGTAAGAGAGTCATTAATGTGTTAACTAATTTGTCAAAATAGATGGCACATGTGACAGCGTCTTCGTTAATAAGTGTACTTTTTTGCAACCAATTGAGTTCACTTGCTTCATTTTCAGAAATTATTCTTCCATCTTTAAATTTTTGTAGCAACTGCAGCAATGGGATCCATCCAATTTCGTTTGCGCTCATTGTGAGGAAAACCGTCGGCCTACCAAGTTGTCGAATCATGGCAAATAGATCTTTTTTGCGCTGGGACCAATAGTACACGGAATTCGGTATCGACTTCAAGAATGCGAGATTTGTTTCCAAGCAATCATTAACATATTTTTCGGATTCGATTTGTTGTTTCGTCACTTTTGTATCATTGCCGATAAACTTAAAGGCAACAGTAAGTGATGAAGCAACACGCAGTCTCATATTTTTCGCAGCCATATACAGCAAATGGCGAGGATTAACGCCTCGTCGATCAGTTCGTCGTATTTCACTAGTTGCTATTTGAAAAGGTGTGACTGAAATTTCCTCACGAAATGTTCTCATGTGTCCAAGATAAATTCCTGGAAATGATAGTTCCTCGGCGTACTCGTCAAACAGCAGACTTTTTGGAATATGATTTTCTCCAGGTGCAAGTCCCAAATATTTATCTTCATCCCATAATAAGGTTTGCTGCTGAGCAACGAGACTATCTTCTATTGTGATCGCTTCACTTAATTCATCGTTCGGTATTTGTCCATCCGTTACAGGTTCATTCCAAAAAGACTGATCAATTTCAATGTCATTATACAGTGGAGTATCTTTCAGAAAACTCAACCAAGTTTTAACAGTCCTTTTATTAACCAAGCCTTGAACGTAGCTGGATTTGTGAATTTTTCTTTTCTTGATATGGACATTTATTGCATGATCATCTCCAATATCCCGTGGCAGACGTTTTACCATTGTATCCACGTTAACAGGCACATTTATAATCTGTCCATATACGCCGTATTGTCCATGAACGTGTCTTAAGCGTTTGATCTGCATAAACGGGATTCGAGGTGAGATCAATCGTTCCGTTATAATATCCAGTGGTGGTAAATTTTTTGGCATTGGTGGATATTTGAAACCATTATAAACTGCATAAGTTGGTATTTTGTTACGTTGCACTGACTGAAAACACGCTGCACACAACTCGATACTTTCTTTAGGAATATTTGGTAAGATTTTGTCCAGAACTTCTAGAGCAATATCTGAAGAGAATCCTCTCAAATCTTGTTTAAACCATAATCGATCACATATCGAGCATGAAAAACCAAAATTGTTCTCGGTGAATTTTGTTCTAATGTAGTTGTGAGCTTTCTTATGCTGATGGAATCGAGTATATGGGACTAGTGGATTTATCCTTGCATTGAGGTCATCAACATTGCTGGCATTTTCATCAGCAATCTCCATTGAACCGTCGTTTGTTTTCACAGCTGTCGTAGATTCCTTTTGAGCTTTTTTCCTTGCTCTATATTCTCTCATACGTTCTGCGGGTGTTTTCCTCCTTCTTGGCTTTGGAAAACCAAAATGACTAGTCGTCGAAGGCCCAGCAGTTGTTTGTGGATTAATAGAAGGCCCAGCAGTTGTAAGTTGGTCCACTATAGTTGATTGATGAGTGGTAGTAAATCCCCTCGTCGAAGTTGATGGAATTGCTGATAGCGAATCAATGAGTATATTGTCATTCACAGCCCTAGTAGATTCCTTTTGAGCTTTTTTCCTTGCTCTATATTCTCTCATACGTTCTGCGGGTGTTTTCCTCCTTCTTGGCTTTGCAAAACCAAAATGACTAGTCGTCGAAGGCCCAGCAGTTGTTTGTGGATTAATAGAAGGCCCAGCAGTTGTAAGTTGGTCCACTATAGTTGATGGAATTGCTGATAGCGAATCAATGAGTATATTGTCATTCACAGCTCTAGTAGATTCCTTTTGAGCTTTTTTCCTTGCTCTATATTCTCTCATACGTTCTGCGGGTGTTTTCCTCCTTCTTGGCTTTGCAAAACCAAAATGACTAGTCGTCGAAGGCCCAGCAGTTGTTTGTGGATTAATAGAAGGCCCAGCAGTTGTAAGTTGGTCCACTATAGTTGATGGAATTGCTGATAGCGAATCAATGAGTATATTGTCATTCACAGCTCTCGTAGATTCCTTTTGAGCTTTTTTCCTTGCTCTATATTCTCTCATACGTTCTGCGGGTGTTTTCCTCCTTCTTGGCTTTGCAAAACCAAAATGACTAGTCGTCGAAGGCCCAGCAGTTGTTTGTGGATTAATAGAAGGCCCAGCAGTTGTAAGTTGGTCCACTATAGTTGATGGAATTGCTGATAGCGAATCAATGAGTATATTGTCATTCACAGCTCTCGTAGATTCCTTTTGAGCTTTTTTCCTTGCTCTATATTCTCTCATACGTTCTGCGGGTGTTTTCCTCCTTCTTGGCTTTGCAAAACCAAAATGACTAGTCGTCGAAGGCCCAGCAGTTGTTTGTGGATTAATAGAAGGCCCAGCAGTTGTAAGTTGGTCCACTATAGTTGATTGATGAGTGGTAGTAAATCCCCTCGTCGAAGTTGATGGAATTGCTGATAGCGAATCAATGAGTATATTGTCACGTTTGGCTTTTTTACGTGTTCGATACTCTCTCTGGTATTCCGCAGCTGATTTCCTTTTCTTCGATCTTAAGACCTTAATTGTAGAAGAATCAGCAGTCGTAGAAGGATTACTATTTCTATTCAATGAATCTTTTACCTGCTCCGGTCGCTTCTGTGTTCTGTGATCACGGTAATATTGAGCATTTTTCTCTCGTGGATCTCTTGAACCAGTGGAAGTGCTTGTAGTTGCCTCATCGCCTTGCCATGGAAAATATATATGTATTCATAACGTATGTGAATGCATTATAATGTAATTTCAAAAGAGAAAACCTGACAATCAATTGATATTCACAAGAGACGTACCTTGACATAACCTCAAATCCGTCGCATTGTCTGTGGGATTGTTTTCAATCATGTTTTACAATCCTTATTCACAAAATTTATAGTTTCACTTCAACTAAGTATTAAAAGAAAACACAACATTACATTCAATGAAGCATTCGAAATTTATTTTGCAAGCCAGGCACGATTTTCACAAACACGACACAAATTGAAAATTAAGAAAGAAAAAAGAGTTAAGGTTGATTTACATGCATCTGCACCCATAATTTTTCATCTGCAGCCATAATTCTTTTCGCTTCTCTTTTTAACTCTTGTGCTTTATAAATTATAATCTACATAAACTAAACTATACCAAATCCAGCATTAGTTCCCATAATGACGCGTCATATAACATACAACTGTTATAGCAACAAATTTATAGCAGTGCCAAAAACTATGCAATCGATAATCAGTCGTATTTATAATTCTATTCCAAAGTATGTCTAACTTTGGACAGATCTTAGAACAGTGTCCAAGTCCAAATCGTATTTATAAACACTTTCATCGCTGTCTAAGAAATGTCTAACTTTAGACACCGAAATTGGTTGTCTAAACTATGGCTAAAGTGACCATTGATACAGCAAAAAACAATTTTGTTGAACATGTTATAAAACACTGTTGAGGGTGTTAAGACAGAAAAAATTAAGTAGTTTGAGGTGCAAAAATACTACTTTCAACAATTCCACTTATAAATTGCACAAATTTGATCATTTTATGAGACTTGGAAAATCAAACATGTTTAGACATGATCAAACATGTTTAGACATGATCAAACATGTTAAGACATGATCAAACATGTTTAGACATGATCAAACATGTTTAGACATGATCAAACATGTTTAGACATGATCAAACATGTTTAGACATGATCAAGCACGTTTAGACATGATCAAACATGTTTAGACATGATCAAACATGTTTAGACATGATCAAACATGTTTAGACATGATCAAACATGTTTAGACATGATCAAGCACGTTTAGACATGATCAAACATGTTTAGACATGATCGAACATTTTTGGGCCGGGCTTAAATGGAAATTGCTTATATATACATGATTATGCCTCCGCTAACTACTACATACTCATTACTACATATATCAAAATTCTAATAAAATCTTACAGTTACCACTCACCAAAAGCTCTGATTTGTACATACATACATACATACATATGTATATTGTCTTCCTAATAAAATTCCGCAGTCAGCACATTCGAGGAGAAACTTAACAATTGGTTTTTTTGTTAGAATAATTTAACTCAATCGATTTACACATTTAGTAAGCACTTATCAACATATGTACATATGTACATATTTACATACATTTATGTATATTATACAAATTAAAAGAAACTGCTTTAGATATTTTCTATCGTTTCATTGGAGAAAAGAGTAAAACTCAACACTGATCGACTTTTCATTTAACGACTGAATATGTTTAACACGGAAGTGTAACGCTGCATGTAACACGGAAGTGTAACGCTGGATGTTTGCAAGTCGCATAAGAAGTTTCACTTCAACTTTAGATATTTTCTATCGTTTCATTGGAGAAAAGAGTAAAACTCAACACTGATCGACTTTTCATTTAACGACTGAATATGTTTAACACGGAAGTGTAACGCTGCATGTAACACGGAAGTGTAACGCTGGATGTTTGCAAGTCGCATAAGAAGTTTCACTTCAACTTTAGATATTTTCTATCGTTTCATTGGAGAAAAGAGTAAAACTCAACACTGATCGACTTTTCATTTTACGACTGAATATGTTTAACACGGAAGTGTAACGCTGCATGTAACACGGAAAAGTAACGCTGGATGTTTGCAAGTCGCATATATACATGATTATGCCTCCGCTAACTACTACATACTCATTACTACATATATCAAAATTCTAATAAAATCTTACAGTTACCACTCACCAAAAGCTCTGATTTGTACATACATACATACATACATATGTATATTGTCTTCCTAATAAAATTCCGCAGTCAGCACATTCGAGGAGAAACTTAACAATTGGTTTTTTTGTTAGAATAATTTAACTCAATCGATTTACACATTTAGTAAGCACTTATCAACATATGTACATATGTACATATTTACATACATTTATGTATATTATACAAATTAAAAGAAACTGCTTTAGATATTTTCTATCGTTTCATTGGAGAAAAGAGTAAAACTCAACACTGATCGACTTTTCATTTAACGACTGAATATGTTTAACACGGAAGTGTAACGCTGCATGTAACACGGAAGTGTAACGCTGGATGTTTGCAAGTCGCATAAGAAGTTTCACTTCAACTTTAGATATTTTCTATCGTTTCATTGGAGAAAAGAGTAAAACTCAACACTGATCGACTTTTCATTTAACGACTGAATATGTTTAACACGGAAGTGTAACGCTGCATGTAACACGGAAGTGTAACGCTGGATGTTTGCAAGTCGCATAAGAAGTTTCACTTCAACTTTAGATATTTTCTATCGTTTCATTGGAGAAAAGAGTAAAACTCAACACTGATCGACTTTTCATTTTACGACTGAATATGTTTAACACGGAAGTGTAACGCTGCATGTAACACGGAAAAGTAACGCTGGATGTTTGCAAGTCGCATAAGAAGTTTCACTTCAAAAAAAATAAAAAAAAATATATTAATAAATAGAACAAAATAAACTAGGGAAACATTATTAAACAAAAACTATACATAAATAAGAACAGAAATTAATTTACAATAACAAAATATCAAATAAAAGTCATGCAGGTGGCACACCGGTTCTTAGTTTTAATTTTAAAGTATTTTTACTTAGGTTGAAATCGGAGACAAAAGGATAGGAGTTAGATAACCTACTCATGCGAGCTAATTGCTCATGCATGCCATAGTTAGTTCTGTGGTGGGAGCAATGTACAAACTCTAAGTTACGTAGTTGGTGAGATCCTCCGCGATAGTTGAAACTTATGTGGGAAAGCAAGTCAGGGGCATCAGTTGAACCGGTTATTAATTGATGAAAAAAAACTAGATCATTGTTAATTCGTCTCTGTGAAAGGGTTTGAAGGTTTAATAGGCGAATACGATTTTCGTAAGGAGGTAGATTGAAAGGATCTTCCCAAGGAAGACCTTTGAGAGCGAAACGTATGAACCTATGCTGTACTGCTTCGATTCGAGATTTATGAATATCATAAAATGGTGACCACACCTGAGACGCATATTCTAGATGTGGACGAACATAACAGTTATATAAAGAGAGAGTGACATAGGGGTCATTAAATTCTTTTGCCCATCGCTTAATAAAGCCAAGCATTGAATTTGATTTGTTAATAATGAGGTTGATGTGTTCATTAAACTCGAGGTTGGTACTAAATAGAACACCGAGGTCACGGAAACTAAAAACTTGAGATAGGGATTGTTGCGATATTGAATATTGTCCAATACTTGGCGATCTTTTCCGGGAGAAGGTCATACTTTGGCACTTGGAAGCGTTCAAACTAAGTCCGTTTTTAGAACACCATAGAACAAAACTGTCGATATCTTTTTGTAAGAAGTCTCGATCTGAAGCATTTTTGATGGTTTTAAAAATCTTCATATCATCAGCAAAGATTAAAATGTCGCTATAGGAAATGCAAGAAATTACATCATTAATTGCAACAATGAAAAGTAAGGGACCGAGATGACTTCCTTGTGGCACACCAGACAAAGCAATGAAAGGTTTTGATAAAACATTTCGAAATTTGACTTCATAAGACCTAATTTTTAGGTAGGAGCTTATCCAAACAATAAATAATGGGGGAAATCCTAATGCTTTTAGTTTATCATATATATAAAATTCTCGTGTCACGGTGTTCGAACTTGAACTCCTCCGAAACGGCTTGACCGATTTTTACCAAATTTTATACGCATATTCAGTAGGTCTGAGAATAGGCTACTATCTATTTTTCATACCCCTTAGTGATAAGGGCCATCTACCATTAACATTGTTTAAACTTTCCGGCTATTTTCAGCTTAGTCCAGCGGGTGTTCCTGACAATTTTTTTTAATAACTTAGATCCGAGCAACGCCGGGCGGGTCAGCTAGTATAATATAATATTATGAGACAGTTGGTCAAACGCCTTAGAGAAATCAGTGTAAATGCAGTCAAGCTCGTTCCCACATTCAAGGGCGTTGGAATATTTATGATAAAAGGATAGAAGGTTGGTAGCCGTCGATCTTCTTTGCATAAATCCATGCTGCTGATGGCAGATAACATTCCTTGCAAAGAAGGATATGCTTTCGCAGACTACTTGTTCAAATAGCTTGGGTATGCATGAGAGCTTTGAAATTGGCCTGTAGTTTTTTATATCAATTTTTTCACCCTTCTTGAAAACAGGTGTTATAAAAGATTTTTTCCAAAGAGTGGGAAATATTCCAGATTTTAAAGAAAGCTTGAAAAGATATTCAAGTGGAGATGATAAACGTGAGGAACACTTTTTTAAAACAATTGGCGGAATCGAGTCCGGACCAGAAGAAAAGTCATCTTTAAGAGAAGAAAGGAAGTAAGTAATTCTGTCTCTGTGAATAGGGATACTATTAAAATTCACTTGCGAGGAGTGAGTTAAATACTGAAAAAAATGTTCATCAATTTCTAAATTCGTACTACAAAAAGATCCACAAAAATGGTTTGCAAAGGCATTGCAAATCTCAGGAGTATTTTTTAAAGAAGTGCTATTAAAAACAAAGTTGAGGGGATACCCGTCTGATTTTTTTTTAGAGTTTACAAAGGACCAAAAACTTTTTGGGTCATTTTTTAGAGAGCACCCCATTTGATTGACATAGTTAGAGTATAGATTTTGAGAAAGCGTTTTGAAGTCTTCAAAAAGACTTATGAATAGTTGGTGGTCAGTTGGAGAGAGAGTAGTTAAATAGATCTTCCAAGCTTTGTTTCTTTTGTTCCTAAGAGTCTTTAATTCCTTGGTAAACCACGGTTGACTGAAACTACTATTTCTAAGCAACTTTTGGGGAATTGTTTTTTTCATGCTATTTTCTAAAATCGAGTAGAAGCAAGCGACTGCTTCGTCAATATTTGCAATAGTTGATATATTTTCAATACCAGCAATGCATAATTCATTCGATAGCAAATCGAAATTCGCTTTTCGAAAGTCAAAAGTATATACACAGTCTTTTAAATTATTAATATCTTGAGAGACGTTGCTCAATTCTATAAAAATATCTAAAGGGGGATGGAAATCATCAATTCTAGTAATGCCTGAATTTGATTGAAGAACTACCGTGCTAATAGCTTCGGATGAGAAAACTAAATCTAACATACGATTTTGATAGTTTCTAATACAGCTAACTTGCTGTAAGTCAGTAGAAATAATATTATCTAAACAAGAAAGCTCACTCTGTGGTGAAGTTGGAGAAGGTTTTTGGAAAGATCCATCGTCAGAGCGTAACCATTGAACGTATGGTAGATTAAAGTCACCAACTAAAAGAATTTGGCTTTCTAAATCAGACAATTCAAAAATATGATCCAAAATCAGGGCCAGTTCAGAATAAGCTGAGGCTGAACTTTTTGGAACAATATATACATTAACAATAAAAATATTTTTTAACAGTGTACAGACTTTCACACAAACAACATCAATAGACAGTTCAAACGGAAAGAGTATACGAGACGACATATATGTGTTCCTGACCGAAATCAAAACACCACCCCCGACATCATCTGTTCTATCTACGTGCCGATCTTTACGGTAGACCGAGAATTCAGGGCTCAAGATCTCGGTGTTCAAGTGGCTTGAGTTTAGCCAAGTTTCAGTTAAAGCAAATACGTCATGTTTGAAAACGTGGGAATTTACATATAAAGCAGTAGTTTTACTGCGAAGACCTCTTACATTTTGATAAAAGAGGGAAAATCTAATTAGTTTTTTGGAGCAGTATACTTATATAAGCAATTTGTTTTTAACTCTCCTGTTGATGGAAAATTCTTTAACAAGGGCACAAGACGAAGGCGGGACAAGCAACTTGAACGAAGACACAAAGCTATCAGTTTTGCTTATCTTAGTACATTTAATACAATTTTCGTTAGGAATTAACTTCTTTGATAACAGATAGCGCAAAACATCGTTAGAATTAAGATCTGGCCTAAGCCGAGACACAAAAATTAACTTAGGTTTTGGAACTGCCTCCATTGGTGTAAAGTATGCACCAAGTTCAGGATCAGAACTAGAATTAGATGGCAATGATCTATTTTCAAGATCCACAACTTCAACTACTGGTTCCATCGGGACAGAAGGAATATTGATTTTGGCCGAGTTGCTTTTCAAAGTCTTGCGCTTTGAAGGAGGGCTCAAATTTTTGCTAGTCACTATGCCTTCACGATTTTTTTTAGGCCCTGTACTTGCAATCAAGGCAGAGCTTATAGTTGCTGGCGAAGTAGACTGAGCATTGAGGTCATTTAAATCGAGAGCTTTCTTGGGAATTGAAGTCTCTAAGTCGTCTGTAGATGTAGATATTTCAACAGAGCTACAGGGAGAAGAAAATGATTCTAGGTTCAAAACTGATTTATTGAAAGCTTTGTACAGCTGATCGAAACCTTTCGACAGCTTTTCAATTTCTAGTTTGAAAGTAGACATCTTTATCGCTAATTGGGAAGCAGATATCTTTTTGCAATTATCGCAATACCAAAAAGCACTTTTAAAGGCACTTATTTTATCTAAAAGTGCATTGTTGGCCCCAATACATTTAGCATGAAATGCATTACCACATGGACCATAGCATGCGAAAAGAGGTGAGTTGGAACTATCCAAACATTTACCTGCCGCACAAGCCATGGCTAATCAAAAAAAAAAATTTAATTTTAAAATAAAGAGAAAAAAAAAAAAATTAGGGATTGACTGGGAATCGAACCAGAATAGCTTGGCTTACTTAGTATTTATTCTAAAAGAAAAGCGCGCTTTTACCAACTGCACCAAGCAGACGATAGTTTAGAGTTTACAAAGTTAAGCAAATGAAATTAGGTTTTCTAAAGAGATTATGTTGTGAGGAAAAAGGATAGATTAGGAGTTTTGAAGCAGTTAAAGAGAGAGACTAATATTTATAAATAATACTCAAATTACACTCAATTAATGTGAACGGAAAAAAATTTTTTTTTTCTTACCAAACACTAACACTATACAATTAAGGTAAACAGATAATCAAAATTAAATGTAAACAAGTTGATTTACAAATCAAAATAACACATAAGACTGTAACTCAAACTTGAAAACACTTAATTAAAATGCAATTTATAATTACAACAAGTAAATTAAACTACAAAAATGAAATTTACTAAGAAACGGTTATAAACACAAACAAACACACAAGAACCAGTGTTACCACTTGATGTTTATGTGCTCATGTGGGTACGAATCAATCAAGTTACATAACATTTCCTTTGACTGAAACATTTTAATTTCCATTTTCTCCTGAAAATTTAGAAATCATTTAAAAAAAATATTCTCCTATTCCCCCTTGTCTTCAAGAAAAATAGAGAACACCTTGCACAGAACCTTCCTAGGTTCATGTTGAAAGACGCAAAAAAATTTTCTTTTGCTCAACTAATGCTAGCGGTCATGGCATCTCTGCGTTCGCGCTGAACATCCATCCGCTCCTAATTCTCTGGGAAAAATTCCTTATCCTTCCTAGAATATTATTTCTTGTTTTCAAATATGACTTCAATTTTAATTCTTCCTAGTATAGTAGTAGTAGTAGTAGTAGTAGTAGTAGTAGTAGTAGTAGTAAGTTTTAATTCTTAACAAAAATTCAGTTCTTACAATTTTGTATAAACATAGAATATAGTAAGAAATCTAAGTACATTTTATATTTTTAGAAAAAAAAATAGTGTTAAAATATATAATATTAAATATATCTTCCTAGTTCCAATATATATTTATAAATACAACTTATAACTCTCCTTGCGACATTCCACTATTCTTTTTGCTTATATATAAATATTGAAAAAAAGAAAAAATAATAAAAAGAATTTATTATTTTCTTACGGAGTGTTGATTTTTAAAAATCAAAATGAAAAGTTCAATTGACCTTCACTCCTTATGCGTTTCGCCCAGGTACAAACAATGGGCTCATCATTTAGATGTTGTTTGTACCTTTCTAAGACGCAATGTTTGGTCGATGTTTGTCGACACATATATAAAGTTTACAGTGCAAACACACTGTAAACTTTATATTTCTAGGGGAATGGGATTGCATTCTTGCATCTAGAGAAGGTTTGCCCGTGGTCTGGCCGATGCGATGTTTATTGAAAAAAAGAAAAAATAATAAAAAGAATTTATTATTTTCTTACGGAGTGTTGATTTTTAAAAATCTAAATGAAAAGTTCAATTGGCCTTCACTCCTTATGCGTTTCGCCCAGGTACAAACAATGGGCGCATCATTTAGATGTTGTTTGTACCTTTCTAAGACGCAATGTTTGGTCGATGTTTGTCGACACATATATAAAGTTTACAGTGCAAACACACTGTAAACTTTATATTTCTAGGGGAATGGGATTGCATTCTTGCATCTAGAGAAGGTTTGCCCGTGGTCTGGTTAGAAACACAACCAAACACACAAGAACCAGTGTTACCACAACTTTTTGTTCTGTGAGGATTGGCTTTTGGCAATTGGCTTTCTCGTATTGCCACACAGTTCTTTTAGGGACTTTAAATTTTTTTACCTTGACGGAAAACGAAAAATCCACCGATATGACACAATGGTCCGATTTTAAGGCCATATTCGAACATATGGTCTAATGACGCTTTCTAAAGCGCCTTAATGCCATAATGGTCTAATGACCCATTCTTCCGTTTCCCAGTAAAAAAAAATGAGCACCAAACATAATTACAACGAAATTGAATTTTTCTTCTATTCTTTTATTATTTTTTGTTTTTATAAAAAAAACATCTCATTATTTGCAAAAATAAATCTTTGACAATCAAATTAAAAATTTAAATTTCAATAAAGTATTTTAAGAATATATTGTTATACTATTTTCCGCTATTCTTCTGCAAAAAGAACAAAGGGTTGAATTTTTGTTTTTATTATAATTTTCTGTTGGCCGAGCAAGACATTCTAAACACAATTTAAAGTGCAACAGTTATGAGCTTGACGAAAAATTTTCATTGATCAAATAAATCTTGCATTCATTCATTCATTCATACCTCCATCAAATCCTTACTTCTTAATCAGTTGCACAAGCGGTCGTTTCAATTTAGAAAAAAATGGAATTAAAAGAGCTTATATTTCTATAATTATAATTTTTGCTGTGGGTTTCGAAAAGGCAGCAAGTTGCTTTATATTGCGGATTTCAAACAAGTTTATAAATGAAAAAAGTTTCCCAGAGGAGTATAGAAGTGTGCTGTAAAAATAAAAATTTGCCCGAATTTTTATCGTTTGGCTTTTTACTCACGGTAGAATATTATGAAGATAAGAGCTAAGCGGAAAAAATTTTTCGAGAGGAGTACGGATGTGTGGTGTAAAAATAAAAATTCTCGCAAATTACTATTCTGGTAAAATTTTTTCCGCGGGGATAGAGAATGATTTGCTTACGGACGGTGAATTTTAACCACATGAAATTTAGGTTCGTATCAGAACAGAGGCCGTATTGTGGTAGAAGTTTGTAAGCAATATAATTTCGAACATAAACGGTGAGACCATGAGAAGAAAGGAATAATGGCACTCAGTGACATGGACTTATATTTCACATATTTCCTCGGTAACGGAAGATTCCCACAGGAACGGGGCTGGGAACGGAAACCTAGAAACTACTGGACAGATTTCTAAAATTCTTTCGTCATTGGGATGCCAGTTAATCCCAAAGTAAAACGATTATTTTTCATCCCCGAGTTCCCACTTAAGCGGAAAAACGAGAACGGGAACCTTAAAACTACAGACCCAAGCAACACCGGGTGACTGAGCTAGTTGTTTATAAAGCTATTATGATTTACAACAATCAACAATTCTATTCACTCTTCTACTAGAGAAAACCCTTACGACATACAGTATAGTTAGTTAGTTTAGTTTATTGACTTCGTAAATATTAACATTACATTTCTTTACACGATTTTACTAAGTCATGGTTTGGCCGAAGGCCGTCTACCAGAGTGACATTTAAATTTAAATAACACATTTTCAAAAAATAAAGTTCACATAAACAATTTTTTTTTTTTTTTTTTTTTCTTAAAAAAGTTTTAAAAGTTTTCTTCAATGATTTGCTTTCTGTAACGAAAAGCATTTAAAATATATCTAGCTAGGGTGTCCCAGCCACGCTCTCTATTCAAAATATTGATCACTTCATCCAAACTAAGGGTGTCCGCTGCAAAGAAACGCCTTCTAAATTCCTTGAATATTGGACAGATTCCCAAAAAATGGAAAATATCTTCACGGACCTTCAAGTTGCATAGATCGCACAATAATGGTAGATCAGGTCGATGTGGAATATAATTCAAATTAAAAACTTCACCTCTTATTTTAAATATTGCGCTGATTTGATCAGTTGTATTTTGCTCCAGGAAATAAGTGCTGGTATTTAAAAAATGATTCAGCTTGCTGTAGTAGGTTCTGTATTGCGACGATTCCGCTTCTCTATTGAACTTATCACACATCATGCTTCCAACTTTCTTCAACAAATTGTTGAACTGTATTTTCAGTGTTTCAGGATTTTGATCAATTGATACTGTAAAATCTGCTAAAGAATCGTCTGCCAATTTTTTCCACTCATTAACGCAAGTTCCCCCAGAATTTAATAATTGTTTCAGAACCAGTCTTGGAATCCTTTCTTCTCCCATCGCCATTACTCTTTCCACGTAGTCAAAATGTATTTTTAGCGTAGCCAAAAATAACGGTGCTATGCCTGTTTCCAAATATAACATATAATTTGGTGAACAGTTAGGCAGCCTAAAGGTGCTTCGAATAAAAAAACGAAGGAATTTTTCTACAGCATCGAAGGAAAGATAGCCCCATATTTGGGCCCCGTAAAAGAGAATTGATAATGCAGCTGATCGAAAGATTTTATACTTCGCTAGCTATATGTGAAACGTTTTTCTTATCTAAACATCTTCTCCAAACCGATGACAATGCACGTTTAGCTTCTGATAGTTTTTGTTGAAGGTGTTTATTTAGGTTTAGGTTAGAAGTAATCAACACTCCCAGGTACTTATATTCCTTAACAACCTCTATTGTTTCGTCTTGAAACGTCCACTTTTCACTTCTCGCGTACCTGCCACCTCCACTTCTAAAAATCATCATTTTTGACATTGCCAGGTTAACCGACAGGTTCCAGGTTTTACAGTAGCGTTCAAGTCTATTTATCATAAGCTGCATTCCGTTTATAGTTTCCGATAAGAAAACTAAGTCGTCTGCAAACATTAGTCCTGGAATGTTTTTTCCGCTCATTACTATTCCCCCTTTCACACTGTCGATAATGTCGTTAATGTAAAATATAAAAAATAAAGTACTGAGAACGCATCCTTGCTTAACGCCTATCGACGTATGAAACTCGTCCGAGAGAGATTTACCATCCCATACCATTGCGAAATTGTCTTTATAAATTGCTCTAATAACGGTTATCATTTTTGTTGAGATGCCGTATCCGCAGAGTTTGTAAAAAAGGGCTTCCCTTGGAATAGAGTCGAAAGCTGATCGAAAATCTACAAAAAATGCATACAGTTTTTTCCCTCTCGTTTTGTAGATGTCACCAATATTTACCAAAGAGAAAATTTGGTCTATAGTTGAATAGTTTTTCCTGAAACCCGCTTGGTACTCATGCAAAATCTGCTTGATTTCGACCCATTCGCTTAACCGGTTAAATTGTATTGCACTAAATATCTTTGCCGCTGTGTTGAGAAATGAAATGCCTCTATAAATTAGTCGGATCCTCAGGATTGCCTTTCTTGTGAAGAGGAAAAATAATTGCTCGTCGAAAACTTTCTGGAACATTACCTGTTTCAAAAATTCTATTGCACTCCATGGTAAGGAGGTTTACGAATTCTGGTGGTAGGTTTTTGAAATATTCGAAGGGTATTCTATCCTCTCCCGGTGCTTTCCCATCTTTGGAGTTCTCTATAACCTTTTCTACTTCCGCTTGGGTGAAAGGAGCATCTAAATATTCATCCAATATGTAAGGTGCCGCATACTGAAATTTTAGTGATATCTGAGGTGTATTGAGAAGATTCATAAAATGCATTTTTAACTGGTCTATATTGATAGCTGTACAAGTCGTTCTATTTTTCCCACTTACAAGTCTTACTGCTTTCCAGAATTCTGCTGACGATTTCGCATTGTTTATTAGATCAATGTTTCTTCTTTCCATTTCTTTCTTTTTTGTATAGCAGAGCGTTTTGTAATACTTATTTGCTTCTGCATAAAGTGTTTTGAAGTAAGGGTTGTTGGTCGTTCTCACTATGTTCAAAAAAGCAAAAGACGCGTTTCTAGCTTTCAAACACTCACTGTCGAACCATTTTTGTTTTTTTTTCTAACAATTTCCTTCCTGACGTTTTTATTGGAGCTGCCCTTTTGATGATATTCAGTAAGGTTTCTATGTCTGGACTCAGTAAATTGCTGTGGACTACCTGGTTTTCCAGCTCTATTTCCAAGTTTCGTTGGAATAACGGCCGGAAGCCATCTTTCCATAAAAGCTTTGGTGAAAGCTCTCGAGCGGGCACGGTGGTTTCACTTGAAGTTCTTCTAACTCTGAAGGAAACCTCTAAAGGCATATGGTCAGAAAATCTTTTAACGGCTACTCTAAAATCATCAAAAAACGTGTACCAATCTCCAGAAATAAAACAATAATCAATTACTGAGCATGCTGCGCAACGAATAAAAGTGAATTCTCCGCTGCGGTCACCTTCACAGCTTCCATTTAATATTCCACAGTCAAAATCATCCGCTAATTCAAGAATTTTGGCTCCCTTTTGATCACATACCTCGTCTTTTGATTTTCGATTGTAAACAATATATGGTGAGTCGATTCCACTGCTAAAATTATTTTGCGAAGGACCTATTCTACCATTGAAGTCTCCTATCAGCATCAAATTTTTTGGCTCTATCTCATTAATAGTGTCGCGCAGTTTTGGCTGCCAATGGCTACAGTTTAGATATACTGGAATGATGTGGTGAATTTTTTCTTCTAAATTGACTTCTATTATTCGAAATTCGCCTATACATCTAAACTTTGCTGCAGCATTTTTGAGCTGCTTTCTATACCCAAAGAGCTCTCCACCACTCCCCTTTCCAAATACACTGGTCTTAACCGCTGGTGTGAATTCTAATTCATAATTTATAAATATATTTTTACAACTAGTTTCATTATAATGTATAACGTGTGTTTCAAACAACATAAAAACATCAGTATATATGTATATATTATATATACATGTAGACAAAAAAAAACTTTTTGCTCTTATGCTAACAAAGAAAGAAAAATAGTAAACAGATTGAATACTAATAGATAAGACTACGATGAAAGTCGAACAGAAATCTTTGTAAAAACTCCAAAACAGACCGTTATAAGACAGCACCAAGATACAAGTACAATAGTTTTGACGGTCAACACACAAAAAAATATTCAAAAGGAAAGAAAGCGGAGCAAAACCTCCAAGTGGTGCCCGCTAGATAACCAACTAACGACGAGTGTTGGATCAATTGATCCACGAGCTGTGTCACCTGAGTTATCTTTTCAGGAACTAGGAGCAAAGAAAGAAAAATATCACTCTAAATGTACCAGCTCAACAATAAATTCAAGAGCGTCTGACACATATTGTGCGGCACACTGGTCAGCGTCTGATCCCAGTGGGACGGCTGAATAGAAAATGCGAATAGAAGTAACTGACCTATTTGAATCATAAAAAAAAAAATGAAATTATTTTTATGGCAATGAACAAAACAAACAGATTTATTACCCCAGGTGGCACTCCAACAAAACTGGAAAATCCACTCTCTAAATAAGAGATCGGTCCTACGGATTCTGGGGAGGACCACTTATTGCTTAAAAGTTTTGAAAAACGGAGTACGAAAATACAGAGAACTCCCCCAAAAAACTATTCCCAAAGGGTTACACCATCAAAAACCCCAACTAAGAATTGACGCAAAAGTCATTTGCCAAAAAGAAACCAAAGTCTCTGAATTCTGAAATGATCGACACTGCAGGACAACAGAGTTTCAAAGAAAGCAAAGAAAACTGCCAAACCGAATCAAAAGATTACTTTGATGAATGGCAAAAGGAAATAGCATCAAGAAAGAAACTTGAAGCTTTAGTTCAAAGTCTTCAGAAGCAAGTAGAAAGACTCGAAGAAAAGGTGTCCCTATTTGACAAGGAACACAAGTCTACGGTTCAGACAAGTCAACAAGATACTGTTACTGTCTATCAAACTGACGAAGAAGAACTTTTATTTGAAACTGAAAGAAAAAGAAATAAGCTCACTGCTAAAAAACGAAAAGCGGAAGGTAGCCCTGAATTACACACATAGAATCAGCAAACCTCGAAAACTGAAAATAAAAAAGACTTGGGTACTACAAAGAATAATGCAAATAATGTGCTAACCAATGAGCAATTATGATCACAGGATTCCCAATTTTTGGAGATCTTAAGAAAATTATTGAGAAATGTACTAAAAAAGCATGCAAATATACATCGTATAACAAAGACAATTGGAAAGTCAATGTCGAGGAAGATGATGACTATAGACTGGTCAGTGGTCACTGAGGAACTAAGCAAACATAAAATCCAGTGGCACTCGTATAAAAACAAATCCACAAGACCAATAAAAGTAGTAGCCAGAGGCCTACATTCCTCATGTTCTCCAAAAGAATTAATAGAAGACCTAGTTCAAGCAGGCTTCCAAGCCCTTGATGCAGTCAATCTTATTAAGAATGAGACTACTAAGAACTCTGCTGGGGAACCAATAATAATAAAGAGATCCCTGCCTTTATTCACGCTATTTTTCGACAGCAAGCAAAGTCTTGAAAATGTCTATAGTATTCGATCAATCTTGGGCATAAAAGTCAAAATTGAACCACTGCGAAAATCAAAAAGTATGCCGCAATGTAAACGATGCCAAGCATTTGGCCACACCCAAAAATATTGCAACCGCGAGTTTGCTTGTGTTAAGTGTGAAGGAAAACACGCAACTAAAAACTGTAAATCAAGCAAAGAACAGAAAGCAAAATGTGTAAACTGTCAAAGTAATAACCCTGCAAGCTATAGAGGCTGTTGCTAGAAAATTTCAAAAATCCAAAAGCAAAATCGCATCCGTTGAAATAAAGCCTAGCAACTCAGCAAACACAAAAAGAACTCCTGAAGCTGAAGATAAAGATTAGAAAGAGCTTCCTAAGGAAGCTGTTAGAAGCAAAAGCGATGAAAATAAATCCTATTCACAGATTGTTAAAAACGTGCGGAAGAATGAAGAAACTTCCATTAAAGAAATTCTTGAACTTATTCTTAAAAGAATTGACAATCAGGATTTGAACATCAAACGGCTAAGTGAAGAAGTCGCTCTTAAAAAACAATGCTGTACAGAACACTAAAAATTGGAACATGGAATGCAAACGGTCTTTTACACCATTTATCAGAATTAAAAATCTTCTTAGACATCAAACACATAGATATTTGTCTGGTGTCCGAAACTCATGGTGGACACTCAATTGGAATGGTTCTTGATGATCTAATATCAAACTATATATGCTACCACGCTCCTCATCCAGCTGATAAGGCTAGAGGTGGATCGGCAATCCTGATAAAAAAGAGCTTAAAACACCATGAAGAAGCTATGTTTACAAACGAGAATATGCAAGTAACAATAATTAGTATTGGTATGAAAAAGAAAGACTTCAAGTTGTCATCAATATACTGCCCGCCAAGGCGTTCCCCGACTGAAGATGATTATACAGAACTGCTAAATCTACTAGGACATAACTTCCTTGTTGGCGGTGACTTCAATGCTAAGCACACCCATTGGGTATCCAGTCTTATAACAACAAAGGGCAGAAGTCTTCCAGATCACCAACTTACTGGCCATCGGATACTAGTAAAATACCAGACCTTGTTGACATTTTCATAGTTAAAGGCATCAAACGAAACCACATAAGAGTCGAAGGGAATTGTGACTTATCATCAGATCATACACCGGTGATTTTATCACTTAATGAATCAGAGATAATGGAAGAAAGTAATCCTAAACTTGTAAATAATAAAACACACTGGAGTGAATTCAGAGAAAAGCTTGAAAGCTATATAAATCTCAGATCCCCTATAGAAACAAAAGAGCAAATCGACCTTGAAGTAGAACAATTCATTGCCGATGTTCAACAAGCTGCAGAAGAAAGTACACCAACTTACTCGAGTAGGAAGCAAACTGAAACAAAATACCCTGTCGAGATAAGAGAGTTGATATTGGAGAATAGAAGAGCTCGAAGTGCCAAAATACTAGATTTCCAGACGACAAAACAGCGTTTAGCCGTCTAAGCAACGAACTGAAAAAACAAATCTACGAATTCAAAAATGATTCATTAAGTAGATTCTTGAAAAATTTAACGACTGATTTTTCAACCGATCATTCACTCTGGAAAGCAGCTAAGCGCCTGAAAAGACCGCAGTTACAAAACCCGCCAATAAAATCTTTAGACGGGAATTGGATCGGAAATCCGAAAGAAAAAGCTAACCTGTTTGCAGAACATCTTGCGAATGTTCTTAAGCCATTCCCAGCAAACACATCTGAAAACAGCTTACAGTTTATTGATAAGGTAGACGAAGTTGACATACCATTTGTCAAACTCAAAGAAATAAAAAGTATGTGTCGAAATCAACTATCGAACAAAAAATCATCTGGGTACGATCTAATAACTGCTCAGGTTATGAAAGAAATGACATCAAAAGCCTTCATAAAACTCCAATTCATAATAAATGCATGCCTAAGGACCCAATATGTCCCACATCATTGGAAAATTGCTGAAGTAATTGTTATACCAAAGCAAGGTAAGCCACCAACAGAAGTGACGTCTTACAGACCAATATCGCTTATTTATATATAGTCTTTGAAAAATTGCTACTGAAAACACTAAACAAAGTCATAGAAGAAAGAAAACTAATCCCAAATCATCAGTTTGGATTTAGAAATAAACATTCCACGATAGACCAAGTTCATAGAATAACGGATGCAGTTGAAAAAGCATTAGAAGAAAAACAAGTATGTTCGGCTATATTTTTAGATGTTGCTCAAGCATTCCAAAAGGTATGGCATGAGGGGCTAGAGTATAAAAGGCAAAGGGACCTACCCAGGCAGTACTACGAAATACTAAAATCTTATATCTCAAACCGGCTCTTCAGAGTACGGTATTATCAAGAATATTCAAAGCTAAGTAAAATACAAGCCGGTGTTCCACAAGGAAGCGTCCTAGGACCTACCCTGTATTTGCTATATACAAGGGATATTTCAGTGGATAACAACACCATTATGGCTACTTTTGCAGATGATACTGCAATTTTGGCATCCAGTAAGTGCGTCGTCAAGGCTGCTGAGAAATTGCAAAATGCCGTCGACACCGTTAGTGATTGGACCAAAAAATGGCGTATCAAGTTCAATGAAGCTAAATCTGCACATATAAACTTTACCAATAAAATAAAAAGGTACGTACAAATTTTCATCAACAATCAAGCTGTACCTTCTTCTTGATAGGATACAAAACAGAGCGTTGAGATTGATAGATGATAGTTCAATTGTAGAATCGATTGATTCTCTTGAACATCGTCGAAATGTTACTTGCCTCACTCTTTTTTATCGCTTCTTTTACAAACAGTGCTCTAGTGAAATAGCCAGTTGCACTCCTCCCCTGAAACAGTTTAGCCGCAATATCCGCCTCGCAAGGAATGCTCATCAGTTCTCCCTTCAGCCCAACTTCGGGCGTACAGTTAAATATAGAGATTCATATTTTAGCCGCTCAACCCGAATGTGGAATGCTTTACCCAACTCAATTTTCCCCACGCAGTATAATGTACAGAGGTTCAAGAGTGATGTGCATCGGCATCTCTTTTCTTGTCCTTTCCTTATTTCTTAACACCTGAAACTGTGTTTTATAACATTATAAGGGTAGTCACAACCCCTTGAAGTGCGCGTAAATTATAAATCAGCTCTCTATATAACTCTAATGTTTGCGAGAAAAATTGGCCTTGAACCTAAAATTAAGAAAAAAGATTTTAATAATCACCCTCCTTGGCTACTTCTAAGAGAATCTATTAATACGGACCTCGCTCGATTTAAAAACGTTTCCACTCTTAATGTGGTATATCGCCAACATTTTAACGAACTACTGAGCCCCTTCATTGAAAACAATTGGAGTATCCTATTCACCGACGGCTCTAAATGCGAGGAAGGTACTTTTTTCGCTGTTGTTGACTCGAACAATAATCTTCTCGCAGCAGAAAAACTACCTTCATTTTTCTCAATCTTCTCTGCCGAAGCATAAGCCATTCTCAAAGCCACACAAATAGCGTATAAATCCAAGAAAAACTCAGTGATATGCACGGACAGTCTCTCAACCTTAGCTGCCATCGAAAACATAGACAACCGATCGACCTTCATTTGTAAAATTAGAGACAACGTCATCAAACTTGGAGAACGACTCAAGATTTTTTGGGTGCCAGGGCACATTGGTGTAAAGGGAAACGAACACGCAGATCGAGAAGCCAAATTAACTGCTAAGAACAACAACCAAGCTATCTCTAAATATCAGCCCACAACACAAGATGTCTCGAAACTGACTAGTTCATATTTGAATAATCGGAAACTAATAGTTTGCTCCCAATATCACCACCACTACTCCTCCATCAATCAGAATCGCAACCCAGCTGTCTATCCAACCACTATCTCTGGAATCATGAACAAATGCTTCATCAGATTGAGAATTGGACACACCCAGCTCACCCACAGCCATCTACTTAACAAGGAACCGCCACCCACATGCCACCTTTGCGAACGTAACCTCCAGCTTTCCATCAACCATTTAACTACGGATTGCGCGAAAATCAACGGAACTTGCAAAAGACTTTTCCATAACAATTTAAAAAACCTCCTTTTAGTTCCTTCCGAACATAATATAATAAATGTATTCAAAATCTTAAAAATTTTTTACATACATAATAATATTTAACATTTATTCTTTTTAAACTCAGCTAAAAGCCCTGGTAGCTACTAGCTTTTAAGTATTGTTTTGTACATTCATGTATATTTCAATAAATAATAATAATAATAATATAAAAAAAAAAAAACCTTACGCCAACACGGCAAAATACCTTGGGATGAATTTGGATGCAAAGCTAAAATGGAAAGAGCATATCAAAAAGAAAAGGAAGAGCTCAACTTGAAGTATAGAAAAATGTACTGGTTACTCGGTAGAAATTCTGACTTATCTGTTGAAATTAAAATAATGCTTTGTAAACAAGTTCTTAGACCTGTTTGGACCTGTGGAATCCAATTATGGGGCTGTACAAAGAAAACAAATACTGAAATCATCCAAAAGTTCCAAAACAAAGTCCTTCATGGAATAGTAAATGCACCATGGTATTGTAACGTGCGCTTAGTTCGCAAAATAAAACTTCACCTTTCAATTTATTTCTATCACTTTTATTCAGTATCTATACTTAATTCGATCTCAACTCGACTTTTGCACTATCACTTGTATACAACAATTTACTCTTAACTTTATCACTCTATAATCAAAACTGACTGCTCGTTGCGTCAGCGGCCTATTTATATAGAAAAACACTCATCTAGAGCGTTCCAGTTTCTTCTCCATGGTTTCCACATTTGCTGTCAAAAATCTCTACACTCACACACACTGGCTTACAAGCAATGCCTCTCATTTATACCATTCCATTATAGTGTTGCCAGTTGTGTTTTCGGTTAAACGTTTTCGATTAGGAAATTGGTATAAATGTTGGGTGTTCATTACAGTATATAAGAAATAGCGATTTACATCGTGACCTACAAATAGAAACGGTTACAGAAGTTGTAAGAAAACATGCTGTATCACACAATCATATCATATCATATCATATAAACTCTGAAATGGAGTCCGTTTTCAATACGAGAGGCAATGTTCGGAGATTAAGAAGAACCAAGCCACACGAGCTAATGGTCTAAAAGTCATGGGAAGCATTAAAAGTTTAAGCTTCCCCTAAAGCGATTATATTATTGAGAAAGAAAAGTCTGTTGTCGATCGTTCATAGATTGGTTCTGATTACGAGGAGTTTTTAGTGAAGTAAGAATCCCACACTACTTGGTGTCGAATACTGCCAAGTGTCTTTTGAAGTTTTCCTCCTGACAAAAAAAAAAGGAAACATATAAACCAAGGCCAACTAATAAAACTGAATATAAATAGACAGTCCATATATGCGTTTCGCCCAGATGCAACAATGCAGTTAGATGTTGTTGCACCCTTCTATTTACTAATACGCAATGTTTTGGTCGATGTTTACCGACACCTATATAAAGTTTACAGTGCAAACACACTGTAAACTTTATATTTCTAGGGGAATGTGGTTACATTCATGCACCTAAAATATGTTTGCCCGTGGTCTGGCTAATGTTTACATGAGAAATTTTTTTAATAATAAAAGAATTTTATTATTAGTTGGAGTATTGTGATTTAAAAATCAAAAAAGAAAGTTTTTGTGACCTTCACTCCATATATGCGTTTCGCCCAGGTGATTTTTAAATCACAATACTCCAACTAATAATAAAATTCTTTTATTATTAAAAAATTTTTTCATGTATAAATAAACAGGAAAAAACAAATTGATTCAATAAACAGCATTGATCAGATTCAGACATTAGCCGATGGAAAGAACTTTAATTAAGATTTAAACGCAGAGTGAATCAGTGAATAGGACGCAAAAATATGAAAAGTACAATAAGGTTTAGGTGGCTCTGTAAGCCTAGTAAACTGCAAAATAGTACCTAATTGAAGAAATAGTGAATAATAACGGTTACGCTTTTATGAAATTTGATAATGTAAAAATAGTCAATAAATTCAATTCAATTTTACATGTGATCAATTTAACCGAAACAGTGGTTACAACAGAAAAATTGTATAGTGAGATCCCCTGATGATGTAAGGTTAATAGTGGAATTGGATAGTGAACTAATCCTTGTTCAAGAAGAACTAAAAGGCAAAAAAAAAATCACAAGAAGTATTTTAGGAAAACTTGACATTGGTGATAGATCTTTATACTTTTTATTTAGAACTATGGATGACGAAGACAAAATAGAAATAGAAGAAAAATTGGAAGTTCTTAGTCATGAATTAATAATGAACAGCAATAAGCAGGTGAATATAAAAAGAAGACTCCAACTAGAAATAGAAACAGTAAGAAACCTAATTGATATAAAAATAAATAGCACAGCTGGTCTTCCAAAAGAATTAAAATTAATAGAATCCAGAAGAATAAATAAGATAAAATATATTATTGAAAAAGTTAAAAGGTTAGTCCTAGCAAGTAGACTACTGATAATGACCGATAGCTTACTAACCGCAGAAGAAATTGAATATTTTGATATAGATTTGTTCAAATTAAGAAATATCAAACTTTATTTAAGCGAATATGAAAACTACGCGAAGTTCTAATTTTTGTAATTCAAGTCCCAGAAAAGCATACAACTTTCATAAATATTTTATAACTTCCATACCCAATGAAGAAAATATGAAACTAGATATTTATGTTAGTAATTAAAATATTGTAAAGATAAATGAAGTTTTTTCTGAATATATTGAAGCTGCTTACATAAGAACAATTGTATGAAGAAAGAAAATACTAATATGTATAAAAAATTAACATTAATTGCCAAAAATAGTTATTATGTATTAGATTAAAAAAGACGTGGATTATCTCAACTAAAAAGCTCATCATTTATAAAGCGAACAATTCTTGCGATGAGAGGAAAACGATTCAAATGAAGAGAAATGCTTTAATTCATTTTGAAAATTGTAGCATAAAAATAGAAGACACAGAATATGTTAACTGTTGAGACAACAACCACAACACATTATGCTGTCCTAAGCACAAACAGAGCGCACCTCGCGAGTTCCCATACATTTTTATCATAGTCATATTTCACTTAACTCAAAAAAACTGTTCATCTTCTCACAGTCATATACAGTCGTATTTATAATCCCATTCCAAAGTATGTCTAACTTTGGACAGCTCTTAGAACAGTGTCCATCTCCAAATCGTATTTATAAACACTTTCATCGCTGTCTAAGGAACGTCTAACTTTAGACACCGAAATTGGTTGTCTAAACTATGGCTAAAGTGGCATTTACTATAGCAAAAAACAATTTTGTTGAACATGTTATAAAACACTGTTGAGAGCTCTAAGATCGAAAAAAATAAGTAGTTTGAGGTGCAAAAATACTACTTTCAACAATTTAATTTATAAATTGCACAAATTTCATCGTTTTATGAGACTTGGAAAAGCTGTAACTCAAAGCCAAATCAGCTGCTTTTTTGGTCTGGTTCAAGTGCTACGCCACAATCTTTCAGAGCCATTTAGTTGTTGCACTCGTATATCAAAACACAAAAAATGGTACTGCACGGATACATCATGAACGCCACCAGTTAGTTTTTCATTCGAAGTTGACAGTTTGAGGGGTTGTTAAGACAACTGTTGGAATGCATTTATAAATACGAAATTGGCTAAGGGTTGTCCAACTCTTTAGACACCGTCTAGTTGGACAGTTGTCTAAGGATGTTCTAAGCAAATTTTATAAATACGACTGATAGTCATTAATCAGCAATATATTAAATTACAAGAGAAGTAGTATGCCTGTCTGGCACCAAAAAATAGAAATAGAATTATTTGCAATGTAAGCTAGTTTTATGTATAAATAGTCTTGTAAAAAATAAAGTACGGCGTACCCCACAGGCGGATCACTAGTGTGAAGCAGAAAAGTGGGAGAGTTGTGATCGCTTCAAGATCACTACTCGTAACACCGGAAATGAAAAGAAGAAGAAGAAGAAGTCTTGTAAGAAATAAAGCATTCACATTCGTAGTTTAAACCCGTTAGTGTCAGTTCTTTTAATACTTTCTTCTTCTTGTTAATACTTTCCCTCGCCAGTGGCAAGAGGTATTAACATTAACAAAATCCCAATTGTTATTCTACCAATTAATATCTTTATGGAAGATGCATTTAATTTGACCGATTTTGACTTAAAAGTCGAGGATAATAATTTAACGAAAATTGAGAATATCAATAAAATAATAGAAAAAATCTCAGAAGAATCACACATTTATTTTGGTATTAACGGATTTATAATTGTAATAATTTGCACCGTTGTTGTAATCCAGTACCAAAAATTGTTCCAGGAGAAACAAAAATTAAAGCTAGACGAAAGTTATAATCGTCTAGCAATGATATTTTGAATGTTTTTCTGTTTTCAAAAGTCGAATTTTAATATTTCACAGCTGTTGTCTGTTGTCGATCGTTCAAAACGGTATCTAAGATACGGCTATTCGAGATAGGCTATCCGATAGGTTCTTGAACGCGCCCATTGTCACTTTTTCCATATAAGAGAAAACTTCAAATTGGTTGTGACTGCGCATGTCTCTCTTCTGTCACCGCGTGAGAGCCGCGGCAAAGTAGAAAGTTGGGCTACTCGGCGCGTTCGGCGCGTTGCGCGCGGTGCTTATGGGTCACCTCTCATAAGAACGTGTGTATTTAATCGAGCTGTCAGTTGGAAGCGGTGCCGCACGCGCGCAACGCGTTCTATGGGCCGGGGCCTTTATAGAGTGGTACCCGTGGTGTGATGGATAGCATGTCCGCCTCAGTCAGTCGCTCATCAACTGTGAAAGCGCACAGACGTGTTGGCAACTTTGGCAGTGTCTTATTGAATTCGGAGTGTTTTTAAAAAAGTATTAGAAGCAGTGATTTTTTAAGGGCAGTAGCCTAGTGGGTATAGCGTTCGACTACAGTCGTTCAGCAACAGCTATCGTGTGTAGACGTGTTGACGACTTTAGCTGTGAGTTTATTTACAAGTGGAGTGTGTTATAAAAGTATAGTAAAATCAGTGATACTCAACTAAGGCAGTAGCCAAGGTTGTCTAGCAGCAGGTACCCAGCGTAGAGGAACGTGGGTTCAACTCCCACCCGGGAATACCAATTTTTATTCTTGCGCTGAAGCAAATAAAGGAGAAAATCCGTATAGAGGGTAAAAAAGCGACACAGTCGTCGGACCATAGTGGTCCATCAACATCAGAAAAAGTGTTGGATGCAAATCCAACACTAAAAACAACAAAAACAACAACTAGCAAAGCAGCGGCAACAACCGCAATGCAAATTGCGGTGGCAGCAACCGCAGCAGCAGCAGCAACAACAACTGCAAAGAAAAGGCGGCGCTTAAAACTTAAGCCGAATTTGGTGTCCCGTAGCCAAAAAACAAAACCAACTGATAAGGAGGTCGACGATGACGGGATGTCGACCAGCAGAGAGAGTATCGTGAGCATGAATTCGACTTACGAATACGAGTCCAACGGTGGTGAGGGCCGTTACACCGGTAGTGGGAATTCGTTCGCTGCATTGGCAGACGAAGGCGACGGTGTGGACGAGGAGCGGAATGATAACAATGTAGAAGACAAGAGACTTCGTACGATATCTATCATCTTGGAGAAATTGTACAAGGAGATTTAAGAGATCAAAGAAAAACAGGTGGCCCGCAGGAAAGCAGATAGCGAGGCAAAACAACAACTGTTGGCAAAGTCAGACAATGCCAAACAACAACAACCAACAACATTAAAAACAAATGTAAAAAATGCTCCCGTGCAGCAACAAGGCACGACAGCTAATAAAATAGCTGTGGAGCAAAATAATAGAAAGAAAACTGTTACCCAAGAGCAGCAACGGGGGACCGCGGCTAAAAAAGCCGCGCTATCGAAGCAGCCAGGAGAGACGGTGACAAAGCAGCAGCAGCAGAGACATCAACAACAACAACAGCCAGCACAACAACAGCAGCAGCAAAGAAAGACAGCAACTAAGAGCAGGGTGCCCCCCATCAACACCCACAAAATGGATTTCAAAGCAACATTAAACCTATGTAAGTCCGCCATAGGCGATAAATTTGTTATTAAGCGTTTAGGACAAGATCGACATGCGATCCAATGTGAAAACATTGGTGACCATAAGATCGTTCGGGCGTTGTTGCAAACAACAACCACCGAACATTTTACTTTTACTCCCAAAGAGGAGAAGCCAAAAAGCATGCTTTTGAAAGGGGTAGAGCCTACCTCTGACCCAGAGGAGCTCTTAGCGGAACTCTGCAGGTTGGCGAGCGACGATCTCGTGTTTATCGGGGTCAAGTCGATCACCACGGCTAAGGCTAGACGGGAGAGGCGGCTATTGCCGATGTTCCTCGTCACCCTATCACCCAGTAGCCGTCTGGAGAGTCTATGGAAAATCTCCGTCCTGGACTACCAGATGGTAAGATGGGAACAAATAAACAGGCACGGAGACATTTTACAATGTCTTCGTTGCCAACGGTTCGGGCACGCCGCATTCAAATGCCAAATGCAGTCGAGGTGCGTAAAGTGTGGAGAGAACCCCAAAGAAAAAGAGTATAAGCTCGGTGAGGCAAGGGTCGAAGATAAGACCCAACTGAAATGTGTTCTCTGTGGTTGAGATGGACACCCTGCAAACTATCGGGGATGTCCTCGATACCAGGTTATTAAAAAGTCGATAAAAGCTGCTCCAACAGTAACTAAGGACGAGGGAAGGCATATAGCCAGACCAACTTCAAGGGCCGTCGTTCCCCAAGTTTCCTACGCCCAAATGGCGGGTGGAGCTGGGAAAACGGTACAACCTCCCCAGAAAGAGGCCGCACAGCCATCTGTGTCAAAGGCCGCTACTGGGGAGTCAGAGGTGATGGTCACTCTGCGTGTCATTCAGGCACAAATGAGTGAATAAGTGAGCAGGCGCGTAGGGTGGACTTGATCTACCGTGCAGTGCCGTCGCTTGCGCAATTTTTAGGTTAACGGGCGCGCTGCCGGAGAGGCCTTTTAAGATCCTAGCCGTGAATGTGAATTCGCTAGTTAGGATAGAACGACGAACCACCTTCCTTGAGTTGTTAAAAGACCGACGTCCTGATGTATGTATGGTTAGCGAAACTGGGCTAAATCAGCATCACAAACTAACGGATAACAATTACATTATCATAAGGAGGGACCGACCCAACTCGACTCTCGCGGGTGGGGTTGCGATCTTCTTACGTAAGGGCATTGCTCATAAGGTAATATATAGTGGTGAAGTACGTCGATTCCGTTTGCTGGAAGAGTGTATCATATGCATCCCTCTCCAACAGGGGAGGCGATTGTATGTGGTCTCGCTCTATGCACCGCCGGAAGCTTCTCAAACCTCATGTTTTATAACAGAGCTCGAAACGCTTTTTCGATGTCTGAATCTGAACTCGGATGAAAACTATTTCCTTTTGGCCGGTGACTACAATGCTTAACACCAAGATTGGGGAAATCAATTAGCCAATCCAAGGGGGACCCAGCTATTCCATTGGCTGAGGATCCACAGCATTGAGTGTAAAGTCGATCTGCTGGCTACTGACAGGCCTTCATATCCTCGAAGTGGCTCTTATTTGGATCTATTGCTTTTAGACTCAAGACTGAAACTGACCGACGACATTCTTCTACGGACGAAAAATTGTTTGGCGATGGTTGAGTACGACAGTGACCACTGTGGACTTTCCACCGTCATACTGCTTCCGAACAACCTTGTGGAACTGGAGGAGTACGTCCCATTGCACTCTTACAAATACGGTAAGACACGTTGGTCGCGCTTTTCCGGTGCCGTCTCAAGGGAACAGGAATCTGTCGAACGTTGAGATCGATGGGTACCTGCAACGTATGGAGGATGCAATCCGTAGTACAATGGACAGGACAATTCTTAAATATAGGCAACTTGACTCTACGAACATGTACAGAAACGCGACAATAGACGCACTTTACAAACAAAAAAGTAGACTCCTGTCAAGACTAAAACTCTTGCACAGGAGGTTTACTGACCGACGCGATTTGGAGATTAGAACTCTGAAGTCACAGATAAAAAACCTCCAACAGTTAATTAAAGAAAACTACAGAATATCTATATCTCTTTTCTGGAACAACGAAATTCGGGCTGTACAGTCCAACAACCCGAGTATGTTTCCGGAAATTAATAAAATTTTTAGGAGAAAAGATCAAAATTACCTTCAGGGTATTAAACTCCAAAGGACGACAAAGAACAGAAACTTACTTATGACAATAGGGATAGATACGGATGAGGTCATCTTGGATGATGACCACTTTATGCAGTGGTCCATCTTCTCCTTAAAAAAGGGAAGGATGGTTCCAATCTAGCAAATCTATCAAATCTCCGGTCAATTCTCCCGAGTATCAGCAAGGTATTCGAGAAAGTTCTCAATAGAGCTCTGTCCACATGGGCTGCGGACAAACATATTATTCCAGAAAATCAGTTCGGTTTTAAGGCGGGCCATGATACCACACATGCCGCGTCTAAACAGAGTATCAGATATTCAATGGAACAAAGCTAAAAACCAGTGTACGGGTGCATGTCTGGTTGACTTGGAGAAGGCTTTCGATACCGTTTGGTTAGACGGTCTTTTCTATAAGTTGATCAGATATGGCATGAGTAAACCACTGCTTTATATTCTTAATGACATGCATCATGGTAGAACGTTTGTTGTCAAAAGTTGCAATATAACTTCTACCAGAACTTTTAAAATACAGAACGGTCTACAACAGGGGGCGGTGAATTCGCCTATTTTATTTAGCATTTTCACCGGAGATCTAATTGGTTCTCTTCACCATGATATAGCGTACGCCGACGACCTTATTGCGTACAGAACAGGTCCAAAGATCGAAGTCATCAGAATACTTTTGCAGCGTGACTTCGATAAGATCCAGCAATATTGCGATGACTGGAAGTTGAAAATGAACGTGCAGAAATCGGAAACAATTGTGTTTAGAACCTCGTTGGCTCGGGCCTCATGGGATACGAGAAAGAACTGGCGAAAGCTGGTGATCGTTGATCTACATGGCCACCCACTGCCAAACAATGTAGTAGTCAAGTATCTCGGCATCTGGCTAGATCAGTATCTATATTTTAACAAACATATGGATGCGGCTCTGGCCAGGGCTAGGGGAGCTTTTGCTCAGACAAGGCGACTGTTTCACAGCAGTCAACTTGATAGCAGAGTGAAGGTGATTTGCTACATGGCCCTCATAAGGCCAATGATTGTCTATGGGTGCCCCGTGTGGTTCAATGTTACAGCGTCTCAAATGGAAAAGATTCGGGTGTTTGAGAGACAGTGTCTGCGTACTTGTCTTGGATTGCACAGAACACCAGAGTCGGAGTACAAAAAATACTATCCGAATGAGGTCCTTTACAACGGGGCTCAAATAAACAGGATCGAAAACTTCATTATAAAACTGACTCGTGGTCACACTGCAAGAGCGATGACCTCGACCAATGGCCTGATTTTTGGGGCTTATTACCCCAACACTGAACATATGGAGAAAACGCGCTTCAGTGGATTTGTCCCACCGGAGGCTTTCCTCGATTTTGATATGGTAGGTCTGATTCAGGATAGATTGGCGGTTCCGCTAATCTACCACGTCTGCCGTAAGTCCGTGGAACGACGGCTCCTCTATAACCGAGACGTCACCGCAGTAGGCGGAGAAGCTGAAGAGCTCCTCCGGTTCAGTAGGGCGGTATCAGATCGCGATCGTCGTGACGTTGTTAAAACGTCGAAAATGTTCTGGTGGTTGTCGGAGCAACAACTTGAAGTTGATAATGATAGCGAGTCGCCAATGGCTGGCTTACACAGGTTTAGCGTTTAAGTCTTAGGATATAGGGGGTGGGCACAGTGGCAAACAAAAAAATCACAAAAATCCAAAAAACAAAAAAAAATATATAAAACCAAAAAAAATTATAAAATCAAAAAAAAAAAAAAAATATATAAAATACAAAAATTCAAAAAAAAAAAAATTATAAAATTTAAAAAAATCCAAAAGCTACTGTGGCTGCTCTAGTTTTAAGTAGATTTAAGTAGTTTTAATTAGTTTTAAGAAAACACAAAAAAATTATCTTTGGAACTAAGTTTTTTTTGAATTTTCTTAGTTTTAACTAGTTCTAGTTTTTAATTCATAAGATATCTCAAGGCCGAAAGGCACTAGTAGTAAGATATTGAATAATTTAGAGTACCCGCCTAGGGTCAGTAAGTTAATTAAGTTATTATATCTATATTATATATAATTATTATATAGCTGGTTTACACATTTTTGTTAGCATGTAAGTAGATATAAGAAAAATTTAATAAAAATGAATTAAAAATGAAAAAAAGCATGTCCGCCTGTCAATCCAGAGGTTCGAGTTCAAATCCCAACAGAGGCAACAATGTTTTTTCCACGGGTATCGCCTTTCGCGAGGAATTGGCAAGTCCTCCGTTAGTATTCATTGCCATGAAAAGCGCTTTCTCGATTAGGCGTTCGGAACCGACAGAAAGTTGTAGGTCCCCTCCATTCCCCCACAAAGCATGGTTGTGAGAAATGCGCTAGGCCCAGGGGCTCTTTGCTCTGTAGCGCCACCTTATTTATTTATTTTATAGGAGTTATAGAACAGATCCCCAATTCAATTAACAACAAAGAAGTACCAAGCATATTTGCTTGAGTAAACAACTATCATAAAATCAGAAACAAAGAAATGCACTGTGTATTTCTAAATAAAATTAATCGAAATTAATAAGAGTTGAGTCAGATCAGTCTTTAAGTACAGTTCAATTATAAATTATAAGTTCAACGTTTCTTTAATAAATCTATATTAAAGCTAAAAAACGTGTTCTTTTCAATTTCTATTTTTCTTAAGTCCCGGCGTTTAAAAACATAATATAAATAATGGAACGCGCAGTTACGTCCTGATACTCCACTTCAAGGTTTTTAAAAAAAACTCGACCACGAATTGTGAGATGACTTTATTTCATGAGTGGAAACTTAAGACTAAATTTTTACATCTGTGTCTCTTAATTCTTAGGAGAGATAAACTGATGACATTACAAAATACGATGCAGTCAGTTTATCTTTTGAAAACAAACGAAATACAGTGTGGGTGATGTGAGATCAAATATCCCACATCGATCGGTTTGAATTTAGGATGCTGCCTGGGTGGCACACTATGTGAGAAAAATGTGAGATAAAGTATCTCACATTATCTTAAATGTTTGGGGTGCTGCCTGGGTGGCATGCTGGGTCGTAACTACCCCCCCCCCCCTCTAATGGGATACTCTCCCGAGTATCTGTAAAATTATTAACAATTTGTATGTATTTTTTATTTTTTATTTAAAACAATTGTTAGTATTACGATTATCGATAGAATTAATAAAATAGTTGAAAAGGATATAAAGTGTTTAACATTATTGACGTACTTCAATTCTTTAATTATATCGCTGTTTTGAATTTGATTTATATGAATGTCTTCCAATTTTAAAGTTTTTTCGTCTACTATTTTTGGCATGTTGTATAACGGTATTAACATGTTTTGTGTTATGTTTATTCCTTCATTATTAAAGGAAGTTTCATTAATTTTAATTTTACAATTATTAAAATGTATTAAGTTGTTTTTTTGTATTTTATATTTTAAAGTATTACAACTGCTACTTAAATTACTAGTATATAAATTTTTGGTTAATATTAGGCCTTCATTTAGCTCAATAATTTCTCTTTCATTGTTTATAATTATTTTACATTCTTCGTATGAATTTTTATATAAATTTTGGATACATTGTGAGCTTCTTTTAAGATAATGAACACAGTTATTGTTGTTATTTTCGTCATACAATATTTTATTATTAATAATGTTATTACAATGGTTAATATCTACTCGATTTCCATAAAGATTAGGTAATGGTATAATTTTTATTCTTTCAAAGTTCTTTTCAGAAAATACTGAATACTGGGATTTTCAATAGAAAAATCAATTGGTTACTCCTCTTAATTAAATTTGATTTAATGTTTTCTAATTTCTGCAAAGTGATATTAAATCTCTGGTTCTCTTCCTCTGTGAGTATATTTTAACCCAATATTCCTAATTTGGCAAAGACAATATTGTCTTGAAGTTTTTCTATTTCATTGTTTAGTAACATAATATCTGTATTTATATGTAAAGATTGTAAATTCTTTGCTAAGCTTTCTAATTTTTTATCTTTAGTATCAATAAAATTGTTAATTAAATTTTGATGCTTATTTATTCTATCAGCTAGTCTCTTTAATTCTCTTTGAAGGTTCGTGTTGATTCCTACTTATCTATTGAGTTGCAATATTTGATTGTGATTGTTTTGTTCTATAATTTTTTAATGTTCTTCTATTTCTTTTCTTTCTTCGTTATCCATAACTCCAAATAAAATTTTCAATCCTGTTCCACCTACGTTTACTAGTCCTCTTTTTCCTCTAGTAATGGGTAATATTGTATTTAGCTTTGACTTAGAATCCTCTAAGGCTGAAATAAGAGATAAGCCCAAATCTTCATCATTAAATTTTTTATGACTTTCTTCTATAGCGTTTTCGATTTGTTTAATTACTGATTTGTAGCTTTCTAAGTTTATAATATGAAAGATTTTGTCATATTTCGTTATGATTTGTATAGGGTTTTGTTCTAATATAATATATCCTGCTTGTGAGTTTATTTCCTCTAATCTAAACTCCGCCTTGATTGTTTTCAATAGTAACACCAGCGTTAGTATCTGTATTTTCCTGATGAAATTGTTGGTATTTAAAGCGTCTCTTAAATTGATTTTTGTGAATTTTCTTCTTTTTAGTCCTAGTTCTGTAAATAAATTGATTATTTTCTTTTTCTGCTCTAATATTTTTATACTTGGGTGCTAATTTTTCATGAACTCTGGGTATATCTGCCTTTATATATAAGTTTTCATTTATTGGGTTCATGTCTATCTTTGTTTAATTTTTCGAATGATTTATTTTTGGTTTGTATAATTTTTTCTGCTATTTGATCTAATTCTTCTAAGTTTATTTCATTGTTTAAAAATTGAAATGGTTTCTTACCGGTTGCTGAATGAAAAGAATTGTTATAGATTTGAGTTGCCATTAATACTCTTTCTTTGATATTTAAATCGGATTTTTTCGCATCTAATATTCGAAGATGTTCTTTAAAGTTCCATGTGCTCTCTCTATATCTGCATTACCAGTTTTTACTTGAGTTGTAATTATATGAAGCTTTATATCCTCGCTATTTACATACATATTCCCTAAAACCTATTTTATCAAATTCTGCATCGCAAATGATCATTTTTGGTTTTCCTATGTTCGCTATTCGACATCTAAGGGCTTCTAAATATGTTGTTTGGTTCCTATCTGATATTGGTAAAACGGTTAAATGTGTTGTGTATTTATCTATTATAGTAAGAAAATATTCTTTGTCTAAAGCTATATAAATGTCTAAATGGATAATTTCATTCGGTCTTTTTGCTGTCTCTGTTATCTCAAACTTAATCTTTTGTGGGTTTCTAACATGTTTTACAATGTGACATATTTTGCAATTATTTATGTATCTTCTAATAACTTCTCTAAGTTTGGGAAAATAATAAGTTTCTTTGATTTCTTGATACGTTTCTTGTACTCTTCTATGGTTATTAATTTCATGTTGATTCTTAATAATTTCAATTGTTTCTTCATATTTTGGGATATCTATAAGTTTTTTCATGCTTCTAATAATTTTCATTGAATTTTGACCGCCAAACGGCCTGAAGTGTTTGCATGCCCATACCATAGCTAGACACTCCTTTTCTATTGTGCTGTAGTTTTTCTCATGCTCGTTAAGAGTCCTACTAGCATAACATATTGTGTTTTTCCCTTGCATTAAAACCGCTCCTAGTGCAAAATTGCTAGCATCTGTCACTAACGTAAAATATTTTTTGAAATCAGGATATTGAAGTATTGGATCCCTACATAATAACTCTTTTAATTTATTAAATTTAATTTCCATCAATATATTCTCTGTCTTCAGTATTAATTTTTGCATTTTTCTTCAAGTATTTGGTCATATGATATGCTATTTTAGAATAATCTTTGATGAATTTTCTATTAAATCCTGTTAGTCCTAGAAAAGATTTTATTTCTTTTTTTGTTTTTGGAAGAGGAACATCTTGTATTGCTTTAATTTTATCTGGATTTGCTTTCATACCTTCTGTGGTAATAATATACCCTAAAAAGTCTGTATATTTTGTAAAAAATTTACACTTATTGACTTGAACTTTTAAATTATAATCATTTAATGTTTTAAATATTTTGTTGATAGAATCAACATGTTCTTGCAGCGATGTGCTAAAAATTAGAATATCATCTAAATATACTACGCAAATTTTATTTATATATTCATGAAGAACGAAATTTATCATTCTCTGAAACGTCGCGGGAGCATTTTTTAGCCCGAACAGCATTCGAATGAACTCAAAATGCCCGCTTGGCGTGCTAAAAGCCGTTTTGTGCCTAGATTTTTTGTCGACAAGGATTTGGTGAAATCCTTTTGCCAAATCAATTGTAGATACTAAAATATTGGGCTTTTCCCAATTTATCGAAGATGTCCTCGATGTTAGGCATCGGAAACTTGTCTGCGATAGACTTTTCATTAAGTTTCCTATAGTCTATAACGTTTAATATGTTTTTTTCCAGACCCGTCGGTCTTTTTTGGAATAACCCAAATGGGAGAATTATAAGGACTTTTACTTGGCTTTACTATATTTTGTTGTAACATTTCTTTAATTGGTTTATCCACTTCGGTTTTATGAACCTGTGGAAAACGATATATTTTTGAATAGACAGGAATTTCATCCTTTGTGTCTATGTTGTGTCTTACATCTTGCATATATGTCAAATTATCACACTCTTTGTAAAACAGATCTTTATTTTGTTTTATGATTTTTTTGAATTCACTTTTCTCTTCTTTATTTAGATCTTGGCTTTTTATTTTTTTCAAAAATTTGATCTAAATCACTTATTGGAGTAAAATCAACCTCGTTGATTTCATCCAAATATTTTGAATCTATCCCGGTAAACTGGGATTCAAATAGTATTACGTTTTCATTTATTGTAATACTTTCCTCTTCATAGTTAATAATTGCTTTCATAGGCGTTAAAATATTGTTTCCTATAATGCAGTCAAAAGGTTTCTCCCCAAAATCAGATATTTTTACTGACATTGTTTTATTGGGGTGTTTGAACTCTTCTGGTAGCATTACAATTACTTCTGTATTAATTACAGTAGATCCCGTTAAGGTGTTTAATTTGATAGGTTTTTTTAATTTTTGAATTGTTTTTAGGTGACCGAACACTCTATAATCACCCAATGTTGTGGCAGCTCCAGAGTCGATTAGACATCTAACTGGAGTTGCATTAATAGTAAGGTTTACTATGGGTAGTCTGCAACCCGAGGTCGTAGACAAAAATTTTCCGAATGGATCATGTCGACTTCCATCGGTTCGTTGTTAAAGTTATTCCTAAAATTTCTATTATGAAATTGAGAATTTTGCCCTATAAAATTGTTATTATTTTGGTATCTATTCCTTTATTGCCCTGAATAACCGTCATTCAAGAATCTATTTCTTTGTTGTCCTGAAGGATTTTCGATTTGGAACCTATTTCTTTGTTGTCCTGAAGGATTTTCGTTTTGAAACCTATTTCTTTGTTGTCCTGAAGGATTTTCGTTTTGAAACCTGTTTCTTTGTTGTCCTGAAAGATTTTCATTTTGAAACCTATTTCTTTGTAAAAAATTTTCGTTTCTGTTAAAAGGATTTTGGGTCTTACATAATTTTTGTTATTTCTATCAAAATGCCTATTTTGATCTAATTGACCGTATTCGTGTAGAATATTGTATGCTTCCCTAAGCGTTTTAGCGTCTTTTATTGCAATCACCGAATGAGCTGGTAATATATTTTGCAACCTTTTAATAATATAGGTTTCATTATATTCCGGACTATTCCCTATTGGTTTAGGGGATGTTAGTGAAAATTTAACATTTAATCTGTCTAAGATATTTTCGAGTTCTTCTATCGCCTGCCTTATGTCTTCTTTTTTGACATTTTGAGCTTTCTGCATAAGCTCATCAAACGAATCTCTAATTCCAAAATTATCTAAAAGGACATTTTTTAACTGTTCCCAGCTATCTAAGTTAGTATTTCTCTGCACGATACTCCTAGCCTTCCCTTGAATTTTTTCTCTGATCTTCATGGATATAATTTTTCTAGCTTCTTCATTATAACTTAATGCTAAATTTACGACTAGTTCTACGTTTTCGATAAATAAGCCTAAATCATTTACATTACCTCTAAACGTTGGTATGTCTTTTACCAATGCCAGTGGGTCCAGTTTTAACTCCGTCATTTTGGTGATGTTTTCTCTTGAAGTTTTTGGTTTGTTTAATTATGTTTACGATCATAAGACCCACATGCCACCCCTGCATCCCGACGTCCCAGCAATATGACGTTTTAGCGACCCTGTTTACGTCTCATGTCTATCTATCTCTTTTTCCTATTTTTCTACTGTCATGGCTGACTTCCCGATAAAATCTTTCTCACTTTCATTTTGGTTATTGAACAATAAAGTTGTAAAATCGTTTTTGGTAATCAAGTGTGTTTCTTTCAATCCCCTACATTTTTGGTGCCTCCTGTGAGGAATAGAGTTCACTAGAATCATATCACTTGATTACTTTAGTTATTTGCATAGTTTCAATAAAAATACACATGTCTCAATCCATTAATTTACGCACAACGGCTGCAAACGCAATTCGTCGTGCACATGATCGCGTGGCTGGAGCAGATCTTTCTTTTACGGATGTCGCGCAACTGGAGCAAGAGGTGAGGGCTATAACAGCGCATTACGACAGATTTGTCCAGCATCACGAAACGCTTGTGGGCGCAGCTATGGTTCTGGAGCTAGATGAACACAACACGCTTTGGGACCAGGTGGAGACTTTGTACAAGGCCACGTGTGCAATACTGAACCGCAAGTTGATGCAACTTCAAACGTCTCGAGTGACTGAGCAGGACTCAAGTAACAGCGCAAATGCTAGCTCAATAAAAATTGGAAAACCCAACACGCAACACCTGGACCTGAGATTAGATCCAGTCAAAATCCCATCCTTTGACGGTGCCCTGCATAATTGGCTGGCGTTCAGAGACACTTTTGAAAACTTGGTGCACAAATCAGAGCTTCCAGAAGCATATAAACTCGGGAAACTGAGGCAATCCATTGATTCAGAGAAGGTTCCATTAATTGGAGGGATGTACACTGATGGGTATCAGGAAGTGTGGCAGGCCTTGAAAACGCGGTTCGATAACCCAAAGCTTTTGGCTGAAACACATGTGTCACGCCTCCTTAACGTAAAGATTGCCCAAGAAGAGACGTCAGAAGCACTATTAAAAATTGTCGATACTGTGCAGGAATCTTTGCGAGCCCTCCGCATTATGAAACTCCCCGTCGACCAATGGGATGCTCTGGTAGTGCCAATTATAGTTCCTAAGCTCCCCCTCGTGACGCAGCGGGAGTGGTGCATGGTGGGTTCATCATCGGAGATTCCAACATTGAGCAAGTTCCTCGAATTCGTCGAAAAACGAGCACAGAGCCTCGCTACAGAGTTTGTACGACCACCTCAACGGAGCCAAGCTGCCAGCAATCGTAATGTCCACGCCCAGTTGCCCATGAAATCGCACATAGTGACAACGGACGAAGGTAGCTGCCCGTACTGCCACGTACCGCATCGAATAAGCCGCTGTCAGAAGTTATTAAGCAAAACTCCTGGACAACGTTTCTCAGAATTGAAAGAGTTTGGGTTATGCTTTAACTGTCTGAGGAGTGGACATACCTCGCTGCGGTGCTCTTCAAGTGGATGTCGACAATGTGGTAGAAAACATCATACCATGTTCTGTCGAGAGTCCGATTGGCCAGGAAGGGAGTCTTCATTGCCTCATCAACAGGCGCAGGTCACCGCGACCACAACGACGACACAATCAGCCTGACTAGAATCGCATACCGTCCTGCTAGCAACAGCGCTTGCCTTTGCAGTTGGAACTTGGGAGCAGCGCCTCTCTCGAATTCTTTGTGACCCTGGGTCACAGGTAAGCTTTATAACCGAACATTTAACTAATCAGTTACAACTCCGTAGATCGAAATATAATGTTGCTGTAGAAGGCATTGGTGGAATGTCTCATGCGCGTACAAATGGTATGGTTACATTCACACTCAAGTCAACAACTTCTGACTTTTCATTGGAAATCAATGCGCTGGTTCTTCCTTCGATCACTTCGGAAACCCCTGCGGTGCATCTCCATGGGGAAGACTGGAAGCATCTCAATGGTCTTCAGCTCGCTGATCCTCAGTTTACGAAATCTGCAAAAATAGACATTTTGGTTGGTGCAGATGTATGGGGTCAAATTGTAGAAGGCGATACTATTAAAAGAGCTTCAAATGAACCTTGTGCTCAGCGCACTCGCTTGGGATGGGTTGTATATGGCCCAGCAACAACAACTTCAAGTTCAGTGCAACCACCATCTACATTTTGCGCTCATTTGGTTGAGGATGATCTTCGCTTAGAGGATTTGGTTCGCAATTTTTGGAATCTGGAAGAGGTGCAACAGCTGAGTAGTGAACAGGATGAGTGTGAACAAATCTTCTGTGCAACACATTTTCGAAACAATGAGGGTCGATATGTGGTGCATATCCCCTTCCACAACGGTGCTACGGAGCTAGGTAATTCCTACACCAAAGCATTCCGCCAGTTCCAGGCTTTGGAACGACGCCTGACTGGGAACGAGGAAATACGAGACAAGTACATCAATTTCATGCGTGAATACCGCGCCCTCAATCACATGGAACGTGTCGATCAACCTGGCGATCACACAAATGCTTACTACATCCCTCACCATGCCGTACAGAGCAAATTTTGCGTAGTCTTCAATGCATCGGCTCGTAGTAGTAATGGCTTTTCTCTTAATGACATCCAGATGACCGGTCCAACCATTCAGGATTCCTTAATTAACATCATCTTTCGTTTCCGTTGTTATTCGGTAGCTTTGACAGCAGACGTTGAAAAGATGTTCCGTCAGATATTGGTGGCTCCGGAGCATAGACATTTTCAGCGTATCCTATGGCGTGATTCTCCTGATGAGAAAATTGAAGTCTATCAGTTGACTACAGTGACTTATGGGATGGCTTCGAGTCCATTCAATGCTGTGCGAACACTTCAGCAGTGCGCTCGTGATAACCATGACTGTTTGGCAGACATAAACAAAGGACGCAAAGCCCGAGATATTATCTTGTCTTCCTTTTACGTGGACGACTTTTTGGTGAGCTGTGACAGCGCTTCGGAAGCAATACAACTGGCTGAAGATGTTACAACTATCCTTTCAATGGGTTGCTTTCCTTTGCGGAAATGGAATTCGAACTGTGCCGAGGTAATTCATAAAGTAAATGCTAACTCTTCTTCCTCTTCAGAGCTAAATATAGAATCACCTATTGCCACGGTGCTTGGTTTAGTTTGGGATCCCACGTCTGATGAGCTTTTATTCAAGGTTAAGCTCCTACCAATTAGTAATTCTCTCACGAAGCGCAAGGTGTTGAGCGAGGTAGCACAACTTTATGACCCAACTGGTCTCTTGGCACCGGTGGTCATAACTGGCAAGATCTTCATTCAGACCCTCTGGGCAGCTGCACTCACTTGGGATGCCCCTCTACCTCAGAACCTGACTGAAATGTGGACGAAGTTTCGTAGTGGCCTTGCTGCATTGAATCAAATTCGAGTACCCAGGTGGTTGGGTATGCACCGAGAAAAAAGAACTACACTACATGGATTTTGTGATGCGAGCTTGCGTGCGTACGCGGCCGTCATTTATACCAGAACAGAAGACATCGATGGAAGATCTAACGTGTCCCTGGTTACAGCCCGAACCAAGGTGGCTCCTATTCGCGGCGCTACAATTTCCCGTCTTGAGCTCTGTGCAGCGCAGCTTTTGGCCGTTCTCTTTAACAACGTACGTGAAGCAATGGGTTTGTTGAACAATCAATACTATTTATGGTCAGACTCAAAAATCGTGCTGTGTTGGTTGCGCAAACATCCAGCAGGCTTAAGGCCATATGTCGCTAATCGAGTGAGGCAAATCCAGGACCTCACGGCAACTAATAGGTGGTTCCATGTTCGGTCAGGTCACAATCCGGCAGATTGTGCAAGCCGTGGCATCGGTGGCGACGAGCTCATACAGCATCACCTGTGGTGGACAGGTCCTCAATGGCTTTCTAGTGGTGCACTTCCTCTGGGACAAGACACTAGACTCGACTTGGATGAGCTAGCTAACGTGCAAGAGGAAGTGAAGACATCGGTGGTGACGATGACAGCAGCAGCTAAGTTTACACTTACAACCAGACTTCGTGATGGCCAGGTAATTCCCCTCACTGAACGATTCAGCTCTCTGCAGCGTCTTTTGCATACAGTGGCATACATATTGCGGGGCTATCCCAGAAAGGGCAATCTTTGGCGAACTATTGTTGAACCACAAGAATTGGATGCGGCCTTATCAGCCCTTATTTTGCTAGAGCAAGATCTCTCGTTTGGAGAAGAAGTAAGAGACCTTCGACGTTAATCCAATTTGACTACTTATAATCGCTTGCTGCCTCTGGACCCTTTCTTGGATCAAAAGGGTATCCTGAGGGTAGGTGGACGTCTTCGTCATGCTCCCATTTCGCATGATCAACGCTTCCCAGCCATTCTTCCAAGGAATGGTGTCTTCGTGACTCTACTGGTACAAGATACACATCATAAAACTTTGCACGGTGGTACTGCGCTCATGTTGCAAACTTTACGACAGCGCTTCTGGATTTTAAATGAACGACAGACCGTTCGGAGCTTCATCCACCGGTGTGTCATTTGCAGACGACATCGTCGGGCTACTCTCGTGCAACAGATGGCATCACTACCTAAAACAAGAGTGACGGCAGCCCGACCATTTTTGGCATCAGGGGTGGACTATTGCGGTCCATTTGTGCTTAGGCTTGGCCCAAAACGTTCCCGCTCAACAGTGAAAACCTACCTTGCCATATTTGTTTGTATGAGTACAAAGGCTGTGCACATTGAAGTGGTGGATGATCTTTCAGCGCGAGCTTTCTTGGACGCCTTTACAAGGTTTGTGTGTAGACGAGGACCGTGCCTAAATTTATTCAGCGACAATGGTACTGCGCTTGTAGGTGCCGACCGTGTACTCCAAGAAGACTTATCTGCATGGCATAGCGAAAATAACCAACAATCTTTGGCGTCCAATGGAACGAAATGGAGTTTCATCACCCCCAGTGCTCCTCATCAAGGTGGACTGTGGGAGGCGGCGGTTAAGTCTGCCAAGCACCATCTCGTACGCTTGGTGGGTACCCAAGTACTTTGTGTACAACAACTTCAGACATTGGCTATACGTATCGAGGCGTGTCTCAACTCTCGTCCACTCACTCCTCTCTATGATGATCCAAGCGAAAGGTTTGCCTTAACACCAGGTGATTTCCTCATCGGAGCCCCGATAATTGCGGTGCCTGAACCAAACCTTACTGGCATTTCATCGAATCGTCTTCAGCAGTGGCAATGGTTGCGACAGATTCATCAACATTTTTGGCAAAGATGGAGCGACGAGTATCTGAATACATTGCAGAGGAGAAGTAAATGGCGAAAGCGTATGCCCAACATTCGAATAGGTGATGTTGTAATTGTTCGACAAGAAAATCTACCTCCGACACATTGGCGACTAGGTCGAGTACTTGAAGTGCATCCGGGCAGCGATGGATTGGTCCGAAACGTTACCCTCAAGACGTCTTCTGGCCTGTGCAACCGGGCAGTGCAGAAACTGTGTGTTCTCTTGGATGCAGCAGAATTCGAACAGGACGATTCGACCGGGCAGGATGTTTACGATCATAAGACCCACATGCCACCCCTGCATCCCGACGTCCCAGCAATTTGACGTTTTAGAGACCCTGTTTACGTCTCATGTCTATTTATCTCTTTTTCCTATTTTTCTACTGTCATGGCTAACTTCACGATAAAATCTTTCTCACTTTCATTTTGGTTATTGAACAATAAAGTTGTAAAATCGTTTTTGGTAATCAAGTGTGTTTCTTTCAATCCCCTACAAATTACGTCTGGAGTATGGAGTTCTTGTGAAAATATTTTTCTTTCTTTGTGAAATTTGGTCTTGCTCATAATGAGACTACTCTTTTTTCATTTTTTTTTTTTTCAGAGTCACTTGCACTTTTTTTTCTCGTTTAATTACGTGTGGAGTACGGAGTTCTTGTGAAAATATTTTTCTTTCTTTGTGAAATTTGGTCTAGCTAATGAGACTACTTTTTTTTCACTTTTTTTTTCAGAGTCACTTGCACTTTTTTTTTTCTTGTTTAATTACGTGTGGAGTACGGAGTTCTTGTGAAAATATTTTTCTTTCTTTGTGAAATTTGGTCTTGCTACTGAGACTACTTTTTTTTCACTTGTAAGAACTAGATTTTCTCTTTTTATTCCGTAGGTTTTCGACCACGACCGACAGCGCCAGTTACGTTCCGATACCCCACTTCAAGGTTTTTAAAAAAACTCGACCACGAATTGTGAGATGACTTTATTTCATGAGTGCAAACTTAAGACTAAATTTTTACATCTGTGTCTCTTAATTCTAAGGAGAGATAAACTGATGACATTACAAAATACGATGCAGTCAGTTTATCTTTTGAAAACAAACGAAATACAGTGTGGGTGATGTGAGATCAAATATCCCACATCGATCGGTTTGAATTTAGGATGCTGCCTGGGTGGCACACTATGTGAGATAAATGTGAGATAAAGTATCTCAAATTATCTTAAATGTTTGGGGTGCTGCCTGGGTGGCATGCTGGGTCGTAACTGCGCGACGCGTTGTATGGGCCGGGACCCTTATATCTCTTTAACAGCTTTCTTTAAGAACAGGTGTTTATAACTATAAAGTAAAATTATGCTAAACTTAAAAAAGTGTCAAGGCTGTACAGAAATAAAGAATATTGGTTAAATATATACATACTTACCTAGCAATGTGCACTACAAAATGCTTTGATTTTAAAGGGATAATTACATTGTTAGTTCGAAATCCCTTGAGCGTAGAATCTGTTATCTATTTTCTGAGGTGAACGCTGCGCTGGGTGAACGCATTAAGATTCAACTCCAAATGAAAAGTATGTTTGATTTAAGATTTGCAAGAAGAAGAGAAGTCACACTTCCAGTTAAGGCTAGGTGTCCCTTGCATTTTTCGTTAAAAATTGAAAGGTGCGTTGACTTATTGCTTCATAACTTTTGCAATTTTCTTGATAATTTTATGAAACAAAATGTATTGTAAAGATAATAAACACACAAACATTTGTGTATCATTCAAATGCTGAAAGTTATTCCCTAACGGTTTTTGTAGGGACCGGAAGCCGTTTTTTTTATTGAAAATTTCGATTTGTTCACTATTTTGATCGGGGCATCCGTATTTATGAACTTTTTATTTTTTCTTTTTCGTTTTATAACTAGAAAATATATATGCAACTAACCTCCGAGCGTTTTTTTTTTCAAATTTTGTCTCCTTATATGAAAAAAACCTTCCTCAATTTGTTGTAATTTTTCGGTTTTCAGTATACTCTTATGGAAATAACTTTGCCGTTTATTAATATTTTTTCATGAAGTAAAAAGGGAATAGTAAATAGATATCAGGCGCATCTTATAAAATCATTGGTTATAGTTTTAAGTGTTTTAAAACAGGTGTTATGATGAGAAGTTGGTGAAACTGCCTTTTTTTAACTTATAAAGCATGGGGCAAGGCGTGGGTGTTTTCAAGTACATATATATATACATTTTTTTGAAGGTAATAAAGCTCCTGAACTAACCTTCGCGCCCAAAATCAATATTTTTTTCTCCAAACCGCTAAAATTCAATTTCAATAAAGTCATATTTGCAAACGATTTCTGAAGAACGAGAAGCCAAAAGAACCTCAATTTTTTGTTTGTATTTTTCTTTGATATAATCTCAATCAGTTTCAATTAAAAAATACAGTATTGTGGTCACAGAATTTGAAATATTAATTCTAGAAAAACTGTCTACTTTGGGTTTTTTCTAGAAAATCTTGCTTAAAAACATATACATACGCACATTTAGTTCGAAGCAAATCCGCCACCAAGTTTAGCGCCGTTTTCTCTTTTTTTGGTCTGTTCTCTGTGATTTGGAAAAGGAGTATCGCTCAAATGATCGTATGCGTTATGCATTCCCTCATACATATCATCTATATTCTATACCTATGACCTTATTTTGTGATCTTTTGTGCTATTCATTTCTCATTACAAACTGTGTGCCTGATGTTTTTTTTTGCTGTAGCTTGCATTGTAAAAAAAAAGTGTGAAATGAGGAAGGATGGAAAGAAACGGACATAGGCATACGCACAAAGGGAAAGGGGTGAGAAAATAGCACCACTGCACTAATAGAATGGAATTCCTTGGTCAAGTGTACGCAACTTGATGAGAGTGTGTTTCATTTTTTCTTCAGCTAAAAATTTTGTATTTGACTAGGTAGTTATTTTGTGTTTGAGAACTTCTATTGTTTTGTTGATGACATAACGCGGTTGGCATGAAAATGTATGTAGGTATAGGTCAGTAACTTACATAGGCATATAGGATTCAACTTATTTGGAATAAGATATGCGTTTGGGTAAGGTGTAGGTATGCGAAATAATTTTTTTAACTTTGTTTCATAGTTGTTGGTTTTACTATTCTTTCGTTATTGGTTTGTATTTGTATATTTTATTTTTTTTATTTTTGTTTCATATTGTGCATGTGGGAAGGCAAGCTGAGGGTGGATAAGTGTGCGTAGGTACTAATATCTATGAAAATACATATCCGGAGGTTTATGGGCATTTAATTGCAATTCAGCGTCTTCTTTATTTCTGATAAAGAAGGAACTTTTTTGTATTTGAGAATTCTTTCAATTTAAAATAAATTATACATTGAGAGTTACAGTGTAATTTTCTGTAAATTGTGTTGTGCTGATCGTTAGATACATGTTGAATTTGAATTGGTATAATATAACAAAGTGTTCGTGTCTACTTTTGTTTATTCGTGCTGGTGATAACATTTTAGCCCATTCATTCAACATAACAAAACTTGTAAAAACGTCTCAAAAATCTGTCGAAGTCGCTTTAAAAATAGCAGTTAAAAAAAGTCTTATACTTTCACAGTTATAAGCGGACCTAAAACTTTTTTCTCAGAACTGTGTTTTCCAGACTTTCCTCTATACTATCTAAAGTAAGTAGTTTTGCTTTATTTCATGGTAACGCTACTTTATACAATTATTTACAATATTCAAGAAATATTATATAGGATTACAGAAAAATGTACATGTTTGTATAAAATAAAAATTAATATTAATGAAAAAGGAGCATAACATGAAATAGTTAGGACTATTCTATTGACGAAGTGCCAAGAGGCGAATAATCCGTTAATTGAAATGAGTACATTCAAGAGAATGGATTTAACATAGTTCTATCTATCTATTCTATACTATCTATACTATCTCAAAAGCTTGTTTACCGAATGACTTGAAATTTGAAGGGTATACTCAGCAAATGTACTATGTGTGCATAGAATTACTATCAACCAAATATTCCCAAATTTACGACTTTTTTTTAGCAAAAACCAAAAAAACCAACGCAAATTCGTAACTATTGGTAAAGGTGTAGATAATGACCCCACCCCCGGAGTCGGGGGTGGTAGGGGGTGCCCCCCACAACAACCTCCAAGTGCAAATAGGTGGCGGTCACGCCCCCAAAAATAGTTACAACCCCCCATTTCATGAAATTTGATGAATTTGATGAATTTTATAAAATGTACAGGAGTTCCTTCGGCGGCGGCGTGGGGAAAAGTTGGAGAGGGTAGAGGATGTCCCCCAAAACATCCTCATAGTGCAAACACGTTGCATTTACCCACCCCATTCGAAAAAGTTATACCCCCCCCCCCCCCCCCCCCCCATATCAGAAAAATTGCTGAATTTAATAAAATTTAATTCATCAGCACAAAATTTGTTTGGGGATGGGAGAAACATGGTGGTGTTGGAGGGTGCCCCCTAACAACTTCAAACAGGTGGCGCTCAACTCCTCCAAATTTTTTTTATTTTAATAATAATAGCCAAAAATTCGCGCGAATTTTTCATTATTCATTAGTCATTATCTACACCTTTACCTTGTAATGACCCATTACATTTTAGCCCCTACGAACCAAATTCAACAGCATTATTCGCCACCAACAACACCGATGCCAGTAGAATCTTGCATGTACCAACACAGGCAATGATATGGTGACGATAATAGATAACAACAACATTACCAGCAGCTTACCAATGACTCCACGTGGAGTCATATTTCATTGACCTATACAGCTCACATTCACTTCCTACCAAAAGGTGTATAACGGAACCAGTGAAATACATGAAGTTCAGTTCTGGTCCCGGCAAGTGGACAAATTAGGAACTCATCATCCTAGTACTCGAACAAGAGTAGGATTCCGGTACCGGCAGCGTAGAAGCAGAGTTCAGGAAGCAAGACTGGGTGAGTAAATAGTGTCCAACGCTAACTCGTTGTGAATTTATAGTGTCCAACGCTACCTCGTTGTGAATTTATAGTGTCCAACGCTACCTCGTTGTGAATTTATAGTGTCCAACGCTACCTCGTTGTGAATTTATAGTGTCCAACGCTACCTCGTTGTGAATTTATAGTGTCCAACGCTACCTCGTTGTGAATCCATAGTGTCCAACGCTACCTCGTTGTGAATTTATAGTGTCCAACGCTACCTCGTTGTGAATTTATAGTGTCCAACGCTACCTCGTTGTGAATTTATAGTGTCCAACGCTACCTCGTTGTGAATTTATAGTGTCCAACGCTACCTCGTTGTGAATTTATAGTGTCCAAGGCTACCTCGTTGTGAATTTATAGTGTCCAACGCTACCTCGTTGTGAATTTATAGTGTCCAACGCTACCTCGTTGTGAATTTATAGTGTCCAACGCTACCTCGTTGTGAATTTATAGGGTCCAACGCTACCTCGTTGTGAATCCATAGTGTCCAACGCTACCTCGTTGTGAATTTATAGTGTCCAACGCTACCTCGTTGTGAATTTATAGTGTCCAACGCTACCTCGTTGTGAATTTATAGTGTCCAACGCTACCTCGTTGTGAATTTATAGTGTCCAACGCTACCTCGTTGTGAATTTATAGTGTCCAACGCTACCTCGTTGTGAATTTATAGTGTCCAACGCTACCTCGTTGTGAATTTATAGTGTTCAACGCTACCTCGTTGTGAATTGATAGTGTCCAACGCTACCTCGTTGTGAATTTATAGTGTCCAACGCTACCTCGTTGTGAATTTATAGTGTCCAACGCTACCTCGTTGTGAATTTATAGTGTCCAACGCTACCTCGTTGTGAATTTATAGTGTCCAACGCTACCTCGTTGTGAATTTAGTGGCTCCTGCTACCTCAGAGCAAATCATTAACCCCTCTTCCTAGTATCTTTACAGCATCCACTGTACCAAGGAAGAGATACCAAGTCTCCAGCGTTACTCCAAATCTGAAACCTAAAATTGGAAGCCTCTAATTCAAGACTGGCAACCTGAATCCGAATCCAAGAGCTGGAAGCACATAACCCCAGATAGGAAACCATAATCCACGTGGCCCAAGACCAACCCAGGACAGGAGATCATCATCCGACTGGCCCAAGGACCAATCCAAGAATCTGGTCGTGAATCCCGGACTAGACCACATCCCAGCTGAACCCCAAGTGAAGCTTCACCCGAAGAGGAGGGAAATCTGCCCTCATCAATGAAGACTTCGAAATAGACATTTAAATTTGAAATGTAAAACATTGTATAACATGTATTAAACCAAAACTATTTATAATATCGGTAATAAACTAGCTTCAATAATCTAAAGTTTTGCTGCTTCTTTGGAAGACTCTGGATCCACTGAGCATACCTCAGCCTTTGACAAAAAGCAACCTCACAATGGCGCCCGAGCAGGGACTTCTTTGAAGTTGGTTAACCGATTTACCGACCGACCGTTCCAGAAGGATCAACTTGCTAAGAAGTCCACACCGACCGACCTGTATTACACCGACTAGAGATTGACCCAGTCAGAGGAGTTATTTCTTATCCAGATTTACCGACCGACCGACCGTTCCAGAAGAAATAACTCTCTGAGGGATCTTCCCGACCGACCTGTCATACACCGAGGATACCGACCGACCAAAACCAGAGGAGCTCACTAACGAGCCATAAAGAAACCGAAAAGAGAAACTCAAATTTCAAGCCTTGCCAGTGATTTAAAGCCATGGCAAATACCGACAATAATATCGAAGAAAATCTGGCGTCCATCTACTTGCTCAAGAAGACGGAGCTCATTGAGAAGATGGCTTCCAAAAAATTGGATACCAGTGGAACGGTGTCCACATTACGATCCCGCTTGAGCACGTATATCAAAGACTCCAGGACTCACCGTTCAACCCAGAACCTGTGCACGGAAATTTCACAATTGGTTCAAGAACGGGAGTATAAAGATGAAAACGAAACAGCACCGCAACCTGCCAATATAATCGAGACGACGGAAGAGCCTAGCGCCCAACTCCAGTTACATGTACCTCCAGCCGTAGGAGGACGGTACCACCAGACCACTGGAGCCGGTCCTGCAACAAGTTTAAGCCCAACCACCGGGCGTTCACCAACTCATTATCCGGAGTTAGATAGCATAGACCAACCAGGTCCATACAGAATGTACCGAAGTCCCGAGGCCGAAACCATGAACACCGTCCGTAAATGGGGCCTTAAGTTCGACGGTTCGGGAAATGCCCTCGAGTTTATGGAGCGTCTAGAAGAGTTGGTACACTGCTATTCCATACCTGCAGAACACATCCTCCGGACCTTCCCGGAAATCTTCAGAGGTTCCGCCCTAGAGTGGCTACGGATCCACGGAGGAAGTTTCCAGACGTGGGAAGAGTTCCGTGAAGCATTTCTCAAGTATTTCTTGCCACCACGATTTGTCCATAAGTTAGAGGAGGAAATCTGGCGAAAGAAGCAAGGACCGCGAGAAAAGGCCAAAGATTTCATTCGAGCTATGCAGTACCTTATTAGGCAACACCCTAAGATGAGCAAAGAAGATAATATCGATAGGATATACGACAGTCTCCGCCCGGAATACCGGCTTTACGTCCGAAGAAACGATTTCCAGACGTTGAAGGAGCTTACCGACTTAGCCGAGGAGTACGAGTACGTGAAGACCGAAGAGAGAAATATGAGACCCGCCTTGGCTCCACCTCCAGCACCACGAGTACAATTGGGCGCAACATCAGTGCCGTATGACCACAACACCCATTGTTGGAATTGCAAGCAACGGGGGCATCATAAGCGGAACTGCCATCAACCATTTCTTTTTTTTTTGCTCCAATTGTGGAGAAGACGGTCGGCTTACTAAAGATTGTCCATGCCGTCGACACGATACGCCAGCAGAAAACTGGAACACTAGAACTGCTGCCATATTTGAAGTAGAGCATCAACCAACGAATAGTCAAGGTCTTCACCAGATAGCTACTATTTTAATGCCTCAATCAGATGTAATAAATAAGCGAAGTCCGAACCGTAGCAGGAGGAAACCGAAAAAGCCTACAACAGCCGGTCGATTTACCCGTTCGTGGGCACGATATAATAAACGCTGCATACATCATTCGCATACCGAAACGGTTGAGATGGATTCATCAGTAATTCAAGTCGAACCAGAACAAAGCATACCAAGACATCCTAGTACAGAACTCGGCAGTAAAAATAGGGTTCTTGTACCAATAAAAGTTGAGGAAAAGAGTTTCAACGCGTTAGTGGATACCGGCTCTACGAATTCGTTTGTCGGTCCAGTACTAAGAGATGAGCTAAGAGCTCTGGAAGTTCCTGTGTGTTACCAGGAATGTGAAACTCATTTAGCCAACGGAAGTCGCACCACTACCAGAGAGCACTGTTTGGCCACTTTTAGTCTTAAAGGATGTTTGGTTCAAGAAGAAGTCGCATTTTTACCAGAATTAACCAGTGATACGATCCTTGGAATGGACATCTTGGGCGGAAATTTTTTTTTCACAAGTCTTACAGGACAGCCACTCGTGAAGAGAAGATCGCAACGCCCTGGACCTGAGCCCCCGCCCTTCCGGGATTAAGGTTGTAGCTTTTCAGCTACACTTCCCTCCAGCACCAGTAGGCCACCAGTCAAGACGAGAAGGTTCTCGTCTCCGTAAGACAGGAGGGAGTGTAATGACCCATTACATTTTTGCCCCTACGAACCAAATTCAACAGCATTATTCGCCACCAACAACACCGATGCCAGTAGAATCTTGCATGTACCAACACAGGCAATGATATGGTGACGATAATAGATAACAACAACATTACCAGCAGCTTACCAATGACTCCACGTGGAGTCATATTTCATTGACCTATACAGCTCACATTCACTTCCTACCAAAAGGTGTATAAGGGAACCAGTGAAATACATGAAGTTCAGTTCTGGTCCCGGCAAGTGGACAAATTAGGAACTCATCATCCTAGTACTCGAGCAAGAGTAGGATTCCGGTACCGGCAGCGTAGAAGCAGAGTTCAGGAAGCAAGACTGGGTGAGTAAATAGTGTCCAACGCTAACTCGTTGTGAATTTATAGTGTCCAACGCTACCTCGTTGTGAATTTATAGTGTCCAACGCTACCTCGTTGTGAATTTGTAGTGTCCAACGCTACCTCGTTGTGAATTTATAGTGTCCAACGCTACCTCGTTGTGAATTTATAGTGTCCAACGCTACCTCGTTGTGAATCCATAGTGTCCAACGCTACCTCGTTGTGAATTTATAGTGTCCAACGCTACCTCGTTGTGAATTTATAGTGTCCAACGCTACCTCGTTGTGAATTTATAGTGTCCAACGCTACCTCGTTGTGAATTTATAGTGTCCAACGCTACCTCGTTGTGAATTTATAGTGTCCAACGCTACCTCGTTGTGAATTTATAGTGTCCAACGCTACCTCGTTGTGAATCCATAGTGTCCAACGCTACCTCGTTGTGAATTTATATTGTCCAACGCTACCTCGTTGTGAATTTATAGTGTCCAACGCTACCTCGTTGTGAATCCATAGTGTCCAACGCTACCTCGTTGTGAATTTATAGTGTCCAACGCTACCTCGTTGTGAATTTATAGTGTCCAACGCTACCTCGTTGTGAATTTATAGTGTCCAACGCTACCTCGTTGTGAATTTATAGTGTCCAACGCTACCTCGTTGTGAATTTATAGTGTCCAACGCTACCTCGTTGTGAATTTATAGTGTCCAACGCTACCTCGTTGTGAATTTATAGTGTCCAACGCTACCTCGTTGTGAATCCATAGTGTCCAACGCTACCTCGTTGTGAATTTATAGTGTCCAACGCTACCTCGTTGTGAATTTATAGTGTCCAACGCTACCTCGTTGTGAATTTATAGTGTCCAACGCTACCTCGTTGTGAATTTATAGTGTCCAACGCTACCTCGTTGTGAATTTATAGTGTCCAACGCTACCTCGTTGTGAATTTATAGTGTTCAACGCTACCTCGTTGTGAATTTATAGTGTCCAACGCTACCTCGTTGTGAATTTATAGTGTCCAACGCTACCTCGTTGTGAATTTATAGTGTCCAACGCTACCTCGTTGTGAATTTAGTGGCTCCTGCTACCTCAGAGCAAATCATTAACCCCTCTTCCTAGTATCTTTACAGCATCCACTGTACCAAGGAAGAGATACCAAGTCTCCAGCGTTACTCCAAATCTGAAACCTAAAATTGGAAGCCTCTAATTCAAGACTGGCAACCTGAATCCGAATCCAAGAGCTGGAAGCACATAACCCCAGATAGGAAACCATAATCCACGTGGCCCAAGACCAACCCAGGACAGGAGATCATCATCCGACTGGCCCAAGGACCAATCCAAGAATCTGGTCGTGAATCCCGGACTAGACCACATCCCAGCTGAACCCCAAGTGAAGCTTCACCCGAAGAGGAGGGAAATCTGCCCTCATCAATGAAGACTTCGAAATAGACATTTAAATTTGAAATATAAAACATTGTATAACATGTATTAAACCAAAACTATTTATAATATCGGTAATAAACTAGCTTCAATAATCTAAAGTTTTGCTGCTTCTTTGGAAGACTCTGGATCCACTGAGCATACCTCAGCCTTTGACAAAAAGCAACCTCACAACCTAACTATTTTTTCCAAATATTTACCAAAAGTCCAATTTTGTATAGTATATTCATTTCATAATAGTTCATGCCATGCATTTAGGATTGCAGATGAAAACGACGATAACTTTTTTTTTTTGTTTTCGACAAGCCAGTTGGAATCGTGGAGGAATTGCGAGTTCATGTTTTGAAGCGGGGTATTCAGAGAACTATAACTCATATTCTACCTTATATTTTTAGCTTAAAACTTATATTTATCAGTCGATATATATGTTAGTAAATTATTGTAAATTTAAAGTTCTATCTATTTACTGGTCATTGAAAAAAAAGTCCTAAGAACTCCCACAAAAAACAGGCCGTTTCATAAGATGACTTCTTTAAATCTCAATTTGCTTGGTTATGGCCCACAAGATTACTGTTTTTGTTCAAATTTCAAGTGAAAAAAAAAAATAATAATAATTGTAACGGAAAATTTTTAAAATCAAATTTAACTTGAAAAAATTTGAATTTTCTTAGGGAATTTTTTGTCCTTCGATTGCATTTTTCAAAAAACATCCATTCCTTTATTTTCTTAAAATATATCTTCTTGCAAATGAAATTTAAATGGATACAAGTTATTGGCAAAAAAAAAAATAGAAAAAAAAAATAAAATAAAATAATAAAAATAAATAAATGAAAAAAAAAAAAAATGAGTATTATCTAAGTTCCTACCTCCCAAGTTATCCCCTTTTTCATTAATTTTGCTGATCAAACTAAGCCCAGAAACTGATCTACATTTAAATCACACTAATATCATGTTTTCCACATCCGCAAAAACACAAGATAAGAAATATCGACCTACAACATCTTCATTATTTGTAATTATCTGTATTTATCTCAGCAAGCTAACTGACAAAAAAAAGTAACCGGTTTTCTTACTTTCCTGACTTGACACAATATTTCTATTCTCAACCCATCCAAAAACAAGAAATCGTAAAAAATGTTCATTCGGACATATTGTGTACATACATATATCTTCATCAGTGTGCCTTAAGGCCCCGGCCCATAGAACGCGGTGCGTGCGTGCGGCACCGCTTTCAACTGACAGCTCGATTAAATACACACGTTCTTATGAGAGGTGACCCATAAGCACCGCGAGCAACGCGCCGCACGCGCCGAGTAGCCAAACTTCTATTTTGCCGCGGCTCTCACGCGGTGACAGAACCAATTTGAAATTTTTATGAATGATATATCTGTTTTTTTTTTTTATATGCCTACATGCACAGCGAATGCTCGTATAATTCTCACCCCTTTGTTCTGCTTATGCAAGTGCGTAATTCTTTTCTAGTTTCTGGCTGTTGCCGAGACCAAAAAGAGAGAGAAAAGAGGGAGAATTTGAAATCAGACGCGACGATGGCAAGAGGGATCACTTTTAAGAGAATAAAATGATTTACTAATACAAGCAAACACTTTTACATGAGTTTTGAGTTCGCTAAAAAAGTCCACCTAGCCTTAAACGAAAACATTAGCAATGTGTATTGCCCGTAGCATATTAGTCAGCGTGTTTATCTGTTACGTGGGAAGTTCAAGGTTCGAATCTCAGAAACGTCAAAGAAGAAAAATATTTCTCCGCTACTAGTTTCATGACATAAAAACGTTTTCTCGATGAGCTTTTTTGAACTGGCAAAACAATTTAAGTTCCGTTCCATTCTTTCACACGGTATGGTTGTGAGAAATGTGCTAGGCCCCGGGGCTCCCCACTCTGTTGCACCTACGCACTTAATTAATCTATTTTGTTTGCAATATATAGATGAACTTACACAAACCAAGCCTTGTAGCACTCTCCACCAAATGAGAGCTTTGTAATCCCAATATGAAATAATTGGGATGAAAAAACACATCCAACATCCTATAGCATTTGATAAACCAAAAACAACTTTTGTGCCGAACTTTTTGGCTAGAATACCTCCCGGAATTTGTGTAAGCCAGTGCGCCCAAAAAAAAGAGCCTAGTACCAAACCTTGCTGATACTCATTCCATTCAAATCCAGCGCTGGAGTACGGTATCTGAAAATGAAGAAAAAGAACGAGTCAACTAAGCTTTTTGATGAAAAAACAATGTTTAGCTAAAAACAGCAAATAATGCGAACATACCCCTGGAATATAAGGATTGAGAGGCCTTGAACTCTGTTCTGCAACTGCAGCAACGGAAATGGAAAACATTTTGTTATTAAAAATAACTAATTGCAAAATGCTTTTGAACTCCGTTCTGCCATTGCAGCACTTGAGTCAACGAACTTCTTTTGCTGACAGAGAAATAAAAATAGAAGATATAAAGGAGATGGCTCATTTTTCCTTGGGCCCAGGGCGTACACCTATGAGACTAGTACCAAATGAAAGCTTATGTTCAGCCCAATCTATTTAATAAATATTTTTTGAATTTGACATTGGCGATTTTGAGATAATTAGATTAGAGATTGAGCGCCAGAAATGGCAAATATCCGACATTTTTGCAAATAATTACGTATGTTGTATATCTCGAAAAGTATAGTACGTAGGATAATGATTTATGTAGGTATCATATGAAAGACCATAAAAATATCTTTCATATATGTATTGTGAAAAACTTTTTTCATAATGCCTTATATTTCGAAAAGAAAAACCTAAAACTTGTCTGTATTGTGTATCAGCGAATAACTAAAAGGCGGATGAAGTTAGGAGTTTAATTTATTCTTTATTCAATGAGCGCTGTGACCAGACTGAGCGCTTTTACATTAATTACAGTTAAGTTATTCTTAATGAAAATACATTTTTTTTTTTAATGATTAAGTAAAATTAGAAAAAAGATTCAGTTTTTTTTTTAAGAATATAAGTATGCTTGGTAATTATTATAAGTTTTTAAATACTGTTTAACCTTTTTCTTGTATACATTTCAAAATTGAACTTCTCAGGTTTTTTTATTACTCTTTTTGATCTTCTCAAAATATCTGTTCTCTTTTGTTTTCTTATTGGTTGTTCAGGTGGTGATGTCGACTCTGCTCTTTGTCTTTTTAACGGCAAAGTCAAATTATCATTTTCTTTACTTAAATCTAAATTTAAATGCTTGGCTACTCTTGGTTTCAGCTGGTCGCCATGAGCCTTTCTTTCAACACCACCTATATTAATTAGATAAACGACTTTAGAAAGTTTTTTTATTACCACACCGGGAACCCAACGAATCAAAAGGACGTTATTATTATTCGAACGATACCAAATTACTTCATTTGCTTTGGAAGCATAAAATTTTTTTGAATTTAAGATCTGATCGGGTTTTGGCTGGCAGCTTCTAATATTTTGATGTATTTTAGTCCCATTTATCGGAATTCGATTTCTACTAATGGCTGATGTATTTGGGTTTAAAAAATCTAACGCGAATTTCGGCTTAAAAATAAAAATAGCTGCAGATGGCGATATTCCGGTGACAAAGCCGGGTGTATTTCGATATCTGAACAGAAAATCATCTAGTTGTTTTTGTAGTGAAAGAGATTTAAATTTATCATCTAAGAGATATTTTTTAAATCCCGATTTGGCGGTATGTACTGCTCTTTCAGCACTTCCGTTAGACTGTGGGTGATATGGTGGGGTTTTTGAAACTTTTATGTTATTGGCTTTACAAAACGATTCGTATTCTGGTGAGTTAAATGGTGGGCCGTTATCTGAAACAATTTCATTGGGAAATCCAAAAGTGCGAAAGATTAGGTGTAGAACTTGGCTGACATCTGTGGCTTTTCATGATAAAAATTTCAATCCATTTCGAAAAAGTGTCAAAAAAATGAAAAACGTCTGACTTTTCAGATAAAAAAAATCCACATGTACGCGTTTGAAAGGATATTGGGTAGCTGCCCAATTTTCAAGACTGGTGACCCCCGGCTTAAAGCTAGTTTGTTGACAGACATCACAACCTCTAACAAACACCTCAAAGTCCCTATCTACATTGAACCACCAAACTAATTCTTTAGCTATTTACTTCATCCTAACTACTCCAATATATCTTTCGTGCAAGAGATGTAGTATTTGTTGCTTCAACTTCTCTGGAATTACAATACGTTTACCCCAGAATAAACAGTTGGAATCCACGCTCAAATCAAATCTTTTATTGAAATATTTTTTTATTTCTTAATTTGTGTTATTAATTGGCCATTTCTCAGAGTTGATTTATTCAATAATATTTGCTAAGACCTCGTCTTTTAGAGTTTCACCCTCAATTATTTCCCTATCCAGCGGTATATTACCCGATATGCTAAGAAATTTACCAGACATTCTTGTACATTTGTACCTTCTTCCAAAGGTAACCGCGATAATGCATCAGCATTCCCCATTTTGGAGGCCTCTCTATATTTTATTTCATAATCATACTGAGACATGAAAATTTACCATCGTTGAAGTCGAGCTCCTGTCACCGTGTTAATCTTTTTTCCACCGAAAATCATTTCTAGAGGTTTATGGTCACTAAAAATTACAAACCGACGACCGTAAACATATTTGTGGAATTTTTTTAATGAAAATATGATAGCCAATGCTTCACGCTCTATTTGTGAATACTTTTTTTCAGCCTCCGAGAGTGAACTGGACGCTAATTTAATTGGTAACTCTTTATTATTTTCATCTATATGAAACAAAACTCCTCCGACTCCGTATGAACTAGCATCAGCTTCAATACCTAACGGTATAGAAGGGTTGTAGTAAGCAAGGAGATTGTTTTTGAAAGATATTGTTTGCTGTCCTCAAAAGCTACTGCACAGGTTTTGTCTCAAATAAATGGCTCATCCTTTGTTGTAAGTTTATACAGAGGAGCCAGGCGATTGGACAAGTTTCTAATAAAACTTCCATAAAAGTTAAGAAGTCCCAAATAAGCCTTGAGTGAGGTTAAATTAGTTGGAGCTGGTGCTTTTAGGATTGCTTCCATTTTATCTTTTTTTGGTCGTATTCCATTTTGAGAAAGTTCGTATCCTAAGTACTCCACTTTACGCTTAAGAAATTCACATTTTTCTAATCTAACCTTTACGTTATAATGTTCAAGAGTTTTTAAAACTTCATACAAGTTTTTTTTACAGTCCTCATAGGTTATTTTTTGTCTATAACACCTTGAAAGATCGATGGTGACGATTTTAACCCAAACGGTAGACGTGTGTATCGGTATAGTCCTCTATGCGTATTTATTGTAAGATATACTTGAGAAGACTCGGACATAGCTATTTGTTGAAAAGCTCCTGCTAAATCTGAAATACAAAAGAATTCACAGCCTGCCAAACTAGCCAAAATATTGTCTATCCTCGGAAGCGGATAATAATCTGCATTGACAACCTGATTGATCGTATTTTTGCAATCTATGCATAATCTTACAGAACCATTCTTTTTTTCAACGACCACATTGACTTTGCCCAAACGCTGTGTCACCGGCACTAAAACACCAACCTTCAAATGTCGATCGATCTCTTGATCAACCTTGTCTCTTAGACCATAGGGAATTGTATATGCTCCATGGAAAACCGGTTGAGCAATAGCTTTCAAAACGATATCGGCTAAGTGCATTTTAATGACCCCGGAAAAGAGGGGAGAAGTGTTATGTGTCAACTAGTTTTATATATGTCTCTCTCTTAACCCAATTTTGATTTGCTGTTGGGGTCGCACCTGACTGAATGGCTTTTACATCTTTTGTTGTCATTTCCATCAACAGTGCGGTTTCACAAATGTCCGTAAATTTCTTTGTGAAAGGCATGTCGATTAATTTTTTTTGGATTTGCTCATCTTTGATCGACCAAATGAGTTTATCACAGAGTGCTTGATCTAAAAAGCTATCAAACTCACATGACTCCGCAAGCATTTTCAGCTCTATTATGAAATCTCGAATTGTTTCTTCCTCTTCCATTTTTCGACACATAACTTTAAATATTTCTGCACGTACGTTTCGCACTGGTTTGAAATGTTTCTTCAAAATTTTGGTTTAGCTCTTCGTAAGAATAATCTGTTGTATAATCCGGTCAAATTAAACCAAAAATTGATAGTGAAGTTACATAAATTCGCACCAAGCTGAAAGTTGGTGAGATCGTTTAAATTATGATTCCAAATAAAACTTGAAAGTTCCCCAACTTTCCCCTGCATGGAAAAAATTTTATTCGAGGTCAAAGGTCAAAAATGTGATTTTTTTCCGATTTCTTGCGATTTTCAGCAAAACGGTAAGTTTTATCGTAAAAATATATCAGACGCAATTGTAGATTATAAATTTATCTATAAAAAATGTAAAGCTACTTTTTTTCTTACGAGTCACTGTTTCGGAGATATAACGATTCAAAAATTTAAAAACTTATAATCGTTATAATAAGCCCACGTTTTCACGCCACCTATGAGGTAAAGTACAGCGCGTTTTTTTAACTTGGTGTCCCAAGTATTCTATTCTTTATGTATGTCCGTTATGATCCTATTTGATAAAAAACAAAATATCAAAAATTGGCAAAGACTGCAAAAGAAAACACGTAAAGTAAATTAAACCGAAGTAGGGAAGTTTATTCTTCTAATTCATAGCCATTAAAATCTTTTTCTTGTTCTTCTTATTCATCTTCATGCTGGATGCAAGTAAATTGCGTCAATAGTGATGTTTCGGATGTCACCTCATTGGAATCAAACGAATCTTCCACTGTTGGTGATTCAACTTTAGAGCATGACCGGCCTTGACAATTGGTACATGCCATAGAAAAAAACAGTCCAACTTTTTGCAACCATATTAAGCACTGAATCCCTTTTTGCAAATTGTGTTCAGCAGTTTTTCCGGCGCAGGTGGAAGTGCAGTTTGAATTGATTCTAGAGTGTTTTTGATTAGTTTCCAATCCCAGTCTGAAGGGTCAAGCTGATTAGCAAGCCACACTTGAACTTGATAATATACGCGAAGAAGATGTTGATGAGCAGCATTTGAAGTTGGAGGAAGACAAGCTAATAGAACTTGTTTTTTTCCTTTTTGTGTTTTTAACGAAACATGTATATCTATACTTATCTAAGCAGGTAGTTTTTTTTAGGAGCTCCGTACATAGAAAGAAGAAAGCGAATGCCGTTGGTGAGAACTTCTTGTCGAGTTGAATTATTGTTTTTAAATACTTCAGCACATTGAAGTAGATCTTTAAATATCTTCGCGAATGATAGCTGCAGCTGCATCTAGGACTCTGAATTGTTCTTCTTTTTTATTCCCTTTTTTTCATACCAGGCTTGATTCAAAATGTCATGATGATTATCTATTAGGCAAATGAATGTTGATGCTCCCGACTTCTCAGTAATAATGAGTTTCTCACCATACTTCAGTTTCAGTCGTAGCTTTATCGTTCTGTTTTTGTAATTCATATAAAGTGAACTGACAGCCATCGCTATTTTCAATGTAATTAAATATTTCCTCCATTGCCCGATCCGTAGCTTCATCTTTAGGACGACCGACTTTAGCTCTAGTGGAGGGTTTCAAGAAATAATTAAAGCAATCATGATGATACCTAGCTTCAACTGCAACTTAATCATTTTCAAATTCGACTCGAGCAAGAATAACTTTTGCTGCAGCATCGTCACGAATCCTAGCTACTTTCATAATTGAGTCTTTAAATTCAAATGTGCTTACTTTACTGATTCGACGACGAGAACCTAATGATTTTCTTTTCTCGTGTTCTTCATTCAATTCCTGACCACAAAATAAGCACAGTTTCTTAAAACAAAAACCTGGCTCACTGACACGTGATCTAGTACGAGGTGGACTTACTGCAGATGTACTGGCTTCTTGTTCTTCAATCAGCAATAAAAGACTTCCTTGTATAATTTTTACGGCAACTTTCCATGTAGTGTCACAGATTTCTGATTCTTAAGATGTTCCGATACTATATATGTATTATATTGTAACGATTATAAGTTTTCTAAATTTTTGAATCGTTATATCTCCGAAACAGTGACTCGTAAGAAAAAAAGTAGCTTTACATTTTTTATAGATAAATTTAAAATCTACAATTGCGTCTGATATATTTTTACGATAAAACTTAATGTTTTGCTGAAAATCGCAAGAAATCGGAAAAAAATCACATTTTTGACCTTTGACCTCGAATAAAAATTTTTCCATGCAGGGGAAGTTGGGAAACTTTCAAGTTTTATTTGGAATCATAATTTAAACGGTCTCACCAACTTTCAGCTTGGTGCGAATTTATGTAACTTCAAATGTCTAGATTGACCGGACTAGTATGCTTTGGCGATAGAATTTTTTTTGTTTTTTCAAAGAATTCCTTACCCGCAATACTTATAAGATATAAAACTTTTTTTTCATCCCCAATGTTGTTCAAGATAAAAACGTGGCCAATTCGTTCTAAATATTCATCAAAGTCATCGTCTCCCACGATGAAAGCTTCTATTTTGGCAATAGGTGCTGCGTAGACAGTTGTAGCCATAGTTGGTTTGGTTTCTGGCATCGTTTAAACACGTGATTTCGATATTATTCTTGAGTTGATGCCTTTTTAAAATTTTATTTTCGATTCACTAGTGTTAGTTTATTAAACCTAAATTGATTAATTGAACTTTTTATATTTTTTTCCTCGTCGCCAAATATTGTGTATCAGCGAATAACTAAAAGGCGAATTAAGTTGGGAGTTTAAATTATTCTTTATTCAATGAGCGCTGTGACCAGACTGAGCGCTTTTAAATTACAGCTAAGTTATTCTTAATGATAATACATAGTGAGATGAGAGAGACATATATAAAACTAGTTGATACATAACAGTTTGAAAACAACATTTTCGATTTGACGATCGCCAGCCAATATCTCGAAAAAATCAGTGATGACCTATATTTTGTTTGCACCACTGTAATCCTAAATTGATAACCTTTAATTTGATATATAATTACTCTATCATACATAAAGCACATCACGTACATTATACCTACCTAATTCATAAAAAAAAAAACTATGTTCCACAGCAAATGCATTTTATCATTTAATTTATTGCAGTATCTACTCTTTTTTTACAAAACATAAAAACAGAATGCATATTAATGCTACAAATGAAAAATCGTTTACATGTATCAAAATACCATCCAAAAACAAAGCTGCTGCTATATTTATTGCTTCCTGGTGTCTTGCGTAACCAAAATACCATAAAATGCTCATGACATGAGCGCAACAACCAACAGTCTTTATTCCAACGAGACACATCAAGTTACAATAGTAAGCTTTTATTGCGTTCGAACTATGTGCTGGTGCTCTGTGCTGTGTTTGCATCGCTATTCACCAAGATGTAAGTGAGATACACTTTTCTACTTACATTCCTGGATTTGATTCGCCCTCGCAATAAAACGTTAATGTTGCACATAAGACTATGATGAGCAGTAGAGGTAATTCGCATCCGATCTTTGCAGACTTCGACTGTATAAGTTCCCTGGTCTTTCAAATGCTCGCCACAGTAGGATCGAGCCTGGTTAATTTGGTAATTCCCAATGATATCATACGAAGTACTTGAATAGCGAGTTGAGGGAAATTACTTAAATTCGGGATATTCCCATCGATGTGGCTGAACATGGCTATGGTTCTGTTAAGATTATTTTCTCTTACAAGGGAACCTAAATAATTAGGAGTATTTAAACGATTTAAAGCCAGTTCTAGCAGAACGTTCTCATCAGCACTGTCTTTAATGGTTGGATGAAACTTATTAAGAAGTGCAGCTGCAACTTTGAAGTCTTTCATCAAATGACCAGCAGCTAGATTGAAAAAAATCTTGTCGAAATAGTTTGAAATCCCTTTTAAATCGTCCGTTCACGACTTCAAAGTTGAAAGTTACTTTGAGCAACAGATGTAACATAGGTATATAAGCCTTATATCCTTGAGATTAAAGATGTGGGATTGCGTCTCTGAATCATTTTTCCAAAATAAAAACATCATTTTGTCTAAAGTATTGCCTGAACGTTCCATAATCGTCTCTGAAAAGATGTTTCATTATGTTAGCATCAGATACAGTTATAGCATAAGTGGCTATAACGTCCAGGATATATCCATCACAGCATGTGATTACAAAAAGCTTAACCAGATTTTGATACTTATGTAGGCTGTATGATTGTTTCTGAAAGCCGTAGTTTGAACTTTTTTGAACGTACACTTATGTTCCATCGCAAATGACTATAGAAGGACGATCATTTTCATTTAAATGAATGTTTCCAAACAGTCCGTTGGGAATAAGTCTGTTCCTTCTGGATAGCGAAGCAAACGCAGCACATAGTTCGAACGCAATAAAAGCTTACTATTGTAACTGGATGTGTCTCGTTGGAATAAAGACTGTTGGTTTTTGCGCTCATGTCATGAGCATTTTATGGTATTTGGGCTACGCAAGACACCAGGAAGCAATAAATATAGCAGCAGCTTTTTTTTGGATGGCATTTTGATAGATCTAAACGAAGATTAGTTTTTTTTTTTCATTTGTAGAATTAATATGTATTCTGGTCTTATGTTTTGTAAAAAACAGAGTAGGTACGCGAAAAATTCAATGAAAAAATGCATTTGCTGTGGAACATATTTTTTGTTTAATTTTTTTTAGTAATTGTGTGTAATGTACGTGATTTGCTTTATGTATGATAACGTAATTATAAATCAAATTAAAGCTTACCAATTAAGGATTAAAGTGGTGCAAAAAAAAATATAGGTCATCACTGATTTTTTCGAGATATTGGCTGGCAAACGTCAACGAAAATGTTTCTTTTCAAACAACTTTTTGGTCTGTCTCTTCGAAATATAAGGCATTTCAAAAAAATTGTATGTATTTTATACGAAATAAAAGATATTTTTGTGATCTTTCATATGAGACCTAAATCATTGTACTACGTGCTATACTTTTCGAGATATACGTAATTATTTGCAGAAAAAATCAGATTTTTCCCATTTCCGGTACTCAACTTCAAGTCTAATTATCTCAAAATCACCAAGACCGAATTCAAAAATATTTGGCAGACTGATTAGGCTGAACGTGAGCTTTCATTTGGTACTTGTCTCATAGGTGTACGCCCTGGGCCCAAGTATGCACCACCTCCTTTGCTTCCAGCTCTTGGTCTATCAGCCAAAAGGTGGAATAGGGTTCAATTATTTTTCTTAATGAATAAGTAATAGAATTTTAGCAAAATTGATGACGTTATCAATATGTTTACACCTGCTCGACCTGAGTGCGCTATTGTTGCCTAGCAGTTTTAACTCTTTCAGGACGCAATGCAGGTGATAAAATAAAAGAATTTTTGCATATTGAAATCAGTAAAAGGGCTTGGAATTTTGAAATATATACAATTAATGTTATTTTGCTGGTACACCTGTGTGCAATCCGTCTCGAATGTTAATAGCGTTTTTACCATAACTAAGGTTTCCAATAGGTACTGCACCGATCATTAAATAAATAAACAAATAAATAAATAAATAAATAAATAAATAAATAAATAAATAAATAGGATGGCGCAACAGAGTGAGGAGCCCCTGGGCCTAGCGCATTTCTCACAACCATGCCTTCCTTGTGAGAGAATGGAGGGGACCTACATTTTTTTAAATTTGTTTATATTTTTATGTTACAGCAACAGATGCGGCAATTTTTCTCTGAAAAAATCACGTCTTTTCCTTCAACGTGTTCCCAAAAAGTAAAAAATTCACAATAACTGCTGCCATTGCCGTATTTTTTTGATATTTCTTTATAGAATTTTCACACAGTATTCTTTAAAGATTATATTCTTAAGTAGATTTGATTGTTTTAAATATATACTAATTATAATTATTTTTTGGCTAGCAATTTCTAATCTTTACATTTCGCGTCAATCCAAAGATATAGTAAAAAAGCTTACTATTTAAATTATTCATTGCGACCCCGACCTGATTTAATCAAAGTATTTTTAGTTTTGAAAAAAAGGTTTATTCACTTTATCATCAAATTAAAATTGAACCAAAAACATGGCGCCGAGTGCAGACTCCAAGGAAGTCAAAAGGCTAGAGAAGATAGAAGGCCTCAAGAACCGCCGATCGGTTATTTGCGGCCTACTTGATCGTGCCAAACAATTCTTAGAAGGAATCAGCGTAGATACCATAACCTCTCAACAAGTGGAATTGCGAATCTCTTCATTGGATATGATTTATAAATCGTTTGATGATGTCCAGACAAAAATAGAAGATCTAGATGTAGATGAAGCCACGGATTCCGGCGGGCCTCGATCTCAATAAGAAAGAACTTTACTACAACGTCCGTCCTCGATTGAGCGGGCTTATTAAAGCCCTAGATCCAGAACCACCGAAGGTTGAATCGGCCCAAAGCCCACATTTAAAATATATGAAATTGCCTACTCCAAAACTTCCTATCTTTTCAGGTGAGATCACAAAATGGTTGGATTTCTATGAAACCTTTTAATCCTTTGTCGATTCCAATCCCACACTGAGTAAAACTGCTAAGTTCCAATATCTTAAATCTACACTCGATGGTCATGCCCTACGAGCCATTGAAATTAATGATGTTAACTACAATGTTGCATTAGAAGTCCTAATTAATCGCTATCAAAATAAGAGGATCATATGTACCGAACACCTACAAAAAATCTTCAATGCTCCAGCCCTCCAGAAACCATCAGCAACCGCGCTAAGAGAACTCCTAGATGACTTCAACAGCCACGTGCGTGCACTTGCATCGCTTGGACGACCCGTTGACAGGTGGGACGATGTTTTAATACTCCTCATGTCTTCAAAACTTGATCCAACAACTCACAGCAAATGGCTTGAGGAGTGCCAGGTTGACAAGCTACCAACTCTATTAGAATTCACTAAATTCATTGTAAAGCGTTGTCAAATACTGGAATGCTCTGGAATCAAATCCAATGCGCAGGCAAGTAGAATCACTTTAACACATGTTGATAAAAAATCGAATCCTAAAACCCTAACCGTTACTAAAGGCAACAAAAGGTCTGATAAAGGGTGCTTATTTTGCTCAGGTTCAAATCATTTTATTACAAAGTGCTATAAATTTATTCGTCTCAACATTCCTGAGAGACATTCCGTTGTTCAGATAAAAAATCTATGTGCTAACTGTCTCAGAGATGATCATGAGATCAAAGACTGTAAACTACAAACTTGTCGCAAATGCAGTGGTCAACATCATTTTTTGCTTCACTTCGATGAAAGCATTTCGCAGTTTCCGAATATTACAAAGCTTAATCCTAACGCAAGTGAATTTAGTTCTGATCAAGCACAAAATAACACGGTATTGCAGATAACTAAAGATCCATGCTTAGTTTCTCAGGGATATTCCACAACCAAGTTTACACTACTCGCTACTGCAGTGGTGCATGTATTGGACAAATAAAACACACGTGTTCCTTGTCGCATTCTTCTAGATTCCGGTTCTCAACTCAACTTAATCACTGAACGGCTTGCCCTTATGTTAGGAATTGAGAAGCAAAGGACTACTACTTCAATAAGCGGAGTCGGAACTAGTACCGCTGTCTCTAAATTCAAAACAAGCCTCATGCTCAAATCGCGTTTTAATGATTTTAGCTATAGTTTAGAAGCAAACGTCATTAAAAAGATAACACAGAAACTACCGGAATCAGACATCGACATCGCGAAGTGGTCAATTCCAGGAAACATTAACCTTGCTGACCCGCTCTTCCAACAATCGCGACACGTTGACATTTTATTAGGAGCAAGTCACTTTTTTTCTATTCTTTCTATCGGTCAGATACGGCTAAGCGATTCCCTCCCGATACTGCAAAATACGGTCTCCGGCTGGGTTGTGTCAGGCGTTGCAACAGCGTATCACACGGAAAATAAGATGGCTTTATGTAATTTATGCGTGCAAGAGGAGGAAAATTTAAATGAAATATTGCAATCGTTTTCCAGAGTAGAAGGCTTCAATAAAACACCAGAGAATAATCACAATACCTCACTTGGACCATGTGAAGCTCATTTTCGAGAGAATTTCGTTTTGAAGGAGGACGCTACCAAGTTCGAATACCGTTTAAAATGGATCCGAATTCACTAGGTTCATCGTACGAAATAGCTTTAAAGAGATTTTATAACTTAGAGAAGAAATTGCAGAAAGACCCACATGTTCGGCCATATGCAAGTTGTTGATATAGCAACAATCAATTTCAATAAGCCACACTTTTTTATGCCACATCACTGCATTTTCAAACCAGGGAGCTCTACAACAAAACTGCGTGTAGTGTTTGATGCCTCTTGCAAGACGAGCAGTGGTACTTCTCTCAATGAGATTATGCATGTTGGACCTCTGCTACAAGCTGACCTTTTCTCTACGGCATTAAATTTCCGCTACCACAAATTCGTCTTCACGGCTGACATAACAAAAATGTATCGGCAAGTACCTGTACACTCAGACGATCAGCTGTTTCAACTCATCGTATGGAGAGAATCTCCGTTAGATAAAATAAAAATATTCAAACTGTGCACTGTGACGTATGGTACTACTGCAGCCTCATATCTCGCCATCAGAGTGATATGTCAGCTCGCTGACAACTCAGGAAGTGGTGCGCTAATGACAGTAAAATTATAGAGGACATTCAAACTGTAGATAGAGAACAATTCTTTCAATTACGGCAAGACAATGTAATAAAGACTTTGGGTCTTGTATGGGATCCATAAAATGACAACTATCAGATTAAGGTCAACCTTCAGCCTATTACCAGATTCACAAAGCGTACCATACTGTCTGATAGCAAAGCTTCATGACCCCTTAGGACTTATTAACCCTGTAATAGTTAAGGCTAAGATTTTTATGCAAATGCTGTGGAAAGGCAATCTAGATTGGGATGAAGCCCTTCCGCAAGAGCTACACTACACATGGCAATCGTTTAGACAAGATTTGTTCGATTTGGAGCGCATATCCTTTCCTCGCCACGTCATGGCAAGTGGAACCCAAACAGCTGAGTTACATGCCTTTTCAGATAGCTCAGAAAAGGCGTATGGTGTTTGTGTTTACGTTCGTTCGATAGATGAAAACGGTTCGGATTTTATTAAATTGTTTTGCGTAATTGCTCCAATAGATAAACATCGCGTAACTCTTCCAAGGCTCGAATTATGCGCGGCCACGATGATGGTTAATTTAGTGGACAGAATTATAAACATCGACAAGGAAAAATTCTCTAACTGCTTTTATTGGACTGATTCAAGTATAGTGCTCCATTGGATTTCATCCGATAGCCACCAATGGCCAACATTTATATCAAATCGTGTAGCGGTCATCCAAAGCCTATCGAAAAGAGAAATGTGGCGTCATATAAGCGGCAAACTGAATCCAGCTGATCTGGTTTCAAGAGGATGTACTTAACGAGAGCTTTGTGATAGTACGCTGTGGTTTTCCGGGCCATCTTTTCTGACCAAGGATGAAGGTACGTGGCCTTTTTGGGAGCCTGATGCTCAACTCTTGGATGAAGAACTCGAAAGAAAGACACCGAAAATTGTACTCATGCTTGAACAAGACCATGGCATCGTTGAAAACATTACATTTAAAAACAGTTATATGAAAACAGTCAGAACCATTGCGTATCTGTTGAGATTTAAGCACAATGCCCTTTCGAACATGTACGCAAGAGAGAGACGAACAGGAACAGTGAGTGCAGTGGAAATTGAAGATGCAATTCGCGCTGTTATATGGTCTATCCAACAGCAATCTTTAGACAAAGAAATCAGTATCCTAAAAAAAGGCAAGCAATTACCTTCGAAGTCGCACATATGTTCATTATCGCCTTTTGTTGACGAAAGAGGCATTCTTCGCGTCGCCGTCGGTGGACGATTACAGCATTCAGCGATTACATATGAGTTCAAACATCCAATGCTTCTACCGGCAGGTAGTTTCTTTACATATGAACTTCTTCGTTTTTATCACCAACGGCACCATCATTTAGGAGCTCAAGGGTTAATAGCTCTGGTAAGACAGAAGTATTGGCCTGTTCATCTGTTCATGGGAAAGTTTTGGCTAAAAAGGTCATACATAAGTGCGTACTTTGCTTCAAAGCTAATCCAAAACCAATCTTTCCATAGATGGCTGATTTACCATACGACAGAGTCAACCCATCACGCCCATTTTCGATTACTGGAACCGATTTTTGTGAACCCTTTTATGTACATTATAAAAGAAGATGAAGCACACCGGTGAAGGCGTATGTTGCCGTATTTGTTTGCTTTCACACGAAGGCTGTACATTAAGAGTTGGTAAGCGACCTTAGCACATCAGCATTTCTTGGAGCTTTACGTAGGTTTTTTGGGAGACGAGGCTTGAGCAAAATTATTTACAGCGATAATGCAACAAACTACATCGGAGCGAAAAACGAATTAAAGGAATTATATGCACTTCTCAAGTCACAAAAATGCGATGCAGCCATTCGCAATTGGTTGAGTGAAGAAGGCATTGAATGGAGAACGATTCCCTCCAGGTACGACCACTTCCCAACGCTCAGAATGGAACAACATAGGTGTATCTATCGCTACATGTAAACTCCTACTTAGACAAGACGCTTCAAGGATAACAAACACTAGATGGACTGAGAGTAACAACAGCCTTGCAACCAAAAAAGTTTGGCCGTGCGTAGACTCAAAACGCTCGAAGAGTTTGCTAGCCCTGAACCGCCTGTATCTAGGTTCTATCATAGGTGTTCTAACGGGACACTGTCTAATAGGGAGACACGCCAAAAGACTTGGTGTGCTTTCCAATGATTTCTGCAGAAGCTGCATGGACTAGGAGTAGGAAGAAACCGTTCAACACCTTCTTTGCTCATGCCCTGCACTACTTCATAGGAGGAAAACTCATCTCGGTGAAACTAGCGACTTAGCTTACATAGACCCTAAAAGTCTTTCGAAATACATTAAAAGTTCCACGTGGTTCGACTAGCAGGTGATTAACCGGTTGTCCCGTAATGGAAGATTAATAAGTGATCAACTCGTTAATCTCGTTAAACTTGCTGATCTCTGTGGTATCACAATGGGCCCTTGCGGACTAAGTGTGTCAGGCAATGTACTCATTGGCTGACAGCCACTTCCACCTAACCTAACCTATCATATGAAAAGATTGTTAAATTAAGCTTCCCTAACATATGAAGAATTAAACACAGTAATTATTCAAATTGAAGCAATACTCAATTCCCGTCCCTTGTCCCCTCTTTCCGAAGATCCTTCAGATTTCCAACCGTTGACACCTGGTCATTTTTAAGCGGGTAGCCATTTACAGACAATACCTGACCCTGATCTCAGTAACAGGAACCTGACGTATCTTAATAGATGGCAGAGGGTTCAATGGATCATGCAACAGTTCTGGAGCAGATGGAGAGAGTAGTACTTACAAAGTTTACAACAACGTAAAAAGTGGTGTCGTAAAACCAGAACATTGAGCATCGGTGATGTGGTAATTCTTAGTGATGACAATCTTCCACCATTGAAATGGCGATTGGGCCGAATTTCGGAGCTGCATGAAGGGGCTGATGGTATTCCACGAGTTGCCACTGTAAAAACATCAACTAGCATATTCAAAAGGGCCGTAGCTAAATTGTGTCCACTTCCTAAGGTTGAAGAAACCAAGGTTCTTCAAGGCGGGGAGGATGTTGTGATAAATCGACTAGTTTCCTGAACGAAATCCAAACAACCTGGTTGGCTCATAGATGGCATCGTCAATCAAATTAATAAATCTATTTTTATTTTTTGCTGTACTATGTTGGTCACACTGAACTGAGTTTTTCTACAAAATTTTTGGTACATTAAAAGTCAATTCCTATTAAGCATTAAACGAGTCTTGTCCTTATTTTTTGGTTAGCAATTTCTAATCTTTACATTTCGCGTCAATCCAAAGATATAGTAAAAAAGCGTACTATTTAACTTATTCAATAATTCTAGCATTTATATTAACAAAAACTAATATTTGTATTAACTTGTGATTAAGGAAAGGCGAAGGGGGTATAAGATAAATTTACGGTGAGTTATCAAGATTTTACTGGAGTTAGAGAATAGATGAAGTTGTATAGTCGTTAGCTGTTCAAAAGAGAACCACGAAATAAGTGTGGGGCTGTTTTGATTTAATTTAATTTCTGCGAAGTCATTCATTACATACATTAATTGCCAGGGAGATTTTGTGAAGGAGCATTGCGAAATTTCAAGAAAGGCAAGTTTCATTTCCAGTTCTTGTTTTTAGCATATAGAACTATTAACTTTTCGTAATGAATTTGATCAATGGTGCTGAAAGTACTCCTCCCTGCTGCAGTGTTTCAAAAAGATATATATCTACACTAGGGTGGGTACTAGTTCTTATGTACCTCAAAAAAGTACTTAAAAAATTTAAGCTCTTAATATTAACGGGAAGATGATGTTCATCGTAGTTTTCCATTTTCAATTTAGTATCATATGAAAATGGTCATATCTTTTTAAAATAGATCATTCAAACAGTCGCAATGTCAATGTTTATGGGAAATTGAACGCGCTACAAAATATTTCTTTTCACTTTTTCCATTAATCCAACCATTTAGAAGATATTCAAGCTCATAGATTGAAGTATTTTAAGGAAAATAGCTTTTTTGTTTTGAATTTTGTAACTCACTAAAAAATAGTTGTTATCAAATGAGTTTCAATTATTTCTATAGGAAATTGAACGTTCTTCAAAAAAGGTCTTTTGAGGTTAATCGATTACTCTAACCATTGAAAAGATATTCGCAGTAGAATTTCATTTGCTACTAATTTTAATAATTTCTAATAAATATTTCCAATAGAATAAATTATATTTATTTATATTATAAAGAAATTATTAATATTAGTAGGAATTGGAATTCCACTGCGAATATCTTTTGAATGGGTAGAGTAATCGATTAACCTCAAAAGACCTTTTTTGAAGAACGTTCAATTTCCTATAGAAACGTTCAATTTCCTATAGAAACGTTCAATTTCCTATAGAAAATTGAAACTTTGCGACCGAGTTCTTTGTAATCCGGGGATTTTTCCCGATTTTTTGATGTATCATTTATGTGGTTATCACTTCGACCTAAAAATCTGCAAAATTACCATTTTCGAACGCCCAACCCCGCCCCGAATGGAAAAGAAACCTGCCAGACGGTTGAATCTGATATAATGGTGCGTGTATCTACAGTTCTACACACACATGTGCATTATTTTTGCTTATCACTCCACTCCAAAAATTTGCTTCCAGCTCTGGGTCTATCAGCCAAAAGGTGGAATAGGGTTAAATTTTTTGAAGTGAAAACTTCTTTAAGTGAAGTTTTTAAGCGCGTTTGAAATTTTTTTTAAGCGCGTTTGGCACTTTTGCGATGGGGGTAAAGCATTGAATTCGCGACCGACATCATTTTTTGGCTCGTCGTAATTCGTATGTAAAGTCGTCATAGCCCAGCGTCTCAGGTTCGATTCCCAGCCATGACTTCCATTTTTTTATTTATTTAAAGTTAAAACATAAATAAAAATCGTGGCCACGGCTGGGATTCGAACCTGAGACCCTGAGTTTAATATCCAACGGCTGTTTCTTTTTTTTTTTTTTTTAATTCATTTTTATTCAATTTTACTTATATCTACTTACATGCTAACAAAAATGTGTAAAATTAGCTTATATAGTAACTTAATTAACTTACTGACCGTAGGTGGGTATTCTAAATTATTCAATATCTTATTACTAGTGCCTTTCGGCCTTAAGATACCTTATGAATCAAAACTAGAACTAGTTAAAACTAAGAAAATTTTAAAAAACTTAGTTAGAAAGATCATGTTTTTTGTTTTCTTAAATCAATCTAATTAAAACTAATTAAAACTAATTAAAACTAATTAAAACTAATTAAAACTACTTAAATCTACTTAAAACTAGAGCAGCCACAGAAGCTTTTGGGTTTTTTTTTTTTAGATTTTTGTATTTTGAAATTTTTTTTTTGGTTTTTTGTTTTTTGTAATTTTTTTCTGTTTTTTTTTTTGCTTTTTTTTTGTGATTTTTTTGTTTGCCACTGTGCCCACCCCCTATGCCCTAAGACTTACACGCTAAACCTGTGTAGGCCAGCCATTGGCGACTCGCTACCATTATCAAATTCATGTTGTTGCTCAGACAACATTTTCGACGTTTTAACAACGTCACGACGATCGCGATCTGAGACCGCCCTACTGAACCGGAGGAGCTCTTCAGCTTCTCCGCTTACTGCGGTGACGTCTCGGTTGTAAAGGAGCCGTCGTTCCAAGGACTTCCGGCAGACATGGTAGATTAGCGCAACCGCCAACCTATCCTGAATCATCCCTACCATATCAAAATAGAGGAAAGTCTCCGGTGGGACAAATCCACTGAAGCGCGTTTTCTCCATATATTCAGAAGAAGATGAAGATTTTAGCAAAATTGATGACGTTATCAATATGTTTACACCTGCTCGACTGAGTGCGCTATTGTTGCCTAGCAGTTTTAACTCTTTCAGGACGCAATGCAGGTGATAAAATAAAAGAATTTTTGCATATTGAAATCAGTAAAAGGGCTTTGAATTTTGAAATATATACAATCAATGTCATTTTGCTGGTACACCTGTGTGCAATCCGTCTCGAATGTTAATAGCGTTTTTACCATAACTAAGGTTTCCAATAGGTACTGCACCGATCATTAAATAAATAAACAAATAAATAAATAAATAAATAAATAAATAAATAAATAGGATGGCGCAACAGAGTGAGGAGCCCCTGGGCCTAGCGCATTTCTCACAACCATGCCTTCCTTGTGAGAGAATGGAGGGGACCTACATTTTTTTAAATTTGTTTATATTTTTATGTTACAGCAACAGATGCGGCAATTTTTCTCTGAAAAAATCACGTCTTTTCCTTCAACGTGTTCCCAAAAAGTAAAAAATTCACAATAACTGCTGCCATTGCCGTATTTTTTTGATATTTCTTTATAGAATTTTCACACAGTATTCTTTAAAGATTATATTCTTAAGTAGATTTGATTGTTTTAAATATATACTAATTATAATTATTTTTTGGCTAGCAATTTCTAATCTTTACATTTCGCGTCAATCCAAAGATATAGTAAAAAAGCTTACTATTTAAATTATTCATTGTGACCCCGACCTGATTTGGTCAAAGTATTTTTAGTTTTGAAAAAAAGGTTTATTCACTTTATCATCAAATTAAAATTGAACCAAAAACATGGCGCCGAGTGCAGACTCCAAGGAAGTCAAAAGGCTAGAGAAGATAGAAGGCCTCAAGAACCGCCGATCGGTTATTTGCGGCCGACTTGATCGTGAATCAGCATAGATACCATAACCTCTCAACAAGTGGAATTGCGAATCTCTTCATTGGATATGATTTATAAATCGTTTGATGATGTCCAGACAAAAATAGAAGATCTAGATGTAGATGAAGCCACGGATCCCAACGGGCTTCGATCTCAATAAGAAAGAACTTTACTACAACGTCCGTCCTCGATTGAGCGGGCTTATTAAAGCCCTAGATCCAGAACCACCGAAGGTTGAATCGGCCCAAAGCCCACATTTAAAATATATGAAATTGCCTACTCCAAAACTTCCTATCTTTTCAGGTGAGATCACAAAATGGTTGGATTTCTATGAAACCTTTTAATCCTTTGTCGATTCCAATCCCACACTGAGTAAAACTGCTAAGTTCCAATATCTTAAATCTACACTCGATGGTCATGCCCTACGAGCCATTGATACCATTGAAATTAATGATGTTAACTACAATGTTGCATTAGAAGTCCTCATTAATCGCTATCAAAATAAGAGGATCATATGTACCGAACACCTACAAAAAATCTTCAATGCTCCAGCCCTCCAGAAACCATCAGCAACCGCGCTAAGAGAACTCCTAGATGACTTCAACAGCCACGTGCGTGCACTTGCATCGCTTGGACGACCCGTTGACAGGTGGGACGATGTTTTAATACTCCTCATGTCTTCAAAACTTGATCCAACAACTCACAGCAAATGGCTTGAGGAGTGCCAGGTTGACAAGCTACCAATTCTATTAGAATTCACTAAATTCATTGTAAAGCGTTGTCAAATACTGGAATGCTCTGGAATCAAATCCAATGTGCAGGCAAGTAGAATCACTTTAACACATGTTGATAAAAAATCGAATCCTAAAACCCTAACCGTTACTAAAGGCAACAAAAGGTCTGATAAAGGGTGCTTACTTTGCTCAGGTTCAAATCATTTTATTGCAAAGTGCTATAAATTTATTCGTCTCAACATTCCTTAGAGACATTCCGTTGTTCAGACAAAAAATCTATGTGCTAACTGTCTCAGAGATGATCATGAGATCAAAGACTGCAAGCTACAAACTTGTCGCAAATGCAGTGGTCAACATCATTTTTTGCTTCACTTCGATGAAAGCATTTCGCAGTTTCCGAATATTACAAAGCTTAATCCTAACGCAAGTGAATTTAGTTCTGATCAAGCACAAAATAACACGGTATTGCAGATAACTAAAGATCCATGCTTAGTTTCTCAGGGATATTCCACAACCAAGTTTACACTACTCGCTACTGCAGTGGTGCATGTATTGGACAAATAAAACACACGTGTTCCTTGTCGCATTCTTCTAGATTCCGGTTCTCAACTCAACTTAATCACTGAACGGCTTGCCCTTATGTTAGGAATTGAGAAGCAAAGGACTACTACTTCAATAAGCGGAGTCGGAACTAGTACCGCTGTCTCTAAATTCAAAACAAGCCTCATGCTCAAATCGCGTTTTAATGATTTTAGCTATAGTTTAGAAGCAAACGTCATTAAAAAGATAACACAGAAACTACCGGAATCAGACATCGACATCGCGAAGTGGTCAATTCCAGGAAACATTAACCTTGCTGACCCGCTCTTCCAACAATCGCGACACGTTGACATTTTATTAGGAGCAAGTCACTTTTTTTCTATTCTTTCTATCGGTCAGATACGGCTAAGCGATTCCCTCCCGATACTGCAAAATACGGTCTCCGGCTGGGTTGTGCGCAACAGCGTATCACACGGAAAATAAGATGGCTTTATGTAATTTATGCGTGCAAGAGGAGGAAAATTTAAATGAAATATTGCAATCGTTTTCCAGAGTAGAAGACTTCAATAAAACACCAGAGAATAATCACAATACCTCACTTGGACCATGTGAAGCTCATTTTCGAGAGAATTTCGTTTTGAAGGAGGACGCTACCAAGTTCGAATACCGTTTAAAATGGATCCGAATTCACTAGGTTCATCGTACGAAATAGCTTTGAAGAGATTTTATAACTTAGAGAAGAAATTGCAGAAAGACCCATATGTTCGGCCATATGCAAGTTGTTGATATAGCGACAATCAATTTCAATAAGCCACACTTTTTTATGCCACATCACTGCATTGTCAAACCAGGGAGCTCTACAACAAAACTGCGTGTAGTGTTTGATGCCTCTTGCAAGACGAGCAGTGGTACTTCTCTCAATGAGATTATGCATGTTGGACCTCTGCTACAAGCTGACCTTTTCTCTACGGCATTAAATTTCCGCTACCACAAATTCGTCTTCACGGCTGACATAACAAAAATGTATCGGCAAGTACCTGTACACTCAGACGATCAGCTGTTTCAACTCATCGTATGGAGAGAATCTCCGTTAGATAAAATAAAAATATTCAAACTGTGCACTGTGACGTATGGTACTACTGCAACCTCATATCTCGCCATCAGAGTGTTATGTCAGCTCGCTGAAGATGAGCATAGTCATTATCCTCTTGGTTCCAAGGTCTTACGTAACGATTTCTACCTAGATGATGTTCTCACAGGGTCGGACTCACTCGATGATTTACTGCGCACTAAAATGGAACTATCGCAAATTTTGAATGCAGGAGTTTTTCAACTCAGGAAGTGGTGCGCTAATGACAGTAAAATTATAGAGGACATTCAAACTGTAGATAGAGAACAATTCTTTCAATTACGGCAAGACAATGTAATAAAGACTTTGGGTCTTGTATGGGATCCATAAAATGACAACTTTCAGATTAAGGTCAACCTTCAGCCTATTACCAGATTCACAAAGCGTACCATACTGTCTGATATAGCAAAGCTTTATGACCCCTTAGGACTTATTAACCCTGTAATAGTTAAGGCTAAGATTTTTATGCAAATGCTGTGGAAAGGCAATCTAGATTGGGATGAAGCCCTTCCGCAAGAGCTACACTACACATGGCAATCGTTTAGACAAGATTTGTTCGATTTGGAGCGCATATCCTTTCCTCGCCACGTCATGGCAAGTGGAACCCAAACAGCTGAGTTACATGCCTTTTCAGATAGCTCAGAAAAGGCGTATGGTGTTTGTGTTTACGTTCGTTCGATAGATGAAAACGGCTCGGTTTTTATTAAATTGCTTTGCGCTTGATCCAAGGTTGCTCCAATAGATAAACATCGCGTAACTCTTCCAAGGCTCGAATTATGCGCGGCCACGATGTTGGTTAATTTAGTGGACAAAATTATAAACATCGATAAGGAAAAATTCTCTAACTGCTTTTATTGGATTGATTCAAGTATAGTGCTCCATTGGATTTCATCCGATAGCCACCAATGGCCAACATTTATATCAAATCGTGTAGCGGTCATCCAAAGCCTATCGAAAAGAGAAATGTGGCGTCATATAAGCGGCAGACTGAATCCAGCTGATCTGGTTTCAAGAGGATGTACTTAACGAGAGCTTTGTGATAGTACGCTGTGGTTTTCCGGGCCATCTTTTCTGACCAAGGATGAAGGTACGTGGCCTTTTTGGGAACCTGATGCTCAACTCTTGGATGAAGAACTCGAAATAAAGACACCGAAAATTGTACTCATGCTTGAACAAGACCATGGCATCGTTGAAAACATTACATTTAAAAACAGTTATATGAAAACAGTCAGAACCATTGCGTTTCTGTTGAGATTTAAGCACAATGCCCTTTCGAACATGTACGCAAGAGAGAGACGAACAGGAACAGTGTGTGCAGTGGAAATTGAAGAGGCAATTCGTGCTGTTATATGGTCTATCCAACGGCAATCTTTCGACAAAGAAATCAGTATCCTAAAAAAAGGCAAGCAATTACCTTCGAAGTCGCACATATGTTCATTATCGCCTTTTGTTGACGAAAGAGGCATTCTTCGCGTCGCCGTCGGTGGACGATTACAGCTTTCAGCGATTTCATATGAGTTCAAACATCCAATGCTTCTACTGGCAGGTAGTTTCTTTACATATGAACTTCTTCGTTTTTATCACCAACGGCACCATCATTTAGGAGCTCAAGGGTTAATAGCTCTGGTAAGACAGAAGTATTGGCCTGTTCATCTGTTCATGGGAAAGTTTTGGCTAAAAAGGTCATACATAAGTGCGTACTTTGCTTCAAAGCTAATCCAAAACCAATCTTTCCATTGATGGCTGATTTACCATACGACAGAGTCAACCCATCACGCCCATTTTCGATTACTGGAACCGATTTTTGTGGACCCTTTTATGTACATTATAAAAGAAGATGAAGCACACCGGTGAAGGCGTATGTTGCCGTATTTGTTTGCTTTCACACGAAGGCTGTACATTAAGAGTTGGTAAGCGACCTTAGCACATCAGCATTTCTTGGAGCTTTACGTAGGTTTTTTGGGAGACGAGGCTGGAGCAAAATTATTTACAGTGATAATGCAACAAACTACATCGGAGCGAAAAACGAATTAAAGGAATTATATGCACTTCTCAAGTCACAAAAATGCGATGCAGCCATTCGCAATTGGTTGAGTGAAGAAGGCATTGAATGGAGAACGATTCACTCCAGGTACGACCACTTCCCAACGCTCAGAATGGAACAACATAGGTGTATCAATCGCTACATGTAAACTCCTACTTAGACAAGACGCTTCAAGGATAACAAACACTAGATGGACTGAGAGTAACAACAGCCTTGCAACCAAAAAAGTTTGGCCGTGTGTAGACTCAAAACGCTCGAAGAGTTTGCTAGCCCTGAACCGCCTGTATCTAGGTTCTATCATAGGTGTTCTAACGGGACACTGTCTAATAGGGAGACACGCCAAAAGACTTGGTGTGCTTTCCAATGATTTCTGCAGAAGCTGCATGGACGAGGAGTAGGAAGAAACCGTTCAACACCTTCTTTGCTCATGCCCTGCACTACTTCATAGGAGGAAAACTCATCTCGGTGAAACTAGCGACTTAGCTTACATAGACCCTAAAAGTCTTTCGAAATACATTAAAAGTTCCACGTGGTTCGACTAGCAGGTGATTAACCGGTTGTCCCGTAATGGAAGATTAATAAGTGATCAACTCGTTAATCTTACATCGGGTTTCTGAGATCAGTAGGTGATTAACTTGCTGATCTCTGTGGTATCACAATGGGCCCTTGCGGCCTAAGTGTGTCAGGCAATGTACTCATTGGCTGACAGCCACTTCCTCCTAACCTAACCTATCATATGAAAAGATTGTTAAATTAAGCTTCCCTAACATATGAAGAATTAAACACAGTAAATATTCAAATTGAAGCAATACTCAATTCCCGTCCCTTGTCCCCTCTTTCCGAAGATCCTTCAGATTTCCAACCGTTGACACCTGGGCATTTTTAAGCGGGTAGCCATTTACAGACAATACCTGACCCTGATCTCAGTAACAGGAACCTGACGTATCTTAATAGATGGCAGAGGGTTCAATGGATCATGCAACAGTTCTGGAGCAGATGGAGAGAGTAGTACTTACAAAGTTTACAACAACGTAAAAAGTGGTGTCGTAAGAACAGAACATTGAGCATCGGTGATGTGGTGATTCTTTGTGATGACAATCTTCCACCATTGAAATGGCGATTGGGCCGAATTTCGGAGCTGCATGAAGGGGCTGATGGTATTCCACGAGTTGCCACTGTAAAAACATCAACTAGCATATTCAAAAGGGCCGTAGCTAAATTGTGTCCACTTCCTAAGGTTGAAGAAACCAAGGTTCTTCAAGGCGGGGAGGATGTTGTGATAAATCGACTAGTTTCCTGAACGAACTCCAAACAACCTGGTTGGCTCATAGATGGCATCGCCAATCAAATTAATAAATCTATTTTTATTTTTTGCTGTACTATGTTGGTCACACTGAACTGAGTTTTTCTACAAAATTGTTGGTACATTAAAAGTCAATTCCTATTAAGCATTAAACGAGTCTTGTCTTTATTTTTTGGTTAGCAATTTCTAATCTTTACATTTCGCGTCAATCCAAAGATATAGTAAAAAAGCTTACTATTTAACTTATTCAATAATTCTAGCATTTAGATTAACAAAAACTAATATTTGTATTAACTTGTGATTAAGGAAAGGCGAAAGGGGTATAAGATAAATTTACGGTAAGATAAATTTACGGTAAGTTATATTTTACTGGAGTTAGAGAATATATGTAGTTGTATAGTCGTTAGCTGTTCAAAAGAGAACCACGAAATAAGTGTGGGGCTGTTTTGATTTCTTGTTATTTTAATTTCTCCGAAGTCATTCATTACATACATTAATTGCCAGGGAGATTTTGTGAAGGAGCATTGCGAAATTTCAAGAAAGGCAAGTTTCATTTCCAGTTCTTGTTTTTAGCATATAGAACTATTAACTTTTCGTAATGAATTTGATCAATGGTTCTGAAAGTACTCCTCCCTGCTGCAGTGTTTCAAAAAGATATATATCTACACTAGGGTGGGTCAAAAAAATCAGGTTTTTTTTTATCCGACACACAAAAACTAGTTCTTATGTACCTCAAAAAAGTACTTAAAAAATCTGAGCTCTTAATATTAACGGGAAGATAATGCTCATCGTAGTTTTCCATTTTCAATTTAGTATCATATGAAAATGGTCATATCTTTTTAAAATAGATCATTCAAACAGTCGCAATGTCAATGTTTATGGGAAATTGAACGCGCTACAAAATATTTCTTTTCACTTTTTCCATTAATCCAACCATTTAGAAGATATTCGAGCTCATAGATTGAAGTATTTTAAGGAAAATAGCTTTTTTGTTTTGAATTTTGTAACTCACTAAAAAATAGTTATTATCAAATGAATTTCAATTATTTCTATAGGAAATTGAACGTTCTTCAAAAAAGATCTTTCGAGGTTAATCGATTACTCTAACCATTGAAAAGATATTCGCAGTAGAATTTCATTTGCTACTAATTTTAATAATTTCTAATAAATATTTCCAATAGAATAAATTATATTTATTTATATTATAAAGAAATTATTAATATTAGTAGGAATTGGAATTCCACTGCGAATATCTTTTGAATGGGTAGAGTAATCGATTAACCTCAAAAGACCTTTTTTGAAGAACGTTCAATTTCCTATAGAAACGTTCAATTTTCTATAGAAAATTAAAACTTTGCAACCGAGTTCTTTGTAATCCGGGGATTTTTTCCGATTTTTTGATGTATCATTTATGTGGTTATCACTTCGACCTAAAAATCTGTAAAATTACCATTTTCGAACGCCCAACCCCGCCCCGGCTGCAAAAGAAACCTGCCAGACGGTTGAATCTGATATAATGGTGCGTGTATCTACACACACATGTGCATTATTTTTGGTTATCACTCCACTCCAAAAATTTGCTTCCAGCTCTGGGTCTATCAGCCAAAAGGTGGAATAGGGTTAAATTTTTTTAAGTGAAAACTTCTTTAGGCGCGTTTGGCACTTTTGCGATGGGGGTAAAGCATTGAATTCGCGACCGACATCATTTTTTGGCTCGTCGTAACTCGTATGTAAAGTCGTCATAGCCCAGCGTCTCAGGTTCGATTCCCAGCCATGACTTCCATTTTTTTATTTATTTAAAGTGAAAACATAAATAAAAATCGTGGCCACGGCTGGGATTCGAACCTGAGAGCCTGAGTTTAATATCCAACGACTGTTCATTTCATTTTTCATTTTCTGTACGAATGTACAATGATTTTTAAAATATGTGAATTAGAAATGTTTAACTTAAATTATTAAATGAAACAAGACTATAAATGTAAATACAATCCACAAATATGAATGTCACATCAATGTAAATAAAAACATAGAATTTGTTCTTTTTGACCTCTGGATCAAGTAAATAATGTAAATACACAACCGAATTATAACGATTTGAAAGTGGACGTGTTTCTTTTACTTTTATTGGAAAGTTTTATAAATCTTTTTTTCCCTAGTTTTTTTTGGTGTTATAAATAAAACACCAGGACGCGAAGCACGATTGGAAGGAGATTGCCAAAAATTGATCTCCCTAAGTTTAATGGGGAATATACAAAATGGCGGTCGTTTCACGACAGGTTTGATTCCCTGGTTCGTTCCAACAATAATTTAACGGACATCGACAAGATGCACTTCCTGAAGTCGAGTTTAGAAGGTGAGGCGGATCGTTTGCTCCAGCATTTACCTTGTGTCGCGGGTAATTTTGACAAGGCATGGGAGTTACTTACAGCGCGATATGACAACAAGCGTGTATTGGTAAACGCGCAACTAAAACTCCTTTTCAGCCAAAGGTGCCTTGTGAAGGAGTCGGTAGATGAGCTGAAGGAGGTAATCTTCACCTCGCAAGAGTGTATACATGCACTCAGAAATCTGGATGTACCTGTGGATCAATGGGACGTCATTTTGGTGCACATAGTGTATAACAAATTACCTTGTAATCTGCAGCAGTTGTGGGAAGAGAAGTTGGGGAACCAGAAAGAGTTGCCAAGCTGGAACGATTTTCTGGAGTTTTTGGAAGCACGCTTCAGGACGTTGGAAGCCGTGAGTACAGAAACAGCGCAACCAAGTTCTTTCAAGAACGATGTGAGGAGACCAACTGGTACGGAGGTGCGGAAGGTGTTTCATACGAAAACTGCTGCCAGAACGGAGTTTGTCTGCCAGTTATGCCACCAGAGCCAACACTCTATAAGGAAATGCCAAAAGTTCCTGAACATGAACACAGCGGAAAGGAAGCAGACTGCTCGACGCCTGAGAGTTTGCGACAACTGCCTTTCTTCAGGGCATTTTGCGCCGAATTGCCCCTCGCCTGGCTGCTGTTACTTTTGCCAACAACGTCATCACACGCTTCTACATGTAAACTTGACCCAACACGCAGCTGTGCGTGCAAATAGCATGCCGTCGAGGACAACAACAACTTCAAGTGGTCAGAATGCAGTTTCTACGTCTTTTAACGCTAATGCACTGGAGTTTGAACCACGAGAAGTGCAACAAGCTTCTACAAGTGGCCAAGTTTTGAATTACCACACGTCGCATGGTAGCAGAACGCACCAGGTGCTTTTAGCGACAGCAATTGTTAAGGTGCGAGCAGCCGATGGTCGTCAACACCATCTCCGAGCTTTGATCGACCCAGGATCGGAAGCATGCTTCATCACTGAAGATGCAGCACAACAATTGCAGCTGAAAAAGCGACGTACCTTTGTCGAGGTGTCAGGGTTAGGGTTAGTCAGCAGTGGCACAACGCAAACTTGCGTGGATATTGAGCTTGCGTCATGCAACTCAACTTATGGAGGCGCGGTGCGGGCACTGGTCTTTAAGTCACTGACTGGCCATCTCCCGGCCCAACAAATGATACCTGACAAATGGCAACACCTCAAAGGGTTAACGTTGGCAGATCCCAATCTCCACGTTCCTGGACCAATTAATTTACTTCTCGGCAGCGAAGTATATGCTGATATACTTCTTCCAGAAGTGAGAAGACCTGCAGATGGAGTCGGACCAACCGCTCAGAAGACGCAGTTAGGGTGGATTGTGTTAGGGAAAGTTCAAGCGGAACATCCCCGGCAAATACGCAGTTTTGTGCAGACTGCTGAGCTGAATTCTCAGCTGCAGAGATTCTGGGAGATGGAAGAATTGCCGTTCCAGACACATGAAACTGAGGAGAACATCGCATGCGACGCGCATTTCGACGAACACACGAGACGCCTTCCTGACGGGCGTTATGAAGTGAAGCTGCCGTTTAAAAGTGGATGTCTTCCGGCGATGGGATCCAGTAAGCAGAGCGCGGTCCGACGATTCCTGCACTTGGAGAAGAGGCTGGAGGCAAACCCAACTCTTCGGGCAGATTATGCCAAATGCGTACAGGAATATGCAACCCTAGGGCATATGGAAGAAATTCACGTCGGCGACTCGGTGTTGGCAACCCCATACCACTATTTTTTGCCTCACCATGCAGTTTTCAAGGAATCGAGTTCCACCACGAAACTGAGGGTCGTGTTCGACGCAACAGCGAAGACTTTGGATGGAAGTTCGCTCAATGATCGACTTTTGGTGGGTCCAAAATTACAGTCGAGCATTATTGATCTGGTTCTTCGATGGCGAACCCACAGAATCACGTTTACGGCTGACATCGAAAAGATGTACAGACAGGTGTTGGTGGATAGACCGGACACATATTATCAGCTGATCCTGTGGAGAGACGATCGTACCTCTCCAATCAAGATGTTTCGGCTTAAAACGGTAACGTTTGGCACAGCAAGTGCACCATATCTTGCCATAAAAATTCTGAAACGTGTAGCCGAAGATGAAGAATCAAACTTGCCAGAGGGCGCGAAGGTTGTCCGAGAGGACATGTATGTGGACGATCTCATCAGTGGTGCCGATACTGTGGAAGAAGCACGAACAAAACGCGACCAAGCGAATCAACTTCTGGCGTCCGCGGGTCTCAAATTGCGCAAGTGGACAAGCAACGTGAAAGAACTCGTCGAAGACATACCAGCAGCAGATCGAGAGTTAGATTTTGAGGTGCCGTTCAACATGTCAAATCATGTCAAAACCCTTGGCATAAAATGGTTCCCGGTAGACGACTACTTTTCTTACCAAAATGTGCAGCAGTCATCAGAAGCCACAACAAAAAGGTCAATGTTGTCCACCATAGCCAAACTGTTTGACCCACTTGGCTGGATATCACCATGCGTCATCACGGCGAAGTTAATGATGCAGCGGCTTTGGGAGCTAAGTTGTGACTGGGATGATCCGGTTCCAGCTACACTGAAAAAAGATTGGGATGCTTTTCATGGAGAACTTCCGATGATCGAGACGCTTCGAATACCACGTTGGACTCAGACAAGCAAAACCAACAAGGACATCGAATTACATGGATTCTGTGATGCGTCTATGAAGGCATACGGTGCCGTAGTATACGTTCGTGTACTTGACAGCGATGGGAATATCCATGTTAATTTGCTCCTGGCAAAGACGAAGGTAGCTCCAAGTCAGCGTACGATCACGCTTCCACGTTTGGAACTTTGCGGAGCAGTAGTTTTAGCGCAATTGATGCAGTATACGAAGGACGTTTTGGCTGTTTCCGACATCAAGATGTTTACTTGGACCGACTCAACCATCGCGCTCGCGTGGATACGAGCCACTCCCGCTAAATGGACTACGTTCGTTGCCAACAGAGTATCCGAAATTCAGCGGCTAGTGGGGATCGATTGCTGGGGACATGTCGCAACGCTTCATAACCCAGCCGATCTGGCGTCTAGAGGAGTGTATCCAGCAGAACTGACGTCATTGGAGACTTGGTGGATTGGTCCTGATTTTTTACGTAGTCAATGGGCTTTCGATGTTCCGCATCAACCTGTTGACATCGAAACTGACGAGGAACGACGTACGGTTAAGGCATTAAGTGCTCAAGTCAGTCAGGATGATCGCATACTTCAAACCATCTGCGACTGTTCCAGTATGTTGAAGGTGATTCGAGTTGTCGCCACATGTTGTCGTTTCGCAACAAAATGTCGACGAAAGGCAGTTTCTGATGGCCCGCTTAGCCCAAGCGAATTAGAAGCAGCGCGTTTCATCGTCGTGAAGGCCGCACAGAACGAGATGTTCAAAGCAGAGTTTCAACAAATTTTGGAAACTTCGAAGATACCCAAGTCACTCAAGACGTTGAACGCATTCGTTGATGCTAAAGGACTTTTGAGAGTTGGAGGACGCTTGGAGAATTCTCTCCTCCCCTACGACGCGCAACATCCAATACTACTTCGAAATAGTCACCATTTTACAAACCTGATTGTCAGAGATGCTCATATGAACACGTTGCATGGCGGCATCCAACAGATGGTTAGTTACATCCGTCAAAAATATTGGATTGGCCAGATACGACGAAGCGTGAAGTATCAGCTTCATAGATGCACTTCTTGCTACCGGCAAAAGGCATCGGAAATGCAGCAGTTGATGGCGAATCTACCTGCACCTAGAGTCCAGATTTCACGACCGTTCAGTCATACTGGAGTTGATTACGCAGGACCCATCGAAATAAAAAGCTGGAAAGCTCGCGGAGCTAAAATACTAAAGGGGTATTTCGCGGTATTTATCTGTTTGGCAACAAAGGCCATTCACTTGGAAGTCGTGTCTGACCTGACTACCCAAGCATTTTTAGCAGCATTTCGACGGTTTACGGCCAGGAGAGGTAGCTGCAAACAAATCTACAGCGATTGTGGAACAAATTTCGTCGGCGCTAATAACGAATTAGCCAAAATGTTGAAGGACGCGAAGCACGATTGGAAGGAGATTGCCGAAAACCTTGCAAATCATGGTACAAATTGGCACTTTATTCCCCCAGCTTCCCCACACTTTGGTGGATTATGGGAAGCGGGAGTGAAATCGGTGAAATACCATTTGAAGCGAGTTGTTGGAACCGAAAGGCTGACTTTTGAGGAGCTCACAACGCTTCTAACTCAGGTAGAAGCGTGCTTGAATTCGAGACCCTTATGCCCGCTCTCCGACAGCTTAGATGATTTGGATGCGCTAACACCCGCGCATTTTCTCGTAGGCGAATCTTTGCATGCTGTGCCACAAGGCGAACTCAACAACGACATCACGTATATCGACCGATGGAGAAAAGTACAAGCGCTGGCGGAAGGATTCTGGAAAAAGTGGAGTTCCGAATACCTTGCACGGTTGCAGCAACGTCCGAAATGGACTCAAGTTCATGAAGCTCCCAAAATAGGAGACCTAGTGTTGCTCAAGGATGAGCGACTTGCACCTACGTATTGGAGTCTTGCCCGAATCGAGGACACTCACGCGGGAACGGATGGTCTAATACGCGTCGTCACCGTGAAGACATAAAACGGAAATCTAAAACGACCTATCGCGAAAATCTGTTATTTGCCGTCCAACAAACACCACGAACAATCGGCGTTGGTATGAAAAATTAACTCCTAAAACATAAGCTATGGTTACCGAAACATCGACAACAAAAAGGAGTAGGCTTTTTAAAACATGAAACTTGGAAATACAAAATAAATCAACACATTTCGCATTCAAGTCACCATTCAATACAACAATCAACCCATCGCAAAACACAGCAATCAACACATCTGTACTACATACGGAAAACCTAAATAAAATTATCATCACTCAGCACTTCAATCAACACATCTTTAACAACTGGAAGCTGTTCAAACATATCTGTAAAAATCTATAAAGCTGTTCAAAACACTTCAAAACACATCGTTTAAAACACCTGAAAGCTGTTCAAAAAAGAAAAACTCAAACAAAAACTTCGTTTAAAAACATCTTTGTTTAATAATAAAATCATGAAAGCATGAAAAGCAATCAATGCAATTCATCGTCAGATGCTGTGCTGCAACAACGCACACACAAAATAAAACTTAAAATATAATAGAACTAAGCACAACTTATTCCTAAACACTTAAGCTTTACATCGAGTGCTTAAAACATAACTTATTCTAAAAACTTAAGCTACAACATAAATCAAAGTTTTTTTTTTAAACACACTATATTAAAAAAAAAAAAAAAAACATTTCGGCATGTTCAAATGGAACATCGAAAACCGAGAAACACCGCACGTCGAAATCAAATTCCCGTCGGCAAACAAAGCAAAATTTGTCGTCGACAAGACACATTTTAATAAAAATTATGTGCACTGCAACAAACGCATACACAATATAATTTGATGTTAACGTGCTTAAATAACGCTCAACGTTAACAAATTAATAATTTATCACCGGCATAAAATACAAAATGCACTGCCATTTTAAAAACAAAAAAAAGAACACGATCCACATTACATAGAAAAATAGAAAACACGAAATGTCAAATGCCGTCGACAAATGCATTTGACCATCTTGCACTAAGATCTGATTAACTTATAAAGATCACAAATTATACAGTCCACTGAATTAAAGCACTCATAATTTTCAATAATTGAAACACTCCTAGAACTTAATAAAATTATAAAAATTCGCGAAAAATTTCCGAAGCAGAATCGCGAGTTGTTTACAAAAAAAAAAAAAAATGTAAACAAGAATTTCTAGTCGAAAATCGAACCTTTCCGACTAGAAAAAGATGGCACTTGGTCACGACAAAAATGCCTTTGCCATTGTGCACACACACACACACACATACATATATACCCCGCTATTAAAACGAATAACCAACGCGCGAACCCCGAAATCCGCGAATTAAATCGTAAAATTTGCACAACTACACACACACATACATTACGCACGCTGAACAAAATCGAAATTTTAATTAACATAAAATTGAACAATATGCACGATAGCAAACAAACAAAACAGAAACATACTACACACACACAATATTCTAATAAAATTTAATAAAATATATGTCAAAAAAAAATTAAATTAAAACAAGAAAAAAAAAAAAAAAAAACTCATCTGGAATGGGTGGACATGGCATCCATTGACCATGAACCAATGCAAACTTTGCGGGAAATTCTTCGCAATTAATCCATCGCAGAAGCCTCATCAATCCAGCGGAACCACAAACACATTTAATTGTTTATAAAACTAAACACACTTAATAGTACACTTTTTTTTAATAAAAACAACCACGAATAAATTACCAAAGATCGCATGCCGGCACCATGCTTCTTCACACCGTCAATACAAATTGCAATTGAAGTAATTTACAACAAGGAAGAATGAAACAAACGATGAATGGAATTACAATTACGCAAGGCAACGTACACTACCGATGCACAGTACACATGCCTAAGTGAAAGGCAACAATTTTATAATTTTCTAGTAGTATCTGTTGTACCATTCTATCGTGTTGTCCACTTACGTTTATTAAATGTACTAATCGCTTTTTTGTTTCGTTGAATGTATGCATGAGTAAGAGGAGTACCACCGTTGTCATTTATCCCAATTGAAGAATGCAGTCAACTGTCAAAGGCCATCTGAAGAATCAACTGCACAATGTCGGTACTACAGTTCGACATAAAATAGGGTGCTCCAGACGTGATTGTACTTGCAATTCCGAGGCGGGAGAATGTACGAATGTACAATGATTTTTAAAATATGTGAATTAGAAATGTTTAACTTAAATTATTAAATGAAACAAGACTATAAATGAAAATACAATCCACAAATATGAATGTCACATCAATGTAAATAAAAACATAGAATTTGTTCTTTTTGACCTCTGGATCAAGTAAATAATGTAAATACACAACCGAATTATAACGATTTGAAAGTGGACGTGTTTCTTTTACTTTTATTGGAAAGTTTTATAAATCTTTTTTTCCCTATTTTTTTTTGGTGTTATAAATAAAACCTAGTCAGATCATTTTCAATTCATTTTTATTTAACTTTTCTTATATCTACTTACATGCTAACAAAAATGTGTAAAATTAGCTTATATAGTAACTTAATTAACTTACTGACCCTAGGCGGGTACTCTAAATTATTCAATATCTTACTACTAGTGCCTTTCGGCCTTAAGATACCTTATGAATCAAAACTAGAACTAGTTAAAACTAAGAAAATTTTAAAAAACTTAGAAAGATCATGTTTTTTGTTTTCTTAAATCTAATTAAAACTAATTAAAACTAATTAAAACTACTTAAAACTAGAGCAGCCACAGAAGCTTTTGGGTTTTTTTTTTGCATTTTGCAATTTTTTTTTTGGTTTTTTTTTTGTAATTTTTTTTTTTTTTTGATTTTATGTTTTTTTTTTTTGTTTTTTTTTTTTTTGTTTTTTTTTTTTTTGTGATTATTTTGTTTGCCACTGTGCCCACCCCCTATGCCTTAAGACTTACACGCTAAACCTGTGTAAGCCAGCCATTGGCGACTCGCTATCATTATCAAATTCATGTTGTTGCTCCGACAACCACCAGAACATTTTCGACGTTTTAACAACGTCACGACGATCGCGATCTGAGACCGCCCTACTGAACCGGAGGAGCTCTACAGCTTCTCCGCCTGCTGCGGTGACGTCTCGGTTGTGAAGGAGCCGTCGTTCCAAGGACTTCCGGCAGACGTGGTAGATTAGCGCAACCGCCAACCTATCCTGAATCATCCCTACTATATCAAAATAGGGGAAAGCCTCCAGTGAGACAAATCCACTGAAGCGCGTTTTCTCCATATATTCAGTGTTGGGGTAATAAGCCCCAAAAATCAGGCCATTGGTCGAGGTCATCGCTCTTGCAGTGTGACCACGAGTCAGTTTTATAATGAAGTTGTCGATCCTGTTTATTTGAGCCCCGTTGTAAAGGACCTCATTAGGATAATATTTTCTGTACTCCGACTCTGTTCCTGTTCTTTTCCATTTGAGACGCTGTAACATTGAACCACACAGGGCACCCATAGACAATCATTGGCCTTATGAGGGCCATGTAGCAAATCACCTTCACTCTGCTATCAAGTTGACTGCTGTGAAACAGTCGCCTTGTCAGACCGAAAGCTCTTCTAGCCCTGGCCAGAGCCGCATCCATATATGTTTGTTAAAATATAGATACTGACTTAGCCAGATGCCGAGATACTTGACTACTACTTTGTTTGGCAGTGGGTGGCCATGTAGATCAACGATCACCAGCTTTCGCCAGTTCTTTCTCGTATCCCATGAGGCCCGGGCCAACGATGTTCTAAACACAATTGTTTCCGATTTCTGGACGTTGATTTTCAACTTCCAGTCATCGCAATATTGCTGGATCTTATCGAAGTCACGCTGCAAAAGTATTCTGATGACTTCGATCTTTGGACCTATTCTGTACGCAATAAGGTTGTCGGCGTACGCTATAGCATGGTGAAGAGAACCAATTAGATCGCCGGTGAAAATGCAGAATAGGAGAATTCACCGCTCCTTGTTGCAGACCGTACTGTATTTTAAAAGTTCTGGTAGAAGTTCTATTGCAACTTTTCACAACAAACGTTCTACCATGAAGCATGTCATTCAGAATATATAGTAGTGGTTTACTCATGCCATATCTGATCAACTTATAAAAAAGACCTTCTAACCAAACGGTATCGAAAGCCTTCTCCAAGTCAACCAGACATGCAGCCGTACACTGCTTTTTAGCTTTGTTCCATTGAATATCTTGAATATCTATAGATACTAGTTTAGACGCGGCATGTGTGGTATCATGGCTCGCCTTAAGACCGAACTGATTTTCTGGAATAATATTTTTGTCCTCAGCCCATGTGGACAGAGCTCTATTGAGAACTTTCTCGAATACTTTGCTGATACTCCGAAGAAGACTAATTGACGGGAGATTTGCTGGATTGGAACCATCCTTACCTTTTTTAAGGAGAGGATGGACCACTGCCGTCTTCCAACGCACTGGATAATATGCATTATTCAGCGCATTGTTGAACAACGTGGTGTATATGTCCACCGCTTCCGAAGGGAGGTTTCGCAGCACAACATTGGGTATGCCGTCGACTCCTGCTGACTTCTTTTTCTTTATTTTGTGAAAGATGTCCAAGAGGTCCATCTTAGAAACAAAAAGGGTGTTATCCCCGTTTCGCTGGGCGATGGCTGCATTTGCAAATCGGTCGTCATTGAACCTAGTGAAACCAGGATTCTCGGATCGCCAATGCGAGATCTCGTCTCTAAGATAGAAGTGTCCAACGAAGGCTCTATTTTCAAGGTCGTAATTCGGGCGAATGCACTCATTCACCTTATATACTCGCTCGAAAACAGCACCCACCGTCTCTACCTTCTCCTGAGCATCTTCCACTATAAAGTGGTCATCATCTAAGATGGCCTCATCCGGATCTATTCCTATTGTCAGAAGTAAGTCTTTGTTCTCTGTCGTCCTTTGGAGTTTAATACCCTGAAGGTCATTTTGATCTTTTCTCCTAAAGATTTTGTTTATTTCCAAGTATTATCCGAATTGTATTGTTCCAGAAATATGAAATGGAAATTCTTTAGTTTTCTTTAATAAGTTGTTAGAGATTTTTGATCTGTGACCTCAGAGTTCTAATCTCCAAATCGTGTCGGCCAGTAAACCTCCTGTGCAAGAGTTTGAGTCTTGTCAGGAGTCTACTTTTTTGTTTGTAAAGTGCGTCTATTGTCGCGTTTATGTACATGTTCGTTGGATCATTTTGCCTACACTTAGGAATTGTCCTGTCCATTGCACTACGGACTGCATCCTCCATACGTTGCAGGTATCCATCGATCTCAACGTTCGACAGATTCCTGTTGCATGGTGGCGCAATACCGTTCGAACGAAGTTCCCTTGAGACGGCACCGGAAAAGCGCGGCCAACGTGTCTTACCGTAGTTGTAAGAGTGCGTCGGCACGTACTCCTCCAGTTCCACAAGGTCGTTCGGAAGCAGTATGACGGCGGCAAGTCCACAGTGGTTACTGTCGTACTCCACCGTCGTCAAACAATTTTTCGTCCGTAGAAGAATGTCGTCGGTCAGTTTAAGTCTTGAGTCTAAAAGCAATAGATCCAAATAAGAGCCACTTCACAGATATGAAGGCCTGTCAGTAGCCAGCAGATCGAATTTACACTCAATGCTGTGGAGCCCCAGCCAATTGAATATCTGGCTCCCCCTTGGATTTCCCCAATCTTGGTGTTTAGCATTGTAATCACCGGCCAAAAGGAAATGGTTTTCTTCTGAGTTCAGTTTCAGACATCGGAAAAGTGTTTCAAGCTCTGTTATAAAACATGAATTTTGAGAAGCCTCCGGCGCGGCGCATAGATCGCGACGACCACATACAAGCGCCTCCCCTGTTGGAGAGGGATGCATACAATACACGCTTCTAGCAACTGGAATCGGCGTACTTTACCACTATATATTACCTTATGAGCAATGCCCTTACGTAAGAAGATCGCAACCCCACCCGCGAAAGTCGAGTTGGGTCGGTCCCTCCTTACGATAATGTAATTGTTATCGGTCAATTTGTGATGCTGGTTTAGCCTAGTTTCGCTAACCATACATAGATCGGGACGTTGGTCTTTCAACAAGAGAAGTTGGCTCGTCGTTCTACCCTAACTAGCGAATTCACAATTCACTGAACCGCCTGTATCTAGGTTCTATCATAGGTATTCTAACGGGACACTGTCTAATAGGGAGACACGCCAAAAGACTTGGTGCGCTTTCCAATGATTTCTGCAGAAGCTGCATGGACGAGGAGTAGGAAGAAACCGTTCAACACCTTCTTTGCTCATGCCCTGCACTACTTCATAGGAGGAAAACTCATCTCGGTGAATTCTTCTTCGATGATACTAGCGACTTAGCTTACATAGACCCTAAAAGTCTTTCGAAATACATTAAAAGTTTCACGTGGTTCGACTAGCAGGTGATTAACCGGTTGTCCCGTAATGGAAGATTAATAAGTGATCAACTCGTTAATCTTACATCGGGTTTCTGAGATCAGTAGGTGATTAACTTGCTGATCTCTGTGGTATCACAATGGGCCCTTGTGGCCTAAGTGTGTCAGGCAATGTACTCATTGGCTGACAGCCACTTCCTCCTAACCTAACCTATCATATGAAAAGATTGTTAAATTAAGCTTCCCTAACATATGAAGAATTAAACACAGTAAATATTCAAATTGAAGCAATACTCAATTCCCGTCCCTTGTCCCCTCTTTCCGAAGATCCTTCAGATTTCCAACCGTTGACACCTGGGCATTTTTAAGCGGGTAGCCATTTACAGACAATACCTGACCCTGATTTCAGTAACAGGAACCTGACGTATCTTAATAGATGGCAGAGGGTTCAATGGATCATGCAACAGTTCTGGAGCAGATGGAGAGAGTAGTACTTACAAAGTTTACAACAGCGTAAAAAGTGGTGTCGTAAGACCAGAACATTGAGCATCGGTGATGTGGTGATTCTTAGTGATGACAATCTTCCACCATTGAAATGGCGATTGGGCCGAATTTCGGAGCTGCATGAAGGGGCTGATGGTATTCCACGAGTTGCCACTGTAAAAACATCAACTAGCATATTCAAAAGGGCCGTAGCTAAATTGTGTCCACTTCCTAAGGTTGAAGAAACCAAGGTTCTTCAAGGCAGGGAGGATGTTGTGATAAATCGACTAGTTTCCTGAACGAACTCCAAACAACCTGGTTGGCTCATAGATGGCATCGTCAATCAAATTAATAAATCTATTTTTATTTTTTGCTGTACTATGTTGGTCACACTGAACTGAGTTTTTCTACTAAATTTTTGGTACATTAAAAGTCAATTCCTATTAAGCATTAAACGAGTCTTGTCCTTATTTTTTGGTTAGCAATTTCTAATCTTTACATTTCGCGTCAATCCAAAGATATAGTAAAAAAGCTTACTATTTAACTTATTCAATAATTCTAGCATTTAGATTAACAAAAACTAATATTTGTATTAACTTGTGATTAAGGAAAGGCGAAAGGGGTATAAGATAAATTTACGGTGAGATAAATTTACGGTAAGTTATATTTTACTGGAGTTAGAGAATATATGTAGTTGTATAGTCGTTAGCTGTTCAAAAGAGAACCACGAAATAAGTGTGGGGCTGTTTTGATTTCTTGTTATTTTAATTTCTCCGAAGTCATTCATTACATACATTAATTGCCAGGGAGATTTTGTGAAGGAGCATTGCGAAATTTCAAGAAAAGGCAAGTTTCATTTCCAGTTCTTGATTTTAGCATATAGAACTATTAACTTTTCGTAATGAATTTGATCAATGGTTCTGAAAGTACTCCTCCCTGCTGCAGTGTTTCAAAAAGATATATATCTACATTAGGGTGGGTCAAAAAAATCAGGTTTTTTTTTATCCGACACACAAAAACTAGTTCTTATGTACCTCAAAAAAGTACTTAAAAAATCTGAGCTCTTAATATTAACGGGAAGATAATGCTCATCGTAGTTTTCCATTTTCAATTTAGTATCATATGAAAATGGTCATATCTTTTTAAAATAGATCATTCAAACAGTCGCAATGTCAATGTTTATGGGAAATTGAACGCGCTACAAAATATTTCTTTTCACTTTTTCCATTAATCCAACCATTTAGAAGATATTCGAGCTCATAGATTGAAGTATTTTAAGGAAAATAGCTTTTTTGTTTTGAATTTTGTAACTCACTAAAAAATAGTTATTATCAAATGAATTTCAATTATTTCTATAGGAAATTGAACGTTCTTCAAAAAAGGTCTTTTGAGGTTAATCGATTACTCTAACCATTGAAAAGATATTCGCAGTAGAATTTCATTTGCTACTAATTTTAATAATTTCTAATAAATATTTCCAATAGAATAAATTATATTTATTTATATTATAAAGAAATTATTAATATTAGTAGGAATTGGAATTCCACTGCGAATATCTTTTGAATGAGTAGTGTTTAATTCTCTAACAGCATTTAATATTACACGACGACTTTCGCAACCAATCTTTACCGCAAATTCATTAAAACAACGAACAGATTACTTTGCTTCAAACTGTTAATTTTATTACTTTGATGTTGCTCACTCGATGGTCGATTAACGTATAACGTATAAACCAAAGGCACAGAATATTACATGACTTGACAAACAGTTAAGTGCAAGAGATAAGAGATTTATGAGTTTAGCTTATATCAAGTGGTACATTGGCTGTTGGCTGTTAGTTTGATAATTTATAGGGTAAATTAGAACAGTTTGGCAAAGTGTAACAAATTAAACAAAACAATATTAAATGTAATTTGGTACTTATTAATCATAAACATTCAGCCCCCCCTGAAAGACCCAGTTCTTTCAGCAAAAGGCAGTGGAGAAAGTTTAACAATTGGTCGCGTGTAGTCTCCAGTTTGAGTGGTAATGGTAGCGACTCGAACACGTTGATCTTTTCCAGGGTGTACTTCTTTCACTCGACCGAGGATCCATTTTGCTGGGGGAAGATTGGAGTCTTTGAGCATGACTACATCACCAGGTTGTAGATTTGGTTTGTCTTCTTGCCATTTTAAACGATGTTGTAAGGAAGTTAAGTATTCGGTGTGCCACCGCTTCCAAAAACCTTGTTTGAGTGACTGTAAAAGAGACCAATTAGTAAAAATATTTTGATCAGATATACAAGGCTGAGGAATAGTAGTCATGGTTTCACCAATCAAAAAATGAGCTGGTGTAAGGGCGATGGGGTCCATGTCCGACGTTGCCCAAACAGGTCGAGAATTCAGCAGTGCTTCTATTTGAGTAAGAAGTGTGTACATTTCTTCGTAAGTCAAACGATGATCCTTGATTACTCGGTTCAGGTGGAATTTGATGGATTTTACTCCGGCTTCCCACAAACCTCCAAAGTGAGGTGAGGAGGGTGGAATAAAATTCCAAGCAATGTTATCCTTGGACAGATGGTCGATAACAATATCGTTATGCTGTTGTGATAGCAGAAGCTGGAACATTTCATTGAGGTTTCGTTTAGCTCCATGAAAATTTGTGCCATTCTCGCTCCATATTTCTTGCGGCTTACCACGGCGCGACGCGAAACGATCAAGAGCAGCGAGAAACGCCTTTGAAGATAGGTCACTAACAAGTTGTGAAGGAGTCACAGCCAACGACCTCTTAATTCATTGCTCTATTATTATCATTAACAGGTTGTCCACCCTCGGCTGTACCTCGATATCCGATCCTCTCACATTCAGTTAAATGCATTACACTTGACTTGCATGTGTATCCATAGAGTGCATTGTACTCAGAACAATATGATTCCCAACGGCAGGCCACTGCCAGCCGGCAGAAGTAATAAGGGATCATATTGCTTTGACTGCATGCGCGCTGTATATGTCACAGCAATAGTCTTTGGGTATGAGCATTTGTTTATGATATAGGTCATTGGCGCTCACCCAAAAGAATGTGATGATGAAGCGTTTTAATCAGATATCGAAGTGTGGTCGATTGTTCGATAACCAGAATTAGAGCATAGTAGCTTTGTATAAATAGGGTATGAATTTGGAAATAAAGTTGAATAGTGATCGTGGACTCGATCTGAACATACTCCCGGATTTTAGTTAATATAAGGCATTGAGCCGAAAACAATTCCTGGATAGTTCTAAGTGTTTCCACTACCATACCTCAACTTTGCAGTTAGTGCGAAGAGGTTTGAGCCTACAGCAGTGAATGCTTGGCGAGTTGGTAGTTTGGGAACCAGGGAACATTACATGGCGATCTTGCCAGGAGTTGTTCGAAAGAGTGCCAGGAGAGTGTTCAGAAAGAGTGTTTTGGACAAGACAAAGTTAAAGTCTTTTTCGTTCATACAAGTAAAAAAGTAGTAGGACAAGACAAAGTTAAAGTCTTTTTTTTCCTAGTTTCCTGTTCAAGGAAGTTTTTTTTTTTCTCTCTCTCGCCGCTCTGTCGGTACTGTAAAATCAAAACAAACCTTTTAATGACCACACGGAGCGACCTAATAGCGGCCGCAGAGCACCTCGCAGAGGCGCAACTTCTACTAAAGGCGAAAACAGCGAGTCCTGCAATCGACAAAACTATTGGCCCGTGTCCTCTGTACATACAAGAGTACAGAAGGCACGTACATAAACACAAAAACACACCAACAAAGATGACTAAAGTTAAACACAAATTACAAAAACCAAACAACATCATAAGGGCGATCAAAACAAGCAGCACAAACAACGTTCTAAATTTTTACCGAACACTACATTGCTTCCATCGCAAAGAGTTCCACAGGAAAAAGCTGATTTGTCTCCAAATTGATTAAATTATGTACTACAGTACTACTACTACTTCATTTAAAATTAGTTATTTTAGAAAATAGTATATTTTTTTTAATGTCAACGAAAAGAAAAACACAAGAAACATTGCAAAATTATCAAAGATGAAAAATTTCCATTACCTATTACCTACATACATAATATATTGTCACACAGTACGTTTTCAAGGTTTCTATCAATATCGGGTCATACATATTCAAAATGCTTTGCGCATCTTGACGATCTTATAGTATTCAAAAAAAAAAAAAAAAATAGTAAAAATTAAGAGCACCACAATAAAAATTTAATTGAAGTATTCGAAAGATTGAGAGAAGTAAATCTCAAACTACATCCAAGTAAATGTGCTTTCCTTAGAAAAGAAGTTTTATATCTAGGTCATATAATATCAGACAAAGGTATTATACCAGATCCATCAAAATCCATAGTAATGAAAAATTATCCAATCCCACAAAATGCAGACGAAGTAAGGAGATTTGTAGCATTTGCTAACTCCTATAGAAAGTTCATACCAAATTTTGCAACACTAGCAATTCCTTTAAACCGTTTATTAAGAAAGAACGTAGAATTTAAATTTTCCGAAGATTGCAATACCTCATTTAATTTGCTAAAAGAATTCCTAATAAGCCCAAATATTTTACAGTTTCCAAATTTTGAAAAAGAATTTATACTCCGAACAGACGCCTCTGGATTTGCCATAGGTGCTGTTATATCAAATTTTGATGATAAACCCATCGCATACGCAAGTAAATCATTAAATAAAGCCGAAAAGAATTACAGCACTATAGAAAAAGAATTGCTCGCTATAGTATGGGCGGTAAAACATTTCAGACCTTATCTTTTCGGAAGACGTTTCAAAATACTAACGGACCATAGACCACTAGTATATCTGTTCTCACTAAAAGAACCTTCAAGTAGATTAACGAAATTTAGGCTAATATTAGATGAATATAACTTTACTGTGGAGTATTCACCAGGCAAAGACAACTGCACTGCGGATGCATTAAGTAGAATACAACTAAAGTCAGAGGACCTACAGAATTTATTTGTGTGTGTCACAACAAGAGCGCAAGCTAGAAATTCAAATTTAAAAGAAGAAAACCCAACAACAAGTAAATTAGAGAAAGAAAAAATTATAAGTGAACTTCTTAAACCGCCAGAAAAGGGGCTAAAAATAGTCGAGTTGAAAATATTAAATAGCTTCAAAGATGAAGACAAAGATTACAGTTTATTAAAAGGTACCAGAGTTTTAAGTCCAAACCTCATTGTAGGATACATTCCAGAGAATAATTGTTTGATATTGAATAGGTCGAAGATAAGCACTATTACCCGATCAGCGTCATTTGACAAAATGTTGTTGAGGGATGTGCAAACTATCAAAGAACCATTTTTAAATAATAAAAGGGAATCCAGAAAAAGCACTACTGCCCGATCGGCATCATTTGACAAAATGTTGTTGAGGGACGTGCAGAATAAAGGTGAACCATTATTAAACAATGAAGATGAATCCAAAAATAGCACTATTGCTGGCATCATTTGACAAAATGTTGTTGAGGGACGTGCGTACAATTTGCGGACCTCTATCAATTAAAGATATTTATATAACTAAAGAAGAGTTAGGTAAACTCTCAGACGGCCGTCGTAAAGAGAAATTATATATATTAAAGAAAAAGATAGAAGAAATATTCAAAGGAAATAAAATAAAAGTGCACATAATTGAAGATAAAATAAAAGTAACGGACCCTGGAAAACAAAAACTTATACTCAATGATTACCACATGTTACCGACAAGTGGACATGCCGGAATAAATAGCATGTTGCGGAATATTAAGAAAAAATATTTTTGGACAGGAATGCAAAACGATGTGACGACATACGTTAAGCACTGCCCAATGTGTCAGCGAAATAAACACATACAACCAAAAAATCAACCGATGACTATTACTACAACAGCAGAAACATGCTTTGACAAAATATACCTTGATTTAGTTGGACCTCTTGACGAGACGGAAGATGGATCAAAATATATATTAACACTACAAGACGAACTTACGAAGTTTACAGAAGCCATTGCTTTACCAAATAAAGAAGCTAATACGGTAGCTAAAGGACTTGTAGAAGGCTTTATCCTAAAGTATGGAGTCCCTGCTACCATAGCATCTGACCAAGGTACAGAATTTATAAATAGAGTTTTCAAAGATCTATGTAAGTTATTAAAGATAGAACAATTGCAATCCACCGCTTATCACCATGAAAGCATTGGAGCACTAGAAAATTCTCATGAGGTTTTAGGAGCATACCTTAGGAGTTATGTAGAAGAAAAACATACAGATTGGAACAACTGGTTGCCATACTATGTTTTCTGTTACAACACTTCAGTACATTCAGAAACAGGATTCACCCCATTTGAATTAGTATTTGGAAGACAATGTAATTTGCCTTCAAATCTTACAAAGAAAGTTGAACCAGTGTACAACTACGAAGACTATGTGATAGACTTGAAACACAGACTACAAATTGCTCATAAGAGTGCTAGGGATACTTTAATACAAAAGAAAGTTTCTAGGAAAGATAGGTACGATTCTGATAGAAAAGCAAAAACTCTTGATTACAACGTAGGTAGTTTAGTCTTGTTAAGAAACGAGAGCAGAAAGAAGTTAGATCCAATATATATAGGACCATATGAAGTCTTATCACAGGAAGGAGTAAATTGCGAAATTAAATGTGAAAATAAGAAAATCATTATTCACAAAAACAGATTGAAACCATTTTATATATATATGTTATTATTATAAATTGTAAACTTATGCAATTTGCGAAAATTCAGAGAGAAGATGTGAAAATAAGAAATAGATAGTACACAAAAGCAGATTAAAACCATTTTATGTATGAATGTTATTTGTATAATTTGTGAAATTGTGAAATATAAAATGTAGAAATAAGGAATTGATTGTATGGATGTTATTGTATAATTTGTGAAATTGTGAAAAAAAAAAATGTAAAAATAAGAAATTTATTGAATGTATGTTATTGTATAAGTTGTGAAAATGTGAAATAAATGTAAATTGATAAATAGGTTAAAACCAGTTTAGTATTGTAAATTTAAAAATTAAAAAAAAAAAAAAAAGAGAGAGACATATACATATTGTTAAAACGAATGTTCTAACTTCTAATATAAAAATAATTGAAAAGTAATGCTAAGAATAGAACTAATATCACCTTAAACTAATAATTATAAAAAAAAAAAAAAAAAAAAAAACTATACTCAATGCATTGATCTAAGTATAGTAATCTAAAAAAAAAAAAAAATTTAATTAAAAATAGGAATATATTGTAAGGCGTATTAAATAAAATAAAAACAAACGAATATATGTACCAAATACTGAATAACATAAAATGAAAATGTAAATATCACAAATGATACCAAACACTGAATAATATGTAATGAAAAATAAACTAATCAAAATATATTAACTAAAAGTAAACATCCAGAAAAAGCCACAACGTTCAATCCAATATGATAAAAGAAAAAAAAATTTTTCATTTCATACTCCCGTATTTGTAAAAGAGTCGTGGAAAAGTAGAAATCAACACTCTTGTCTTGATTTTTTCTTTTTCCCCAGGAAGGGTGGTGTGAAGGAGTCACAGCCAACGACCTCTTAATTCATTGCCCTATTATTATCATTAACAGGTTGTCAACCCTCGGCTGTACCTCGATATCCGATCCTCTGACATTCATTTAAATGCATTACACTTGACTTGCATGTGTATCCATAGAGTGCATTGTCCTCAGAACAATATGATTCCCAACGGTAGGCCACTGCCAGCCGGCAGAAGTAATAAGGGATCATATTGCTTTGACTGCATGCGCGCTGTATATGTCACAGCAATTGTCTTTGGGTATGAGCATTTGTTTATGATATAGGTCATTGGCGCTCACCCAAAAGAATGTGATGATGAAGCGTTTTAATCAGATATCGAAGTGTGGTCGATTGTTCGATAACCAGAATTAGAGCATAGTAGCTTTGTATAAATAGGGTATGAATTTGGAAATAAAGTTGAATAGTGATCGTGGACTCGATCTGAACATACTCCCGGGTTCTAGTTAATATAAGGCATTGAGCCGACAACAATTCCTGGATAGTTCTAAGTGTTTCCACTACCATACCTCAACTTTGCAGTTAGTGCGAAGAGGTTTGAGCCTACAGCAGTGAATGCTTGGCGAGTTGGTAGTTTGGGAACCAGGGAACATTACAAAGTTCTATGTGAATAGCCTTCGTTGTAAAGCAAACAAATAACGCGATATATGCTTTCACAAATTTTGGATTGCGTCCTCGAGCTAAACGTAATGATATAGGACCAGCGTAGTCTATTCCAACCTTGCTAAACGGCCGAGAATATTTGACGCGTTCAACCGGCAAATTACCCAATCGTGGACTATCTTGCGCAGGAGATTCCGACAGCCGATTATAAAATACTCCTGTCTGATTAAGGCGAACAATAGCGAGACACCGGCATGCGAATGAGTCTTATGAAAATGTTCGACGATTAATTTGGTGATGCGTGTGCTTTTGTCAAGAATAATAGGATGTTTGGTCGAATAAGGTGCATCTGATTCTTGGATACGGCCACCGACGCGGAGAAGTCCTTGTTGATCCACAAATGGATTTAAAGACGCGAGCTTATTACCCTTTTTTAACGCATTACCCTGTTTTAAACACCTTATTTCAGAAGGAAAACTAAAGTTCTGGTGATATTTCAAAAGTTTGATTTTTGCTGTAGAAAGTTCGAGAGGCAATAAGGCGAACGATTGTGAGTTAGTGTCCGAGGTTTCACGTATAATGAGTACAGTTCTTGCACGTAAGCCACTTTCCGACCCATTTGACGACCGTTTCTTTTGAGCAATATTTGCACGAACATTTGAAATGAACCGTATTACGTAAGCGAGCACACGAACGGATTTGAGGAAACGAGATGAGTTTTCAATAACCACATTGAGAATGTCTGTATTTATGTTTGCGACTAGTACATGAGCCGGTTGGTTTTTCCGCTCTTCGAAATCTTTCAACTGAATATTTTTGACCGAGTATTCTGATGTTGGAAAAAGAGCCCTATCCTTCTTGATCCAAGCTGGTCCAGTCCACCATAACTCATTTTCTAGTAAATGATAAGGTAGAACTCCACGCGAGGCACAGTCAGCTGGGTTGCATTCGGACCGTACGTGATGCCATGATTCTCTAGGTATACTAGAAAGAATCTCCGATGTACGGTTCCCGACGAAAACTGACCACTTCTTTGGCAAATCCGAGAGCCAGTGAAGGACTATTGAGGAGTCAGTCCACTAAAAAAAAAAAAAAACTTTTATATTTTTATCTTGTAAAGAATTTTTAAGTTTTGTTACTAAACGAGCTAGTATGACTGCTCCACAGAGCTCGTGGCGTGGTAGTGAGACAACTTTGATGGGAGCTACCTTACTTTTAGCGGCGACAATGTTGCTAGTGATAGTTCCATCCGAATCAATGCTCCTGCAGTATATGACTGCAGCATAAGCATCGAGAGATGCGTCGCAAAATCCATGAAACTCTACATCTTCTCTAGAATTCCACGTGATTCGTGGAATAGTGATTTTTTCGAGGCTTCGAAGATCATTACGAATAGAGCTCCAAATAGTAGCATGCTCTGGCTGCACCACATCATCCCACTTATACTTTTTTCGCCAGAGCTCTTGAAAAAGTATTTTAATGCTGATAACAACAGGAGTTAGAAAGCCCATAGGATCAAATATCTTTGAAGATTCTGACAGAATTTGACGTTTTGTTGACGACGCCTTGTTATTCAAATGAACTTGATAGGAGAATGAATCAGTTGCTGGAGACCACTGCAAGCCAAGAAGTTTGACTGAACAGTACTCTTCAAACTAATTTTGAGACATTTCACGTTGCTCTTCCGGCAAGCTGAGAAGCAGAGGCCAACAGTTTGTTGTCCACTTTCGTAGATTCAACCCAGCAGATTTGAGAAGCTCTACAAGTTCTTGACGGAGTGATGTCGCTTCTTCGATAGAATCCGCACCCGTCATAACATCATCGACGTAAAAGTCATTAAGTAGCACTTCGGAAGCGCGAGGGTGAGTTAGAGCTGAATCAATTGCCAGTTGATATAAAGTGCGTACAGCCAAAAATGGAGCACAAGCCGTGCCATAAGTAACTGTCAAAAGTCGGTAGTGTTTTAATGGCAGATCATTTGATTTTCTCCAGAGGATTCGTTGGAAATCGGCATTTTCCTTTGAAACCCTTATCTGGCGGAACATTTTCTCGATATCTCCAGATATCGTATAACGATGACGACGAAATCTCAAACAAATAGAAAAAAGATCACGCTGGTAAGATTTACCTACTAAAAGCGATTCTTTTAGAGACGGGTGCAGAGTTGATGACTTTGCCGAGCCATCAAAAACTACCCTCACCTTTGTTGTGCTGCTATCACCTTTGAGAACTGCATGATGTGGTAAGTAGAAACATTGGTTAGTAGCCTTGTTTAAATCGCTCGCAGGTACTTCTTCCATGTGACCTAGATTTAAATACTCGTCCATGAAGCTAACGTATTTATCCTTTAAGTACTGATTGGATTCAGAGCGATGCTCAAAGGAATAAAATCGATTTAATGCAACCTTAAAACTGTAACCAAAATCTGTAGACTTATCAGATTTGAAAGGTAGTTGAACACTGTAACTGCCGTCAGCTAATCGATAATGATGTTTGACGAAAATGTTTTCTGCTAATTGATCATCAGGTGATAAATTCGGTTCGCAATTGACTTCTTTAAGCTGCCAAAAACGTTCAAGGTCAAACGAATCTGCGGTGTCCAAAGAAACACAGTATGAATTTGTAGCACAACTAGAGAAAAAATTATTGGATTTTATTATTTCCACAAACAACCAATCCAAACATGGTTGGAACGAGGTCCGGCAATCCTTCCTGACGAATGGCAGTACCATTGATTATGCTGAAAGACTTATCAGCACCGATAAGTACGTCGATGTGACCAGGAATATTAAAAGATGGGTCAGCCAGAGATAACGAACTGAAAGATTACACGTTTGGAACCGTAGAATAAGATGTCGGTACTAATGATGTAAGTTTTGAAACGATGTAGCATTCAACCACAACAAAGTCTTGATTGAAACGAGAGAAGAGTTTGAGAGTAGCTATACCATTAGTAACTCCTGCTGGTGTTGCCCCCACACCTACAATGGGTATGCTTGCATTCCTACGAACCGACCCTAATCTCTGTACTGTATCCTCAGTAACAAAACAGACCTGAGATCCCGAGTCTAACAATAAACGAACATTTTGTAGGGCTCCCTGTTTGTTGTAGATGTGAGCGATAGCTGTAGGCAATAGTGTGTGATGAGACCGAATGAAAGATGACGCACTATTTGCTTGTACAACTGATGAGCAAAGTGAGAGTGGTGAATGTGATGCTTTAAACGAATTCGATTATGAAGGTTGAGGCACGACGCTTCCCGAAGTAGGAGGAGTGGTAGGAACCCTTGATGTAGATTGCATGTGAACAAGTGTGTGGTGGCGCGAATGACAATCTTTGCAACGGAATTTACAACGACATTTTTGTGAAGAATGGCCAGAGCGAAGGCAATTGAAGCAGATAGAATTATCTTTAACGAACACTGGCCTAACAAATGTTCTGACTTACATCTTGGACAGCTTAACGTCGCTTCAACGAAATGAGTTTGAATTGTCTTTGGATTCTTCCTACGAATTTGATTTGAATGCGAAATAGACTGAGCAGTTTCCAAAGCATCGCAACGTGAATTTAAAAACGTTAAAAATTCGTCTGATTTTGTCCCTACCTCAAGTGACCAAGCCTCTCTAGTATCTTGGTCTAATTTGAGCAACACTATATAGATCACCCAAGGATCGCGTCCAGTAGCTCCCAGGGAATCTAAACCACGTATAGTTTTATCGGCTGAGTCCAAAACCTTTCGAAGACTCTCAACATTGAACGTGTTTATGTTGGGTATCGACAGAATGCTCTCAATATGAGACTGTATTATATATATTTGACGATCGTACCGCTTTTCTAATTTCTCCCATGCACAAAGTTAGCATCCGAAATTGTGATATCACGAATTAAGTTTGCTGGATCGCCGCTTAGATACGATTTAAAATAATGAAATTTTTGCGTCGCGGTTAAAGTAGAGTTACTGTCTATGGAGCCGATAAAGTGATCTCTAAAGCTGGGCCATTCCTTATAATCGCCTGAAAATACCG